>JAJOZX010004117.1:25000-322500 GCA_023014485.1 Bathynomus jamesi
TATAGAGGCGATAAAGTTAACTCAAAGTATTTCTATAATTTTGCAAAAAGGAAGTCAAAAAACCATGCGACTATTAGACCTTTGAAAAACGAAGACAGTGTTTTATCTGATGATCTAACAGAAGTATCCGAAATATTAAGGACTTCGACTTTACGACAAATGATATTACACAAGCTATAAGGAAACTAAAAGCACACTCGGCGGCAGGCCCGGACAAATGGAATGCCACACTGATCAAAAACTGCAAGAATGCAATCGCTGAGCCCCTATATTGGATATGAAGACGATCACTAAACACGGGAGAAATACGGGACATCATGAAGAGCGCGAACATAGTCCCAATATATAAAGGAGATTGATCCGAAGTCAAAAACTATAGGCCAGTGTCGCTTACATCTCATCTCACTAAAATATTTGAAAGAATAGTTAGACAGAAATATATGACTTTTTGGAAACTCAGAAAAAATTAAATGATAACCAACATGGGTTTCGGTCAGGCAGATCATGCCTATCATAACTAATGGAACACTACAACAACATTATTGATGCACTGGAAAGTAATGAAAACTATGATATAATATACACAGACTTTGCAAAAGCGTTCGACAAGTGTGATCATGGAATCATAATATATAAACTGAAGTATATGAGAATAACAGGAAAAGTAGGGAAATGGATATATAATTTCCTTAGTGAGCTGCGGCAAGTCGTTACAGTACAAGGAGTATCTTCATCAGAATCAGAGGTCCTCAGCTCAGTACCACAAGGAACAGTATTAGCTCCACTACTCTTCATAATCATGCTAATTGACATAGATGAGGACGTTACTAGAGACAGCACAGTAACATCCTTTGCCGATGACACAAAGATCAGTAGAAAAATAAGAAACCCAGAAGATATAGGATCTCTACAAACCGACATGAACAGAATCTACAAGTGGACGGAAGAGAACAATATGAAGTTTAACACTGAGAAATTTCAGCTGTTACGGTACGGAAAAAGAGAGGACCTAAAATCCATGGAATATTATACCTCAAATGGACAGGAAATTCAGAGAAATTCTAAAGCAAAAGACTTAGGAGTTGTAATGACTGATGATGCGAAATTTGAAATACAAAATAAGATAGCAGTAAATACAGCAAAGAGAGTAACTGGGCAGATACTGAGAACCTTTAAACGAAGCGATAGGGATATTATGATTCTTCTACTGAAAACACTGATCATACCCAAATTGGAATACTGCTCGGTCCTAACATCCCCATATAAAAGAGAAGACATTAGACAACTAGAAGGGTTTCAGAGAAGCCTCACCGCCAAGATTAAGGGGTGCAAAGAACTAAACTACTGGGAAAGGTTCCGCGAATTAAACGTATATTCACTGGAAAGGAGAAGAGAGAGATACACAATTATTTACACTTGGAAAGTAATAGAGAAACTAGTCCCTAATCTTACTCTGAACCCTGTAACTCCCCAAACAACAGTGGAAAGTAGAAAAGGAGGACTGTGTCGTGTTCCGAAATTAAAGGCGAGACAGGGAACATCCTTAACCCTGAAAGAAAATAGTTTTGTTGTGAGAAGACCAAAACTGTTTAATCAGCTGCCTAAAAACCAAAGGAATACGAGTGGTGTTGCAGTGGACATCTTCAAAAGAAGATTTGACGCCTGGCTCAGAACAATCTCCGATGAGCCGGGCGTACCTGGCTATGTGAGGTGGAGAGTACAAAAAACCAACTCACTACTTCATTCACCAGGCCAACTCGAGAGGAGGGGCAACAAGCTTGACCTTCGTGAAATGAGAAATCATCGCGTAGAACCTTTGAAAGGTTGAAAGGTATATATATATATATATATATATATATTGTTTTTCTCTTTTTGATCACCCCCAAAATTGAAAACCGGGATATGGACCTAAAAGGTCTCGGAGAGCCAATTTTTTATTTAAAAAAAAAAATAATAAAATTTTAACAAATTGTTTCTTAAATATTCTTATAAAAAATTTACTTTAGATTCCGATATCTAATAGTTTCTTCTTTTACATATAAAAACAGAACTAGTTTAAAAAGGCAAATAATAATATGATGTGCTTGGAAAAAGTGAAAAAATATTTGAAAAACTTCGCCGAAAATAATTGTGATATGTGTTTGGCTCTTCTTTGCAAACGAAATACCATTTTATTCTTGGGTTTATAATGTTTTATTGAAAATTTATTATTGATCACAGTATGTCTATATCATTATATTTTCTTCAAAGTAATAAAAATAATTGGAATTTGATAAAAATTAGTTAGGTGTGTCCTTACCGGGAGGAAATATTGTACGAGCAAAATTTCTACCAAGTCACTCAAGTACTTTATCTCTAAAAGAAATACGATTAAAGCCGTTTTCTTTTTGTCCAACTGACTTGAAGTCAAGAGAGTTCAACATTTGGCTCAATTCGAGTTGCTGCATTCTTTTATCAAAAACTCAAGATCCGACTAGACTTGAGCTCGAGCCAGCTCAGTAGGTGGTTGAAGAAGAGTCATGTTGCATTTTTATAACAATTAACAGACAATTTATCGTATCTGCAAAATTAAAAGATATTTCAAGAATTCACTACATTATTTATATTCATAGGCGTATGAGGCGGGGAGTCTGGGGGGGGAGGGCGGCAGTCCTCCCCAGGACTAGGGAACTGAGCATTTTCAGGGCAAATACTGAAATTTTCAGGGCAGATTGTTCCTGACATTCCTTTGTTTTTTTTTTTACTCCTTGAGGTGAATTAATTAGTTGCTACTATACTTGTAGTTAATAATTAAAATAAATACAGCATTACATAACCATTGGTCCATTGTATTCACTGATCTCAAACAGTGACAGTTCAGATGTGATATATAAGTGGAGGTAGTGCTCTCTAGTGTTCTTTGAAAAAAAGGTGTTTAAGGGGTGATATGATTCAATTGTATAAAATGTTCTCTGACTTAGATAAACTAGGCATAAGGCATATCTTATAATAGAAACAGGAAATAGGATAAGTTATAAATTTTAGATTATTTAATAATTTTGGTGATATTTGTATATGTATATATACATTTTGATCAATTTGAAGTAAAACGTTGCAGTGGGTCTGATGTTTGAATCAGCGACTTGTAAATTTGCTTTCGAGTTTTGATGAACGTCGAAATTGCTTACAAATAGTTTGGATTTGGATCTACAGTAAGTCCCCAACTTACGTCCGTCCGAGTTGGGTTTTTTCATAGATACATTGTTAGCTAAACAGCACGCGCAATCGTTAGTTGTGTTAAAAATGTTTTTATACACACGTATTGTATTAAATAAATTTTCGTTTTCTTAACATTTTGTTTTTGTATATCCTACATTTAGCTTTCATTACGCATAGAAACTAATCTCCGATCGTAATAGCGTAAGATCGTACTTACAGTATATTTATTCATGAACCGATCGTATATATCACAAAATATATCGTATTTTAGTTAAGTTGGACTTACGTTTTTTCGACTTACGTTCAGACCTTCAAAACGAATTAAAAAGGTAAGTTGAGGACTTACTACATTCTATATCAACTGCAATGGCGTAGTTTTGCTTGTCATTTAGAAATGTTGTAGCAAAATTTCATTTTTCTAAATTGTAATGTTTTTTATATCAAAATGGCTTTAATATATATTACTCATACTCTAACCTTTGTGTTACTTTATGCCTGAAGTTAGGACTCTGCCTCTCTCCATTGAGAGTCCAGACGAATGGCTTGGTCAACGTTCATATAATATCCACATTGGACAGATTTTTTAAAAATTTTTGCTTGATTTAAAAGCGTAAAATTTTGTAAGTGTATACAGTGGTGAGCTGGACCCAGTTCGCACCGGTTCGCGCGAACCGGTTGTTAAAATCTTTTTGAAAATAAGAACCGGTTGTTAACTTTTTTGCTGGACGCTGAAGAGAGCATAGATGTACTGATATTTATGTTTTGCCTAATAATTCATTATTGCTAAAGTTGACTGAGCAATTTAATTTTAACTATGTAGATAATATGATTCATCGGTTTTTATTAAATAATTCTTCTTTTCTGATTTCATTAGAAACGTCTATTTCTCTAATTAACTATACTAATTAATTGTCATGCAGTTATTAATACCTAGCTGAATCATAAAATGCAGACACTTGAAAAAGGCAAATAGCGAGATAATTAATTTAATTAAAATTGCGAAAGGGTGGGGTGGGAAGGGTTGTCAATTTTTTATTGCCGAATTCAGAATTTTTTATACAGAACCCGGTGGTTAAAATTTTGGCAGCTTAGCGAACCGGTTGTTAAAATTTTGGCAGCTCACCACTGAGTGTATACAATATTCAGCCTTATCGGGTGACATAAGGACCATATTGGGTAGAAAAGCATCTTCAGCTTAGTTATTACAGAAAATTCGTTATGCTTTCTGGTAGATTATTTACTGAGAGTTGTCAGTCATTGATTTAGTTAAATAATTATTAAAAATCAAGTGGTTCTCATAATAATTTGTGACTAAAAATACATTATTAATTTAGATTTACACCACACACACACACACATATATAATATATCAGAATTAAAAGCGAGGAACTTTTCATAAATTTTATTTTATTTTAACATCAACAACAGCGCATGCGCGAGCGAAGTAGATTTATTTAGCTTTGGCCGGAGCTTAAAAAGTGCCATTTCAAGAAGCTGTCTAACCACGTTGGGCAGATTTAAAAAATTTTGCTTGGATTAAAATTATAATATTTTTGTACTTTCAATATTCCCCTCCTAAAACACGTCATCAGTGAAGACCCTACTCTTGAAGTTTAACCAAAGTCTTACATATATAATTTACCGAGTCTTATTATAAAAGTTAATTTCATTGATGAGTTCATCCAAAATTTGACTCGCAACGTCCTCCGAATGTAGTAATACAAATTACAAATCCTATTCATCATCATTAAGTTTGAGGTCAAGGAGGATGGACGTACGTTTGGAATAGCTGGTAAATTCGGATTAGGGCCAGGATTTGTTACATATGCTTCTTACGACTGTAATAACATACAGGCTAAAGTAAAACATAACAATATAAGTTTATATAACTTTTCATTACTTTCTGAGAAATAAAAAGTTGGGTAGAATTATAATATGGTTACTGTGAACAGTAAAAGTATGTTGTAGAATATCGTATATTCATTTTAGTGAGACAGCTCATGAATGAGGGGAGGAATTATAAAAGAGATAAATAACATATGCTTCTTCTCAACAAACTCTGACGTTCCATTTATATATTTTTTTAAACACTATCTAGTATTTCAAAGCTTGCCAGTTCGTTGCAAGATGCTAACGAATGGGCAAAAGTATACTTAGTGAACTGATATTTCTTTTTTGTATAGTTTTATTTGGTCTAAGAAATTACTTTCGTCAACCTCTGAAATGAATTATTATGACACACTTAAATAGTTTTGGGTATAAAAATGAATACAGTCCGTAGTATCAGTGGTTTTGATTTGAAAATTTAAAAAAGTTTACGCTATAAATAGTTTTCTTTGAAAGTGAATGAAAGAACAATACAACACTAATATATCTAATGTATTTAATTTCTTTTTTAGCTCAGGCAGATTAATTTTAAGCAGACAAAGGGACTGTTATTGGTTCCACTGAATAAATAACAGTAACTTGAGAGTAACTTCGCTACTTTTTATTTGTAGCTAACTTGAGTTACATATCTTACTTCTAACTTAACTCATTACTTTTATAGACGAATAAGTGTAAATGTAACGAGTTACTTTTAAAAAGTAAAAACATATTTCCTTTGTGGTGCTCATTTTATTCTTGTGAGGATCTGTAGTGTAAAATGAATCCAATTTCCGGTTCTATAAGTGCCATTAAAGAGACTTTTCCGCCTATTTAGATATAAAAATTCCAAAAATTTGAACCCTATAAAATTTGCGTGAAATATATAGACAGTAACAGTATATATTATATATATATATATGAAAACTTTATTGGCAGACCAGTAGTCCATATGACAAATAGTAAACTAATAATAATAAAAACATTAACTCAGCTATAAAATCAGCTATAGCTAAGGATGAGAAATATGTTCTCCTACTTTAAAGGAACCTAATATGAATATTAATATTACACCCTAATATGAATATTAGATATTATAGCTTAACATGAAGTACAAATATTGGTTCAGGAAAAATTAATTAACGCATCTAAACTGGATGTGTTACTTCGATAATATGCTTTTAATAGGTTGTTATAACGAGGTTAAGAGATGGATCAATAACAAGTAAATACCTACGCTTAAAGTTTCCACATGTAGCTTGCATTAAGATAAAAATTTGGTGTTCCAGTATCTATTTTGTTCACACGAACATTCTGAACTTCTTTTTCCTATTTTTTATCACTTTTTTTAAGAAGTTCCCGCGCACTTTTTTATGAAAAATGGATCACCGTGTACTGACGTCATTTACCGGGATCTTTTCTATTTTACATGAAGATTTAATAAATTAAAATCCTAATGTGGTCCATTAAAATTAAATATAGACTATGAATACGTATCATAAATAAATTTCTCAAAATATTAAGTATAATGATCAATCTTTGTTCACGTAAATAAAAAAAATTGAAGAGTATGTGTACTTGGACATTTTCTATAGATGTCAAATTCAACTTCATGTTATTTTTATATTTTTAATCATATGGTGAAACGTATAAATAAATAGCATTGAAACCCATATATTACACAAGAACCCTTTCTAAAATGATCCGATCATACATAAACGATGCTCAATTGTTTTTTATGGATTTCTTGCCTGTAGATTTTATTAAAGTACCATTTTCGTTCTGAACTTATAGTTATTTTTCTAAGTTGTTGGGAGATGCCGCGTCCGTCTCGCTCTGTAAGTTATATTGTTTATTTATATGAATGAGCATATTTTCAGAATCTGTATTATTACAATGAAATCCTCTTGTATTTTCTAAGAATATGTGGCGTTATTTACATATGTAATATGATAAATCCATTGTTTTAATAGGCTACTTTAAGCTGAAGTGCATCATGAAATGCTTATTTCATTTACCGCCCTAGTCTAGCCTAGCCTAGGGTAGTGATTCACCCCCTTCTTTTTTAGAGAAATTATGTAAATTCTAATGTAGCCTAAGGTCTTGTGTGAACTCTAAGGTTAGTCGAACCTATACAGTCAAACCGATACAACGCTTGGTTAAAGTAATGAAGTCTGTGCCATGCAGTGTAACAGCAGTTTTAATGAGAGGGCAAGCCTAGCCTAAGTTATTTAGTCATGTTTTAATTAAAAGAATTTTTGGAACTGAAAAATAACATTTAGTTCCCATTATCTGAACATAAGTATAACTCAAAGCTAACAGAGCCTCTTTAACTTACGTTATTCAAATCCAAAATAAAAACCAAACCACCCAAATATATGCATTAATGTTTACTCTAGCCTAGTGCAATAATTGTGATGGGTAAAATTTTATTTGCCAGATAGTGTTTGGAGACAGAGTTTTAGAGCCCTAATCACTAACTTAGCCAACCTAATTAACATTACCAAGCTGTTATGGATTCTCTCTGGGCATTTAGTAAATATTAACCCATTTTTGTCCTAAACTGTAGAATCTGCAAAATTCCTGTGGCATTCCCAATTTTTTATTTTTTATTTTTTTTTTTCCAAAATTGTCACTTTTTAAATTGAGAATCTCATATGTAATATTTCAATCTCATGCAAATATATTTTAGAAAGGAAATTCTTATTAATTTTAAATATTTGGTAAATATGTTGAGTAGTTTTAGTTAACCCTTTTTTAGCCTAGTATTGAGAGAGAAATTTTAAGACCTAAGTAAAATTTTGGCCCAAATTAGCTTCTGAAGCAAGGATGCTTCCATTTCATGGTTAATAACTTATTTTAAGCTTAAATATACCAATATAAAGCAGAACAGGGTATGAGTTAAATAGTTATACAGTGTATATTTATCAGAGAATAGGTAGGCAGGGGTGGTGGTTTGGTTTTGTCTTATACATTAAGAATGATTTAACTTCAGTTCAGAATGATAGTACCTATTAAATTAGACAATAAGGGAGAGTAAATTTGGGGTGACTTGTAAATCAAGTAGCGAGTATATTTGGATAGGTGCATTTTACAGACTTCCAAATCAAATATAGGAAGTTGATGCGAGTATGGTTTAGGAAATAAAGGTTGTGCTAGAACATTAATTATGGGAGATTTCAATTTGTCTTATAGCTATAGACTGGAGCCTTTCAGAAGGAAATAATAGGGAGGGTAACTTCTTTATTAAGTGCTGTAGTGATATCTTTCTAATACAGTTTGGAGATAAAGCAATCTTAGATTTGGTTCTATCCAATGATTATGAAGTTATTAGGGAACTTGGAGTAGGAAAGCTATTAGGGAATAGTAACCATTTGATCATACATTTCAAGATAGTAAATTTAGGGAGTTGTTAGTAAAGTAGGATAATGATTTGCCAATAAAAATATTATTGAGATGTGGTCTAGATTCAAAGAAATTTTAGAGGATGTATAATATAGTTGTTGTATTTTCAGAACTGTTAGGGATAATAAGATTAGGAAATCTTTGTGGTGGAATAGGGAAATAGCTAAAATGATTACAAACAAAAAAAGGTAATTTAGGGAATTTAAAGGCAGTAATAACCTTGTGGACTTAGATAATTACAGGCAGTTAAGAAATAAGCTAATTAGTTTGATTAGGAAAAGCAAAAGGCATAGTGAAATAAATCTAGCTAGAAGTAGCAATAAAGATCCAAAGAAATGCTTTAGTTTTTATATATATAATACCTAATAAAAAGCAGGGCTGTGGAGTTGGCACCAAAATCTTAAGCTCCGGCTCTGGCTACAGCATTTTCAAATTTCTGGCTCCAACTCCGGCTCCAGCATTTTTTTATACCCAGCTCCGGCTCCAGTTCCAGCTCCTCTCACCATATATTAATGATTGATAAATCTCTTGAAATTGTACCTTGCTACTCATAGGCCATAGCAGGCAGCCACACAAAACATTTCATCACCATCACATGATTCATCAGGCTACTTTTTAAAATTTAGACCAAAGCCTATTGCAGCTATTAATCTAAATTCTAATGACTATAGCTATGCCTTTGTGGCTTTTTTTTTATCATTTATTAATAATAATATGTACACCTTTCATGACAAAAAAAAATGTTTTACAAAAAAAAATCTTATTTGTTTGTATTATAGAATGTTTATTTGGAAAATGTAGCCTTTTAAAAAAATTAAAATAATTTTTATTACTTTTTATACATCTTCATTACATGCCTGTCCTCAGAAATAAAATAGCTTCTGCTAAGTCATCCTTCATTGATGCTCTTAAATCAGATTTCACTATTCTCAGTGCTGAAAAGAGGCATTCTACACTGACTTGTGTGGGTGGTAGAGCTGATACAATACTAGCTACATTCCTTATAATCTTTGGATATAAGGGTATGACATTGTCAACTGTCAGTTTAGAGGAGCGGTTGTATTTTTCTACTTCCTTTAATTCAGCATAGAATTTGTATTGGGCTAGAGCCGGAGCTGACACATTTTTTATCAGCTCCAGCTCCAGCTTCCCAAAAATAACTGGCTCCAACTCCAGCTCCACTCACCAAAATTGCTTCAAGCTCCAGCTCCTGGCTCCGGCTCTAGCTCCACAGACCTGATAAAAAGCATGATAATGTTGGCCCAATAAAACATGATGAGAGGATATTTGAAAATGATCAGGATATTGTTAGTTTTTTAATGGTTATTTTAGCCCAGTTTTTACTAGAGAAAATCTAAACAACTTTGATTTCACTTTAGATTCTGTAAACTCAGGCATCCCTGATAAGATTCATATAAGGAAGGATGATAGGCAAGTGATTCATCCAATGAAGTAAAATAAAGCTGCTGAACCCGATAATATACATGCTAGGATTCTCAGAGAAAGGGAGGATAGCTTATCTGAGGCACTAACTATTTTGTTTGCTAGGTCTATTAATTATGCAGAGGTACTAGATGAATGGAAAAAAGCGAATGTAGTACCCATTTACAAAAAGGGTAAGAAATTATAAGCCTGTTAATTTAACATCATTGGTAGGAAACATACTGGAAAGAATTATAAAGAATAGTATTTCCATGGATCATTTGGAAAATTTTAATCTTGTTTCAGGTTCTTAACGTGAATTTAGATCAGGAAGGTCTTGTTTGCCTAATCTCTCAGACTTTTTAGAGTTTGTAACTGAACAGGTGGATAATGGAAATGGTGTGGATATTATTTATTTATATTTTAGTAAGGATTTGACGAGGTTCCACATAGGAGACTTCTATATAAATTAAAAGCTCATGGGATATCAGGGTCGATTATAAATTAGGTAGAAAAATGATTAGATGACAAAGAATGGAGTAATTCTAAATGGTCATGAATCTGGGTAGCAGAAAGTGAAAAGTGGGGGTATACTGCAGGGATCAGTGTTAGGTCCATTACTCTTTATTTTATATCTAAATGATTTAGAGAATGGAGTAGATAATAAAGTTTCTAAATTTGCAGATGATACAAAACTAGTTGCCCCCAGTTACAAGTATAGAAAATTCTTATAAAGTACAATCTTGATAGTAATCTAAAATTTTCTAAGCAGTGCTTAGAGGCTAGAAATAAGGCAAGTAAAATCTTAAGTATTATTAAGAGGAATGTTAGTTATAAGAGTAAGGAAATCATCTGTAAATTATATAAGTCTTATGTTAGGTCTCGCTTAGAATACCGCATTCAAGCTTGGTCCCCTCACCTTAGACATGATATTGATATGTTTAAAGGTGTGCGACATATGGCAACTAAGCTTATCCCTGAGGCATTCCAGGATGGATCAACCAATGCAAAACCACTCTGACTCAGATTTGGGTGAAAATTGGTATATAGGGTTAGTTTGTTTTCCAAATCTACTGGTTTAAACAAAAAAGCCCTATGACTAACGGTTTTTAAGTTATTGGCCTCCAAAGTGTAGGCCCCCCCCCCCCTTTACCATGCCCACTTTGATGGGCAATATCTCCCATCCAGTTAATCATAAACTGAACATATTATACATTTTTGGAATCAGCAAGACTAGATCTATCCGATGATACCATACTAATTTTAGCTTTGTAAAGCAATTTTCAAAATTTTACTCCCCATCTCCCCATTTACTTGACCCCCTACTCCCCCTGGACATTAAACCCTCCCAATTTTTGTTATGAACATTAAACTTCATATTATGGTTGATAAATAAAAACAAAAAGGGTGGGATCATGTTATAAATAAATTTTAAAAAAATTGACCGAAATTTATTTTGAACAATTTTTTGCAGCTTTTATACAATTACTGCTAGTAGTTTTTGAAGATTTTTCAGCATTTATTTATTCAAAGTTTAAATTTTAAAGAATACATATATAACCGAATCAAAAGTGAGTATTAACATCTTTATTCAAACGGTGAATCCTTTTTATTCAATAAAAAGTTAGCACCTTTTGAAACCTAATTATGAAGACTATCTTTTGCGGCTTATGAATTCAGTTAATCAAATAGCTTAAATCACTTAAATGTTTGCAATCCCATATTGTAATAGAAACATACAGCTATATTCAAATAAGGACAATTACACACAAAACTTACATTTTCATGTCATTTGTGCTCATGGTATTATGATACATCAAATAAACAGTGACTAATTTCAATAAAAAACTTGGTGACATTATATTCATATGGTATTAAAACTTGTGAATATACTCAAATAAAACTTGGTGGCATTACATGAACTTTTTTAATTCTTTCTCCAAAAACATATTGGATACGTAGCATTCCAGCCTTCAAAGTTGGGGTACTTAGAATACCCAAAATATCATGTCTTGAAATATGGCAGATGTGTCTTATTTGTGGGAAATAATATCATCTACCAAATCTAGATAGGTTTAAAAAAATCTATTTTATAGTCATCAAACTATTCATTGTACTCTAGTACAAGCCCCAGCCACCAAGAGTTATTGTTGGAGCAACTATGTATTCCCCAATTTTGGGGTTCAGAATGATTGAATCTTTATTTTTATTTGCATTAGTGGCACACTTCACAATTAACCTCTCCTCACCTTCATGATCAGAAGATAATTCAAAGGCTTTAATTTTTGTGGCACTAACTGGCACAAATTGGTGAAACTTTTGGGTTCCAATTAGTTAGATACTATTTTCAAACCTTTTGCTTAGGAATTTTGCCACTTTTTCTATTTCTTCAGGTTTAATTAAAAAGAACTTTATATTCTCCAAATTTTCACAGCAAAAATGAAACATTGCCTCCGGTGTTATGATTTGATCATTGAAAGTTCTCTGCAAGCTTGCTCTGGCTACAGCTCTTTTGACTGTTCCACCAATTCTATCACAAGCACTTTTGCCATGACTTGTGGCAAAAAAATGTCACTCACACTCAAGCCCAAAGTCATCTATGCGTCTGCATATATTGACAACTTTAGTTGAATCAATTCTTATATTGGCCTGAACATCCATCAGTAAAATAATGTAACTTGTTAATGTGAGGA
Source organism: Bathynomus jamesi (assembly GCA_023014485.1). Classification (NCBI taxonomy): domain Eukaryota; kingdom Metazoa; phylum Arthropoda; class Malacostraca; order Isopoda; family Cirolanidae; genus Bathynomus; species Bathynomus jamesi. Next base: position 37,582 of record JAJOZX010004117.1, read on the forward strand.
TGAAACTTCTTTGTCTGGAATGAGGGCATTTAAAAATGAGTAGACCAGGGTTGTATTATGTTTGGTGTCAGGTGAAAGCAGTAGCTTGTGTGCATAGTTTCATTAGTTGTAGTATTCTTCCAGTAAATTACAAATGGATGCATTGTACATTGACTATTTTCCCAGTGGAAGCCTTGTGCTACATCTTGTACAATGAAAGAAGTTTTCTGAAAAATCACACAAAACTATTGCTTTGTTGTAGGGTAAACTTTTGAGAAAATCATTTTGAGATTTGGCCATATAATAATGATGTTAAATTTGCTAGTTTTGTGCTTAAAGAACCAATAAAATCTTCAATTGATTCTACTTTTTCCACCAAAGTGCAATGGTTGGTAGAAACCCATTGTTTATATTTTCTATCTCGTATATTTTCAATGTTTATTAGGAACTCTGTAACTCCTTGTTCTTTGGGGCATAAATTACATTTGTACATCATGCAGTTTCTATTGTTGATGTTACATACTTTTTTCCATCAAAACTTTATAATCAAGCCCTTTGATACCCATAGCAGATAACTGGAGCTTAGCATTCTGATTTCTGATAAGTGCAAACACACACTGAGTGTGTTCCTGATCCAGCTAAAACAGTGTTTAGGTCGAATATATGCAAAAGTTGAAAATCCTATTGGAGGGTTCTCTGGGTTTTCCTTGTAGATGTCATATGTTTCTCTTAAATTCATTAGTACAAGTCTCTTGGTACAAATCACCCAACTCTGACTCCAAATCTTAAAATCTTTCAGGTCTTATATTTTTATAATTTTATTATTTTATAACTATTAAATAACTTTAGTTTTTATTGTTGTATGAGGAAAGAATAATTAAAATCGAGATTTAAAAATTAAAACTATTGAAATTCATGGAGACTATTCATTTACCTACACCATACCTATACTATATAAGTATATATGCCATACAGTTAGTATATACTAGAGTTGGAGTTGGTTGGGAACTTTTTTCACAGACTCCACAACCCTGTAACTATCACTAGAATGAAAAGCCGCCTCCAATTCTTGCATGAGATGATGGTATCTGAAAAATACATGGAAGTATTTAATACTATGTTTACAAAAATGATGAATTGGGGAGAATCCAAATAGAAGCAGAATTCAAAATAAAAAAAGGAGATACTTGTTAAGAAATGTGCTACAATGAACTTAAATTATGAAATTAACGTGATGAGTGTACATGCAAAGTTCTCCATATATAACTTACCTTTTCTCTTTGGAATCAAGTTTTGGAGTCTCTGTTGGGCTTTGGATCTCTCTTGATAAACTCACTTGAAGCTTTTTCTTCAGAGAACTATGTGCCTTTCCCAATGCTTGCAGGCCCTTTAATTGTTTTCTTGAGGTACTCAAACCATCTGAAATAGTGAAGTACTGTATAATAGCCACTACGGTATATATACACACATTGTCATTTCTATTGACATTATAGCCATTAAATTAAAATTTTAAATAAAAATATTAAAAATTGAGGGTTAATATTTGGCTGGACACAGGGGCTAACGAGAAATGAGAGGTTGTTTCACTAGCATTATTTTTCATGCTCTTTACGATGGTACTAATAATTTTTTGTGCTAGTGTGTGGTTATAAAAATTCATTTAATATATAATTTTTACGTGGAGACTGTGTGTGCGTATGTATGTTAGCACTCCATGTGTTTGTATGTATGGTAATGCATTTCGTGGATGTATCACTTGTTTTCAGATTGTCACATGGCTGGATTTGGCCAATTAGACACTTTTTGCAATGTGTGCCATAGGAATTTCCTTTGTTTCACGCAGTTTGAGGACAATGGCTGAAGCTAGTGAAGGTTTTGAATGTGATGGTTGTGAGATTGAGTATTACCGCACCATTTCTAAATATTTTGAAAATAACGAAGCAGTGGTGGATTGTTTTAAACACCGTGGAGTTCTGCCTGCTTGTGTGCACTGCTTGAAATGTAACAATTCCTGTTCTTATCGCGCGGACTAACATATATACTCTTGTCACTGGCAGAAAACAAACCCCAAGAATAAGCGTGTAACCCGGTGTAATTTCTCCATGAGTGCCTATTCTGGGACGTGTTTAGATTAGGTTGGTTAGGTTAGTTAATTTAGTTAGGTTAGCTAGTTTTTTATCAGAATTACATTTTCCTGGTGTAGTTTTCTCTGTTTTGTTTGAATTTGACACACATTTATTGTGCAAATGAGTAGAAACACACCGTATTTTGGAATGGGGAAAAAAAAAGTTTTTATTCATTTGCACAGGAAATGGGTATCAGATTCAAACAAAGCAGAGAAAACTACACTACCCACCCCAGGGTGGGTAGGGGCTCAAGCAAATGGAGATCGGGAGTAAAATTTTGAAAATTGCTTTTCAAAGCTAAAATTAGTATCATTGGATAGATCTAGTCTTGCTGATTCCAAAAATGTATATTATGTTTAGTTTATGATTAACTGGATGGGAGATATTGCGTGTCAAAGTGGGCATGGTAAAGTAGGGGCCCTAAACTTAAAAACCTTTAGTCATAGAAGTTTTTTGTTTGAACCAGTGGGTTTAGAACACAAACTAACCCTATATACCAATTTTCACCCAAATCTGAGTTGGAATGGTGTGTTATTTTTTTTTGGTTGATTTGTCATGGAATGGCCCCCCCCTTAACCTAAGAAGATTGGAATACAGGGAGAGATTAAAGGAATTGGGTAGATATGTTTAGTTTGGAGAGATGTTGTATGAGGGGAGAATATGATACAGATGTTCACATTGTTTTCAGGTTTGGACAATTTAGATGCAAGTAACTTTTTTTTATTAGAGGCTGATGGAAAAACTTGATGGTATAATAAGAAAATTAGAAAACAGACTCGTAGACTTGATCTATGAAAATGCTTTTTCAGTCAGTGCAGTAGATTTTTAGAATGACTTAGCAATATAATGTGGTAAATAGTACGTAGCTCCTTAGTTAGGCCTAGTTTTAAGAAAAATTTTGATGCTTTCATGAATGAAAGAGACTGTAGATTGTAAATAGTGTGTATTCTTAGCTTAAGTTATGTAGGCTACTTTGGTAGCTCTGTAAGTAGGTGTACTGTAAGTTAATTAGCTGACTTGAGATTGATATTTTGCACAATTTTATTTTTATAAAATATAGCTAGCTCATGATTTGGAGAACCTTGATTGGTCCCAGTGGCTTCATGTTTTCTGAGTGAAATGTAAAGGGTCATTTGACCTTTTGACCCTTGGCCTGACCCATAATCCCATTACTTAGCTTCATCTCTGAAGTTTATGCACCACATGATAGTGTACAGTATCTTACACTTTTATGATGATTTAATTATTGGGCAGAAGTTGTCAAGGTATTATTTTTATTAAACAATGTAAGGAAAATCTTGATTAGTACGTATTCATTATAATTAAAATTGAACCATTCATAAGAACTTGAAAAAAATGAGCCATGGTAGTTTCAAATACAGGTGTCCCCCGTTATACGATTGGGATGCGTCCCTAAAAACCCCATCGTATATCGAACGATCGTATATCGAACTGAAGGCCTTATGGGAAAAATAGGGATACGTTCCCGAACATTCTGGAAGACCCCCAAAATTTGCAGATTCCACTATTATTTTGCTATATATTTTACTGTTATGTACAAAAAGTGTCTGAAAGTAAGAAATTGTGTTTAATAAAAGACAATTTATACATGAACACTCACCTAATCGTATTCAAATCCGGTCCAAGTCGTCAACGATGCATCAGTCCGAGGTAACGATGCCTACTCATCGCCACTGGGTGGTGGTGATGGGGGAGGAGGGCCAGCTCCCGCATCGGTCAGCGATGGAGGAGGATCGATGGGCGATGCTGGACGATCGATGGGGGATGGAGGAGGATCAATGACTTCGGGAGAGTCCCTCGGAGATGGAGGAGTTTCTGAAGTTGCAGGAGAATCCATCCCCGAAGATGTTGGAGTTGGAGATCTAGCCTGCTGCCGATGTGCAGGAGTTGTTGCTGCACTTGCTGACGACGCACTTCTCTCCTGCCTCGGCAGCTGTTGCAGGCTTGAAAAATTGGGAGATCGTAGTTTGCTTGGCGTTCCTCCTTTTCTGCAGGTAGATCTCCCGATAAACGCTCAGACCCTTTTCAATATGATTGACAGCAGCAGCACTACGTTCGTAGTTAGGGTCCTTGTCCTTCACCAACTCGATGTACGTGTCAAATCCAGTCAGAATCTCTCTCAAGGTTTTGAGATCAAGCATTCTGACTGGGTCCTCATCGTCCTCCTCATTTGGGCTGGACTCAACGTAGGCACGGTTTTGTTCCTTTCTGAGACATGCTTTCAAGTTGGAGATCGTTAACGCGAAATAAGGCAATTGTAAATCGAAAGATGGGGGGTACTTTTTTAAAATCGTTAACGCGAAAAATCGTAAACCGAACGATCGTATAACGGGGGATGCCTGTACCTAGAAAGAATTAAGAACATACTGATTTGATTTACTGTATATTTTTTATATTATAATTTTATATACATATATATTAGGGTGGTCCTTGCTTAGGGGGTGAAATTTCAAGTTGAACATTTTTCAGCTCCCACCCACGGAAATCGTTCGAATGGTCGAGAAAACTCTCTAGGTGATTTATTTTTTTAATCGGACGACGTTTACCCCTCCCTCATTGAGCATTACCATTAAGCTAATTTTTTGACTTTCAAGTAAATGTTACACAATTTGTAATGTTTGTTTTTTTCATTCTTTCCAGATTTTCAGTGGTTGGATAACTAATGTGTGTAAAAGTGTAAATTCTAATGATTATAATTTAAACTGAATAGTGAATAACTCCTTCAACCTTTAAGTAGATAACCTGGATCATGGCAGCGAAGCTGTGCTACCTGATTGCCCCGCAGGAATCGATCGCCGGGTCGCAACTTCCTTCGCAAAAAGAGGTCTTGGCCCTGACGGTCTACAGGATCGACGTCCAGAAGAAGTCACTTCGAGAGGCCGCCAACCAGGTCGTCGAGCTCGTCACCGAGGTGTGGTCCAAGGCGCGAATCCCCCTCCGCCGGAAGGACCACATCGTCACCAAGATTGAGAAGCTCCACAAGGAGTTTAACGATGTGAAGAGGAACAAGGGGCGAGCTGGCGCTCAAGCGAAGCGGGAGGATGAGTTCAGCGAGCGGATGATGAACCTGTTCGACGTCGCTGCCGCTAACGCCATGGAGCTGCTCAAGAACGAGGAGGACAAGGCGTTCCTCCTCGCTCAGCGCGAACCCCATTGGCGCGGCAAGCTGGGGTCCGTCGACTCGACGCTAGCCGCTGTCAATGCCCGTGCATCTCAACGCCAAGGGGAAGAAGACCGACGGAGGCAGCGAGCCGAGGAAGAAGCGACGACATCTACGGCCCGAGTGGAGCTTGAGTGGTCTTCGTCCTCTTCCAGTGGTGCCGCAAGCGCAGCGGAGAGCGACGACCATGGAGAAGAAGGGAGCCCTCGGGCTCCGAAGCGCTCCAGGCGGGGCACGACGAACATCGTTTCGGCGGCTGTGGCGTCGTCGCTGGATCGCACAAAGGTGACCGACCGAGGAGCTGTCTACGTCCTGACAGAGGTTGCCCAGTCGCTTGGGCACGACGTCGCAGAGCTCAATATCAACCGCAGCTCCATCCACCGGCGCAGGCACCGCTCCAGGCTCAACGTGGCGCTCAAGGAAGAGCTGAGGGCCGGCAATCTTGTCGTTTACTGGGATGGAAAGCTCATGCAGGACTTGATGAGCAAGGAGCAAGTCGATCGGCTTCCCATCTTGGTCTCCGGTAATGGCGCGGTGCAGCTCCTGGGCGTCCCGAAGCTGCCGAGTGGAACGGGCTCTGAGATGGCCAAGGCCATCCTCAACACGTTGGAGGAGTGGGAGCTCACTGAGCAAGTGAGTGGCTTGTCATTCGTCTCCGCCTCGAACACCAGCTGGAACAACGGAGCGTGCGTCCTCATGGAGCAACACCTCGCGAAAGACTTGCTCTACTTCGCGTGCTGCCATCATGTGCTGGAGCTGCTCCTTGGTGCGGCGTTCACGGCTGTGATGGGCCCCACGTCCGGTCCTGACGTGACCCTCTTCAAGCGTTTTCAGGAGCGCTGGGATTTCCTGGACAGAAGCCAGTACGAGTCCGGCGCTGCGCACCCCGATGTCGCTCCTCTGCTCACCACTGTCGACACGGAGTGGTTTGAGAAGGCGATAGTCGAGCGCAAGGACCTGCGCGACGATTACCGTGAGCTGCTCGAGCTCACCCTCCTCTTCGTCGGTCATGTCCCCCCGCTAGGAGTGCGTTTCCGAGCTCCCGGGCCGATTCACCACGCCCGCTGGATGGCAAAGGCAATCTACGCCTTGAAGGTCTGGATGTTCCGACAGCAGTTCAAACTCACGGCGAGGGAGGAGAGTAGCCTCCGGAGCATCTGCATCTTCGTCTGTCGGGTCTACGCCAAGGCGTGGACGGAGGCTCCGATCACCGCAACTGCCCCCTGAAATGACTTTGCCCTCCTCAAGGACCTGCTGGCTTACTCTGACATCAACCCTGCGGTGGCCAAGGCGGTGCTGACCAAGTTCCAGAACCACCTCTGGTACCTGTCGGAGGAGCTGGTGGCGCTGGTGCTGTTCGGTCCGGGGATCGCCGTCGATCAGAAGAGGAAGATCATCGCCTCTCTCCACGACCGGGTTGGTGAGGAGCCTGGCGAAGCGGCCCATGCTGCCAAACCGAGTACTCGCCGGGCTTCAGTTGGAAGACCTGGCGTCGTCCAACACACGAGGTTTCTTCGAGAAACTTCGACTGGAGGACGGCTTCCTCGAGGTCGACCCGGAGACCTGGCCGAAGCGGGAAGACTTCAAGACAGCGGCGGCACGTGTGGGAGGGCTCGCCGTAATCAACGACCATGCCGAGCGAGGAGTTGCCCTCGTCCAAGAGTACAACCGGATGCTGACCCACGACGAGGAGCAACTCCAGTTCCTCCTGCAAGTCGTCGCTCGCCACCGCTGCCAGTTTCCGGACTCTCGGAAGCGAACCCTACAGACCCAGGATCGCTAACCAGGCAACAACTACGGGGGTAAAAGTTCAAGGTCGATGAGGGAGGGGTAAACGTTGTCCGATTTAATAAAAAATTCAACTAGAGAGTTTTCTCAACCATTCGAATGATTTCCGGGGGTGGGAGCTGAAACTTCCCAACTTTGAATTTTAAGGACCACCCTAATATATATACACACTTTACATTATATTTATATATGTACTTAATTATAACTCGTAGGTTTATAGGTAAGACATCAAAATTTTTCAAATAGAACTAGAAAACTGTCAGTTTGATTGAAAATTTTATCATGGCTTTTTAAATAATCCAGATTAGATACTGAGGCTATGGAATCACTGTATGTGGTACAGCAGCTATAATCCTATGCAAACAGATGTTATCCAGTAATAAACAAATCATAGTTTACTTAGATAAATAAATAAAAGAAAACTACCTAATTAAATAATAAGTTTCCTTGATGTCTCATCATTTTCTTTCTTTGAGGTTATATGTTCAATTTGTTGTTGCTGTTGGGTTTAGTCAGAATAGCATTATGAGGTGGTTATGACTTAAGTCATCATACATTCTTGGATATGATAAAAATGAGCGAGGCCCAGCTGATGCTGATCCTCACTTTTTTAGTAAAATTGGAGAAAGGCATGATGTTTGAGTATCTGGGATTGGTAGGTATGAATCAAATTGGTTCTTTAGAGTGGCCCCACTCCTTCTCAGTTACTATACTTTGATCTTATGGTCTCTATATATACTGGCTTTGGCTGAAAGACATTTGGGTCATTCCATGTCAAGTCAGCCACCTAAAACACACACCCCTTTCAATTTTGCTCATACTTGGCACAATAGCAGATATACATGCCAAACTTAAATTCCCAAATTATTAGAGCTGACTGACCTTTGGTTACTGAGATACAAGGTCACAAAGTTGTGACATTTTGACCTTTTTTGCGTTAAATGACTATTTTCAAAACGGTGTAACTAAAAAACTATTAAAGCTAGAGCATTGATTTTGGTCTCATTTTAAAGCTCTTTAGTAGCCCCTTGTTTATTGTCTCGTTAAATCTCTACTGTGAAAAATAAAAAAATCCCTTCAAAAGTTGACCTTTGACCTTGAATAAAAAAAAATACCTTCTAAAAAATTCAATTTTTTACATTAATACCTTGAGTCATGTACAACAAAATCCCAAGAAGCTGTAAGTGGCTGATAACTAGTTCAATGTATAAAAAATAATGAATTCAAGCAACATTTTGAAAAAAGTCATTTTATACAAAAATTGTCAAAAAGTCATGTGACTTGTATGTCAGTAACCATTTTTGTCTAAGGTCAGCTCAATCTCTTACAAATACAACCCATATCTACATACTATCTGCAGCCTTCTACAAACAAGCAAATGCTTATTTTTAAATATTTGTTCTTTACCCACCTCACCTGTATGTTGTTGTTGTTTAGCCGATCAGCCCACCCTGATCGAGCAAGCCGGCACGCAGGTAACCGATCGCCCTCTCCGGAGTGGACCAGAGGTTCAGCGCACTAGTGATGTTGTGTTGTGTTCGTTGTTGTGCTAGAGCGGTACAGTCCGTCATAATGTGTTCAATTGTTTGTGGTGTGTCTTGGCACAGGTGGCAGGTGTCGTCTATGGAGTTGTCTAGTCTGTGTTTATATGTCCGTAAGTTTGGGTGATGTCCACATCGGAATCGTGCTAAGTTAACTCGATCCGATCTGCTCAGGCTGATCTCTGACCTGTTAATGGGCGGCGGCTTCGCACCTAGGACCGCATTCGGACCGAGTCGTGTCAGTGCTTTGTGGGTTAGGTGTGTGTGTATGTGTTTTCTGTACTGTGTGATGTCTGTGGGGCGTGGTATGGAATGGAGTATTTGTTATAATATCTCTCTGGTGTTACCTTAATGGTGCGAGGTGTTGGTGCATGATTGTACATGTAGTGGCAAGGGTGTTGTGGGTTAGTTGTCGCTGCTGCCATGAATTGTGTTCCCCTCATGTCTAAATGTTCCCTAACTTTTAGTATTTTTGTTTCTGTGTGCAGGTGTTCTATTGGTGTTGTTTGAGTGCATCCTGTAATGATACGAAGTGCGTTGTTTTGTATTGTTTGTAAGGTGTTTATGTGTGTGTTTTGAGATAATGGGTGCCCAGCATGGGCTAGCATAGTCCATAACTGAGCGAATATATTGTTTGTATATGAGTGATGTTGTTTCCTGCTGGTGTCCAAAGTTTGTGCCTGTTAGTACCCTAAGCGTGTTAAGTCTTGACGTACATTTGTTTTAATGTCCTGAATGTGGTTTGCAAAAGATAATGATGTGTATGTGACACCAGTATTTTGGTTCTGTGAGTGTGTGGAATGTTGATGTTGTTTAGTGTAAGTGTGGAATTACCTGGTGTTCTTTTGTGTTGCTTGTAAGCAAGGTGATGGTTGATTTTGTGGGCGCTACTTTGAGTCTATTGTGTGTGAGCCAGTCTTGTATACTGTTTATGTATGTTTGTAGGTTATTTGTAGCGGTGTCGATGTTGTTGTGGGTGGATGTTAGAGTGATATCATCTGCATATGATGATAAGGTAAGCTTGTTATCTATGGGTGTTGGAATGTCATGCATGTATAAGTTGAAGAGTGTTGGTGAGAGAACAGAGCCTTGAGGGACCCCGTTCGGAAAAAGCTTGTTTTTGGATGACTTGCCATTAAATGTGACATGTGAGTATCTTCCTGAGAGATAGTTGCTCAGCCACCTTTTGGTGTTATTGTGCATGTTTGTGTTGAGTATTTTGTTTATGAGAGGGAAGCGTGGGATAGCATCAAATGCTTTACTAATGTCTATTGTTGCTAATAGTGTACGTTGAGCTGGTCTTCTGAGTTGATGCCATCCATGATGTGCTGCGTCAGGTTAGTGAGTAATGTCGTGGTTGAGTGGTGAGGTCTGAATCCATGTTGAGTAGGCGATAGTGGTATGTGTGGGTTGGTGATTTGTAAGATTAGTCTTTCTGTTACTTTGGAAGGTGTGCATAGTAAAGTAATGGGTCTATAGGAAGCTGGTTCTGTTGGATTTTTGTTTGGTTTGAGTAGTGTAATAATTTTACCTTGTTTCCATATGTCAGGAATAATACAGTGTTGGTATGAATATGTGCTGATATTTGTGAGAGCTAGTATTCCTTGTGGGCCCAAGTGTTTAAGGTGTATGTTAGATATGTTGTCTGGTCCAGTAGCCTTCGAATTTTAATGTTTTTGATGATCTTGGTGGTCTGGTCTGTATTGAAGGGTGTAATGGTCATGTCGAGTCTGTAGGTTTTCTTGTGTCTGGCTGTTTGTTTCTGCGTGTTTCTGGTTGTTGTCTCTGTTTAAGTGACTTATCTTTGCGTAGTGATTAACTAGAATGTTAGCTTGTTGTGTGTATGTTGGGATATTATTTTGGCTGCGACAGATAGCCGCGTGTGAGGTGTGAATGCCGCTGTTAGAGTGGGTAATGCTGTTTATAGTCTTGTATAGCCTGTATGTATCTGTGGAGTGGTTTAGTGTTGTTATGAATTCCCTGAATGTTTCTGTTTGTTTTTCTTTGAGTTTGTTGTTTATTTCTGTGTTGAGCTGTTGTATCTGCTGTTTATGGCTTCTGTGTGTGGTGTTTGTGTGTTATGTTTGAGGTTGTTACGTTGCCTTATGAGGTGGGCTATTTCTCTAGTGTAATTTGGGTTGTATTTCCTAATGTTGCCCTTGGGTATGTATTTGTTTGCATTATTGATAATCTGATTAAATGTCTTGAGTGTTGTATCGATGTTTATGATGGGTGTGCTGTTTAATGTGGTGAATTGTTCCTCAGTCTGTATTTTGAACTGTTCCCAATCAGCTTTCTTGTAATTTCTGTAAGTGTGCCTAAGGCTGTTGGGGCAGAGTGTAGAATGTGTTGTAATGATGATGGGCAGGTGGTCTGATGACAGTTGTTTTTCTGTTCTCCATTGTGTATGTGTTGCTAGTGAGGGGGAACAGAACGTTATGTCTGGGGAGGAGTTTGAGTATCCTGCTTGATGTGGTATGTGTGTATGTTCTTCTGTATTGTTAAGAATGAAGAGGCTGTTTAGTTGTGTGGCTATGTTGGCGCCTCTGGTGTTGTTTTGGTTGTGCAGGTACCAACTAGTGTCTTTGGCGTTGAAGTCTCCTCCTAAGATGACATTAGTGAGAGAGGCAAGATTGTGTAACTGTGGATTGTAATTGGCTGGCACCTGAGGTGAACTATCTGGTGGGATGTAAATGTTGATTAGTGTGGTGTTGTGTTTTGCGCGTGTTTTAATGTTAACTGCCTGTATTTCTATCGTGTTATCTGCTTGGATTGTGTTTGTAATGTTTTGGGTAGCATCAGTGTAGCTAATGCTTTTACGTATGTAAGTGATGAGTCCACCCCCGTTACCCCCAGTACGATCTTGACGGATCGCCGTGAAGTCAGGGATGGTGGGTGTTTTGTGTGTGCGTTTTAGTTTTGTTTCTTGTATAAGTGCTATGTGAATGTTTTGTTTGTGTACGAATTCCCTAAGCTGCATGATTTTGTTTGTGAGGCCATCTACGTTGTACTGTAATATGTTAATATTATACTTCTGTATGTGTCTCATGGTGCTATTGTGTCTATGTCTTTGTGTATGGTGACATGTGTAAGTTGTAGTGGGGCCTGGATTAGTCTTAATGTCGCCAGAGAGTAAGAGTAGTTCGGGGAGCACGCAATTGTTCCCTGTAATTGAAAAAATAGCACGCTGAGAATAGGTCCGGCCCCGGGAGCCGATCGGCACTCTGACCGTGCCACGCAACAGGCCGTCGACTGCCAGTCTGGCCAACCGTAGACAGCCCGCTGCACGGAGATTTGAGGAAGTTTGGCCACCAGCGCGTTGATGTTTTGGTTTGACGTCGCCTCTTCGCGTTGACGTGTCCTGCGCTGGAGGATGCAGCCACTGTTTAGAAGCTTCCTCGTCAGCTGCTAACACTTTTTTCACGTTGTTCTCGCTACCTGTTCAGACGTTTTTTATAAACAAATCTCAGTTTTCTGCTCAACACGGCTCTTTCTAATTTTAAAATTGATTAGTCAAGGAAGGAAGATGTTGACTTCTATTTTGCAGCAACAGTTGATGATATTTGTTACTTTACTGATTAATGAAAATGATTAGGCTCTTCAAGTTATAAATGAATTCTTTCGTAATAATTGATAAATACGAAACACAAAACGTATATGCAAACAGGATGATGATGCTTAGACTACTCAAGTTGATGAAGTTTTCTCTCTCTCATATATTGTATCGATGTAATACTGTAAATATATGCATGTATGTGATGGTTTTCAGTAGTTGACAAGATTCTTGTGGGCCACCCAATTTATTGTGATTTCTAGAAGAGAAAATAATTTTTAATGTATACCTAGATAGTTACCTAATTAACAAATACAAGTAACATATTAAAATGTACATACAATATGTATAGGTATAGTGCTCATTGATTTCCATTTATCACAACTTAAAATGTATGCAGTGTATATATAGTTACATGACCATTTTAATTTTGAATTCTTACCTTTCTGTGCTGTAGATCTGCCAAAGCTTTGGATGCCTTCAAAGTAACTTCTTTGCAAATCCTGTATGTTCGTCCATTAGTAGTAGATGCTTCAACTTGTGTTAGAATATCTGAATATGGTAAGATTAATTCATCTGGTCGACCAGGATACACAAATGATGGGTTTGGGCCATGAGGATGAAGGAATGTGACTTTTACTTCTCTATTCTCTGGTATCTTTTCCAGCACATATGCCACCCACCAATGGCCATCATATGCAGCAGTAACAAAACCATGTATTTTCTCCTCAGTCACAACTTCTTCCTTTTCAGTAACTTTCTCAATATTTGAATAATCTGATAATGAATAATGTTTAACCTTAAGAGAAGTCAATGAAACTGGTTGTAAATGGTGTAATTTCTGTGTACCAGCAATAGTCCTTGCAGTTTTGTGTCTTGGAGAAGTTGGCTTTCCTCTTCATGCTCTTTATTGGTTGAAAAATGACATTTTATATTTACAATATTTTCACTTGCAAATGTATATAACTGTTCTGCAGTAAGGATCTGTTCATCATAAGGTCGTTGTAGACTAGCTTTTGCAGCTAATCTCTCAACTGTGCCTCCAACACCATCACAGGGTCCCTTTCCATGACTTGTTGCAAAAAAATTCCATTCTGCCTCAATTCCAAAATCATCTCTGTGATGGCAAAGATTCAGAAAGTTTTTGCAGTTCTTATACTGTCCTGCACACCCATCTGAAAAGTAAATTATTTTGTGGATGGAACCGATGGATGAGATATTATCTCTTAGGAATTTTATCAGATGCTTTTGAAACAAATGTACAGCAACTGTGTTATGGATGTTACACTCTGAAATAATAACAAAGCTAAGGTGAGCAATCTCATCTTCCTTTTTATAGTAAATAACAAATGGATGTAGAGTAGCCATCTCATTGTTCCAGTGAAAGCTCTGAACCTCATCTTAAAGAATAAAGGAATAATTTTCAGCAAAATCACACACAGCAAGGACCTCACCATCTTTCAAAGACATTTTTGTTTCACGGTAATAAGTTGCTTGCATCTTTGTCTTGGTCATGTATCTGGTATTCTTTCAGTTGGTTACAGAATTGGTCAATATATTCATCTGTATTCAGTTCTACTGATTCAAGATTTGACCGATCTGTATTGGTCCACTTTTTAAAATTTATGATATCAATGAAGTTGTTTGTAAATATGTCCAGTAGTCTGTTTTTTAAATCTGATGGATCTCCACATTGTCTGAGGCAGCATTTCTGTGAGGCAGGATTGCATTCCATAAAGGCAACACAATGATGTACATTCTTAATAGGTGTGTCATCATTTGCAGTTAGTTTTTCTAATTCAGCTCCTACAAACATATAAGTTTGGCATTCTGATGAATTGTACAGACACATACTGAGTGAGTTCCTGTTGCTCCAGCAATAACACACTGCTTTGGACGCAATTCTGCAAATTTACTGAATCCCACCTTTAACCAAAGGATTTCTTTCTTTGAAAATATGATAGGCTTTTAAATTGCAAAGTAAAAGATGCTTTTGCAAATGTATCCTTCCTCTTTCATTGTCAATGATACTACAATAGTCTTTCTTTCCTGGCATTGTTCTACTGATGTCTTCTGAAAGATAAAATGCTTTAATAGCGTCAACAGTATCCTGTTTAATTCTTTTCCCACCCTTTGGATTTGGGTCTGAAAGGACACCTTTTTCTTCAACTATTTTTTTAGCAATAGATGTGCCTTGTTGTGTTAAATTCTGAAGCAATTTTCTTAATGCTCCAACTTTTGGGCAATACAGTGAGTATTTTTATTTTATCACTTCTTTTAGTATTTTCATTTTTGAATTTTTCCTTGTTGATTTATTATTTCTAAACAGTCTACATCTCCAGATGGCTCCTTAAATTGTGTCAGAAATCTCTTTTCCTGCAACTGTTTCCATTCTCTTCTTAACTGTCTCTGTCACCTTGCTTAGTTTTTTAGCTCCATATGACTTTTGCTCTACAAGCTTTCTTTTTTATGGGTGATTCACCAATTGAAACAAAAGAAGCATTCAAAGTACACATCTCATGGTTTTGCTCTGAAGTTGATGCATCACTATTGTCAACATTTTCAATTTTCTCAAGATCTTCAGGTGGTTCACTACTACAAGAAGAATCATCATTTATGTCTGAATTCAAAGTGCCTATTCCTTTCTCAGGCAAGGACTCAAGATGTTCTCTACACTGCTTACAAAGTCTGTGATGTAGTGTTAAGTGCAGATCGGGAAACTTATTTACAAGTTCCTGTGGTACAATTCTCACTCTCTTCTTTCGACACTGACCTTTGTGACGCAGCAAAGGATCAGCACACTTCTGTTTCAGTTTTAAATGTTCCATGTTTGTACTCTGAAAGCACAAAGAAAATCCTGAAAAGAAAACAATGAACAATTAATGAATTATTAAATAAATTTTTATACATGTATTTAGTAAAAATAAATTAACTTTAACTTGAAGTCAGGAGTCAACTCTGTGAAGTTGACAGTACTTATATACTAGTTGGGCCTTTGGATCAGCGCTACTCCAGTAGATTTGGGGCTGTTGAGGGGTTTAACCCTGGTTGTCTTTTAAAAGTTCTTTTGGCACAGGTCACAAAAAGGTTTTTGAACTAATAATGTTAAGTTGAACTAAGTCTTCACTGACACTATATCAGAACAGAACTTTTAAATAAATGAACTGACAAAAAAATCTAAAATTGAAGAATGATGCCAACTTCATTTATTTTTTTATACATTGAACTAGTTATCAGCCACTTACAGCTTCTTGGGATTTTGTTGTACATGACTCAAGGTATTAATATAAAAAAAATTGAATTTTTTAGGAGAAGGTATTTTTTTTTTTTATTCAAGGTCAAAGGTCAACTTTTGAAGGGATTTTTTTATTTTTCACAGTAGAGATATTTAATAAGAGACAATAAACAAGGGGCTACTAAAGAGCTTTAAAATGAGATCAAAATCAATGCTCTAGCTTTAATAGTTTTTTAGTTACACCGTTTTGAAAAGTCATTTAACGCAAAAAAGGTCAAAATGTCACAACTTTGTGACCTTGTATCTCAGTAACCAAAGGTCAGTCAGCTCTAATAATTTGGGAATTTAAGTTTGGCATGTATATCTGCTATTGTGCCAAGTATGAGCAAAATTGAAAGGGGTGAGTGCAAAAAGTGCCATTTTGTGGCTGAGTTGACATGGAATGACCCATTTACAGTTCCCCTAACTCTATCACATGGGCCTTTTCCATGTGAAGTGGCAAAAAAAATGCCACACTATTAACATACTAAATTATTCTTGGTAAATCAGATCCAGAAAAATTTTTCCTCCTTATAGTGAGGTGCTACACTGTCAGAGAAAAATAGCACTTTCTGGACTGGTAATTTAGTTTTCAAGAATTAGATGTCTTCTTTAAACAGTGGATTGCAACTGTATTATGCTGTAGACAATTGGATATTATCATATAGTTGATGTGTTTGAGGTCTGTTGATGATCAAGGACAGCTGAGAAATGATGGTAAATAAGTGGTTGAATGGTAGCTTGATTGTCCAATAGAATCCTCATGTAGCATCCTGGAGAATAAATGCATGCATGCCAACTATTCCTTTTTCTTGGAATTTTCCCAGTTTTTACTATCAAATTCTGTGTTCCTGTTTTCTCATGATAAATTCTGATATCTTAAAATATTTATTTCATTCAAAATAAACCTTTAAAAAAGCCAAAAGTGCCACACACAATTAATGAGGAGTGTCATAGAACACTTGGAGTAATTTTTCAAGTTTGCACGTGTAATTCTTTATAATAAGATGATTTTATAGTTTGCACATGTAGTTCTTTATAATAAAATGATTTTATAGTTTGCACATGTAATTCTTTATAATAAAATGATTTTATAGTTTGTAGAATGCTCTTAGCAGCTACTAAGAACATTATAAAAGAATACACAGGAAAGGTAATGCTTGTGTGTATGTTATTTTGTACCATAATATATTGGTGGTTTTCAATAAAACCTTGAATCTTTACTATTTTTATTTTTTGTCCTTGATTTCCTGGTTTTTCGTATCCATGTTGGCAACTCTGTAAATGTATAATTTTCTGCAAAATCTCCAGTGCTCAAGACTCATCCTTCCATGTTTCCTTCTTTATAAATGCTAAGTGTCATTTTGCAATAATTATTATGATAAAGTAGTAGTTCCACTAGAACATCAATAAATTCTCCATTCTTCTTCACAAGTGTTTCCATTGATGATCTATCTACAATAACAGATGCAATGTATGTTATTTTAAAACATCTTTCAGGCAATCAATCCTTTAATTGATTGGTCTTCCAACAAAATTCATACAAAATTCTTATAAAATTCAGTGGTTCCCAACCTTTTTTGTGTGGTTACCTAAAACCTGATTCTAATCCAGCTCCATTACCCTAATCAGATATTTTTTATAACTTCTGGATTGCATGCCATTACACTAAGATAACAGTTTGGCTCTGGTGGATTACACTCAAGGTATGCTAACAGATGTTGATTAGGTCACTTTACTTTCATAATCATCCGCAACCACCATTATAAAGTGAGGCAGATGATGATATTTTTGCTCTTTCAAGCATGAGCTCTATATTTTGATGTATGGTATATACACAAACAGTGTGTGTTCCACTTGCACCTTGCAGCACATTTTTGGACGTTAATTGAGCAAGTTTGGAGAACCTAATTTTTAGGTTTATATGTTCCTCTTTGAATTATTGGCAAACTTAGAGATTTCACAGTATCAGTCTTTTGTGCACTTTCATTTTTCACCTATTAATTTCAGTTGCTACACACTTTCATTCTGGGTATTGGATGGATCATATCATCACTTTCATAAGTGTTTCACCAGATCAATAGTTTCTTGGGAATAGTCTTCCCAGATTTAGGATTAGGATTGGAAAATAGTCCCTTCTCACATGTATATATACTAGATTCTTTGAAGTTCTTGCATAATTTGAGACTAAATTCTTTCTGAAGTTGACAAATGTTCCCACCTTTTGGAAGCGCTATTAAAATTTGTATTTATTGGCTTTTCCATGTACAGTAGTGTAAAATTTACTTTTCAGAATCATCTCTTCAAACCCTTTGCAAGTCTGCTTCATTTCCTTGCCTTCTGATGTGCTGGGTTGATCAGTCTTCTTTCTTTTGTATAGATCCTGCGAGTGTCTTAAGTTTTTGGATCACTTTAACATATTGCTTCTCAATATTTAGAATGAGTAGTATGATAAAAATTAGAGTTATACCGATACTGATACTACAAAAAAGTGCCGATACCGATACTTTTTAATTAATTAATAGTTTTAAAATTGATTATTAATAAAAGTTCAAGTAAATGATATATCTCAATTAACTTAAATGCCTTTCCCATCCCAACTTTAGTTCCATTTAATTTCATATAAATATATATAATATATAGCTAGAGCCTGTAATTTAATTGTTTAAATTAAATTAAGAAAATATATTATATATCTTATTATATAAAGTTCTAAACGAATGCATATAATGGTAGTGTATTACACTGGGGAACACAACTTTTGGTGACTTAGATGTTAGACCTGTTTCTGGGTATATTGAGGTCGCTGATTCTAAAAATGACATTAGTTTTCTCCATCAGCTCTGCTTATCAGGATATGATATATATCTATATATATTTCTATATAATGTATATAATATTATATAATTGCTGACTGGCAATCACTGTTGTTGTCAATTGAATAAAAAAGTATGATGAATGTCAGCAAAAATAGTGTATTAACATCAAACAAGCATAAGGTACGAAAAATATTTCTTAAATTCAAACAAGCTTGAGACACGAATGGCAAAAAAAGTTCTTTCATTGAGACATCTCACATAAACCGCGTTTCTAAGATTTCTTGCGATGAGATGTGCCAGGACATTCGCGTTGGATGCTCCAGCAGTAATCTGCCATCATGTGAGTATCCCATTGTCCGCGGTACCGTTCTTCCATGGTCCTTAGTTCTTGGTGAAATTGTTCACCCTGTTACTCGCTTAGATCACCGAGGTTATCTGGGAAACGATCCAAATGACTGTGGAGGTAATGCAGTTTGATGCTCATTTTACAGCCAAGTTTACAAAAAGAAGAGAGCATATTCTCCACTAGTTCACCGTAGTTATCGGCCTTATAGTTCCCAAGGAAATTCTTCACAACCATACTAAATGATGACCACGCACGTGCCTCAATGTTGTCCATTGAATCTTGGAAATGCGGGTCTTTCATGAGTTCCTGGATTTGCGGTCTATCGAAAATACCTGCCTTCAGCTTTTCCATGCTCAGTGCAGGAAATTTTCTACATATGTATCCAAAACACGTCCCATCTCTGTTCAAAGCCTTTATAAATTGTTTCATCAAACCTAGTTTGATGTGCAGTGGTGGCAATATGATCCTTTCTCTGTCAACCAAAGCTTCTTTGATGATATTTTTTCTCCAACTACCATGTTTTCTCTCAGAGGCCACTGTCTTCTCACCCAGTGTTCATCTTTAGCTCTACTGTCCCAGAGACATATAAAGCACGGGTACTTGGTGTACCCGCTCTGCTGGCCCAGGAGAAAATTCACCATCTTCAGATCCATACACTTGGTGTGTATTCCGATATGCCCATTTTCATCAGCAATCCGCGCTCATTGTTGCAGAAAACTAAATCGTTCTCTTTTGAGAAGAAGGGCAGTAAATCCTTTTCTCTGTCGCGATATAACGTGATTTTGGTTCCCGGCAGCAGTAAATTTTTTTCTCCCAGCCTGGAAGCTAACAATTCAGACGATTTCTTCGAAAGACTTAAGTCCCTTATGAGGTTGTTTAATTCGTGTTGACTAAAACCTTCTGCAACTGATGACGGTCCTTTGAAATCACTGTCATTTTGCCCACATATGCTTTCTTTGTCAGTAGCAGATTCATCTTCTTGAGGGAGCTCTGGAAGATGGCTGAATGATGGGACAGGTATCTCATCTGAATGTGAAACAGGCTGTCTAGCTGAGTCTATGTCAGGATACGTCCATTTACTCCGGTTACGTCCATTGATGCCCTTTATATTCACCAAACAAAAGTAACAGTCATCACTATGGTTTCTCTGTTCTCTCCATACCATTGGTATACCAAATTTCAGGCACCTCCTCTTTCCGCTGGTCCATTGCTGCAGGTGCTCCATACACATTTTACACACACGAGGAGCCCATGGCTTATCTTGGTCCCCTAGTTGTACTTTGAAATAGGCAAAATAAGCTTTTTTCACAAAATCAGTAATAGTTTTTCTCTGTTCAATGAACGTGTACTCTCCGCAGATAAAACAAAACACATCTGGATGATTTAAACACTTTCTTCGTGATGAAGCCATGTCAACACCTGTAACAGGAAAGAATTCATGTTAGTACATGTACAATACACATGCAAAACAGCAACATCAGCAAAATCATAGCTACAATTTAATTATACAGATGCATTTAGATTTACGAGCAACTCATAATACCGTTCCAGAAGGGTAATAAAGTAGGTAATGACTAGGGCAGTCAAAAGTTGACCGAAAAAATTAAGAAAGTTGACCTTACGAATTGAAAAAATTGACTTATAAAGTTGCCTTTACTTTCAATAATAAAAACGATACTTTAATTACTTATTCTTGCTCTTCTACATCAATTGACCGATTGTGGTAAATTATGAAGTATTTGCCGACATTTTCTGGCAAAAAATTGCGATCCTTACTTAATAATTTATTAAGCATGGTGCTTTTGGGTAGAGCGATGTTTATCCACAAAAAAGGATTTGTCATGCTTGACCACAACACAAAAAATCTGACAGTATAGCTCATTTTTTCCTGAACAAATGAATTCATTAGGATATTTTGCAATTATAGCGCGCACTTTAGCAATAGAACTAACTGCAACTTTTTTGGCATTTTAATATCTGAAATCAAAAGAAATCGAAATCAGTGAAATCACAAATCAGAAAAAATCACAAATCAAAATGGTAACCAGTAACCATAATACATACACACAACCACATCCAAAACCAGAATGGACATAACTGAATAAGACAAATACGAGCAGCGAAGTTGCCAGTTAACCAAAATGATGCCAATTTTTAGTTATTTTAATTATTTATTCCAAAAAATTGACTTTATTTACCTCATTGCTATTTTTTGACCTAACAGGTAAAAGTTGACTTTTGGTTGACCTATTAACTTTGGTAATATACCCCCTACAGGTGTTTTTATTGCATTTTCAGTCGTTTCAGCGAAAAGTGCCCCATAGGAAACAATTTGACTTTATTGACTTTTGACCGCCCTAGTAATGACATATGCAATATCTCAAAAACTAGAGCTGCTAGAACAAAATGGATGATATTTTCTGAATCAGTGGCATGAAAATATCCAGAATAAGGTCTAAAATCTCAGGCACCAAGAAAAATTTTTTTTTTTTGTTCCCCAGTATTATCAATAACTTTACACACGAGATTCAAGCATTCAAGCAACTGAATGGTTTATTATGATTATGCATGCCGCGTGGTGCCATCTATAAACTTTACAAAACTTTCATTTTTACTGAAAACTATTACTGTAATTTGAAATTGTATATTTATATGATACTGTATTACTGTATTGAATATTTGTAATCTTGTATAGGGGCTATAGTTACATTTTATGATTTTTTGTTTTGTTAGTAAATGTAAACATTGCTAATTTTGCTAAAATATATATTAAACAACTAAATAAGATATTACTGTATAATAATAAAAAAATTTAATAATATATAAAATAAGATAATTTCAAAAAACAGTAATTCAAAGTATCGGTATCAGTTTTCAGAACAGTATCGGCCGATACCGATACATCGGTGCAACTCTAATAAAAATGTTCACTTTAATAAAATAAATCATAACATGTTAAAATATTAGATTGAAAGTAAATTTATTAGAATTGTTGTGCTATGTATATGGTCACACAAAGTAAAAAATAGATTTTGGAAGAATTGGTCACGCCACATCATTTGCCACAAGTACGAGTTGAGTAGCTCCTTTTTGCATCCTTTCATTTTCTTTATATATTTAATGTAGGTTAATTGAATGCCCAGTTAGGTCAACTGTACGCCCTTGATGATTGGTTAGGTTAAGTTGTGATATTTTCATTAAAACTAATGAAAATCACAACTTAACCTAACCAATCATCAAGGGTGTACAGTTCAACTTACATTAAATATATAAAGAATGCCTGGTTAGGGCATTTATAGCTTTGTTTATGGTTGGTAGGTTATCTCCTACATTACCAACCTTTCTCTTTTTAACATATTCTTTCCAATGTTAATCACTTTAACATATTGCTTTCCGAATATTGTGGGAAGCACTTACTTTTTTTAACTGGTGTTTGGTCCAGAAATGCTAGAACTGGTTCAACTGAAGTTGAAGGATTTTCCTTTATCAAGCAATCACTGTCATTGTCCAGATCTTGAATTGAAGAGATGTTACTCAAGCCACTGATAGTAGATGATTCATTTGAATCCTGCTCAGACTCGTTGTTTTCAGTGGTACTAAGTATAGTGGGGTTTTTCATTATCAGTGTCCAGCAGTTCACACACAACAATGAGTCTTTTTTCACTCTTCCAGCACATTTTTCAACAAGTACATCAGTCACTTTTCTAAGATTGATTGTTATGCGTTTCTTGTGTTTTTGAATAGGGTCCTGGCAGTATTTCAAGTGCCGAACCATTGTATTTTGATCTGTAAAGATATAGGATTTACAATTAGGTAATATATATTTTTAGAAAATATATAGCTATACACACTTAATATTTTAGGCCTTGATAGTCTCTGAGGCTCATTAAAACACCATACCCACCAGCCACCCACAGTGCTGGCTGGAACTGTACTAACCTGTAGACAAGGAATTTTGCAACTATCTGTGTTGATTCTGCACTTAGACAAGTAGCAACATGTTTCAACAGGTTTGTTTAGGCTACATGTGAGCTTAGTCTTCCCCTTTCACTATTATAACTATTATTGCCAGTGTAGATTAGCAGTGAAATACAATTTTTATTAAATTCTTGGAGCTTGAGGTCAAATTGTAGCTAAGATATAAAAATTCCTTGAAATGACAAGCAATTTATAAATATGGTGTTCACTTATAAGTTAGTTACATGAAAGTACCAACATAAAAAACTTTTTATGATTGTTTCTATTAGTCAAGAACTCTGACTTTGTTTTTTATATCTATAAAAAATGTAATTTTAATTTCTATAGGTCAAATTATGAGCTTAAGTGTGAAAAAATAGGTAGAATTGATGCACAACTTATGAATATGGTGTTCACTTATATGTTAGTTACATGAAAAATACTAACATAAACAAACTTTTTTTTGCTGATTCTAATAGCCAATGCCTATGCCTTCATTTTTTACATTTAAAAAAAAAATTCTCATTTGATACCCCAGAGGTCAAATCGTGACCTCAAATTTTGGTTACAGTGTAACTTTTTTTATTTTCAACCTAGAGTTCTAAAACTTGCATATTTGGATTCCTTGTCGTTTTCTGATTCTAAATATATATACTTTTATATAATTATGACAATTATTACCCAAGTTATGGCTCGCCAAATGTTAGTAACCTCGCGAGTGACCTCAAATTGCCCGAGGTCATATCTCTTGAACCATTGGTCGGATTGACCTTATAATTTCAGAAATGGATTCAGGGCTCACAAACTCCCTATAAACCAAATTTCAGCAAAATATGAGAGATGAGGGTGTTAATTTAAATTTTTTTTGGTTGATCTGACAGAGAATGACCCAGATAGCAGAAAGATTAGAGGTCTGGTGCTCCATAGCCATCCTATGTGAATCATGATGTGACTGTTGAGAGGGATGCTTTGTAAAGTGGGTGGAGAAGTGAAGCATGGAATCATCAGCACAGGAGTGAATAGGACAGGAAGTGCAAATTAAAAGATCATTAATAAATAAAAGGAAAAGAGGGTGACAGCCTGACACGACAGAACCCTGAGGAAAACCACTGTTGATAGCTTTAGACAGTGGCCAATGGCCATCTACAACTTGCAGCTATAGATCAGCCAGAAAGGAAATTAGAGATGAAGGTACAGATACAAGGATAGAAACCGAAGGAGGGCAGTTTGAAAATTAAAGATTTGTGCCAGACTATCAAAAGCTTTGGATATGTCTAGCATAATAGCGACAGTTTCACCGAAATCTTGAAAGGAGGATGACCAAGAGTCAGAGAGATATGCAAGAAGTTTGCCAGTAGAGTGTTGCTCGCAGAACTCATACTGACAATCTGAAAGAAGATTGTGAGAAGAGAGGCGTTTAAGCTTCCTATTAAGGATAAATTCAAAAAATTTAGAAAGGGAAGAAATCAAAGCAATTGGACAATAGCTGGAGGGTTGAGAGCAGTCACCCTTCTTTGGGACAAGTTGAATGCGAGTGAACTTCCAGTAGGAAGGAAAAGTACCAGATGAGAGAGAAAGATGAAAGAGTTTGCCTAGGCAGGGTGTCAGCACAGTTCTTAAGAACACCATCAGGACTGTATGCTTTCATGGAGTTGTTGAGATAGGGCAGAAAGAACATCTTTGGAAGAAATTCTAATTTCTGACATAATTAAGTCAGAGGGAGGAGATGGAGGAACAGTGCTGGAATCTTCCATAGTTGAGTTGGAAGTGAAAGTTTGAGTGAAGAGTTCAGCTTTATTTGTTTGGGCTATTAATTATGCGGAGATTACATTATATTAAATTTGGAAAACATGAAGTTACTCGGACTACCTATCAACTTATGGATGAATGATTTGAAGCTACATTTTTATGATCAAACTTTGCAACATATCAATTTCAAGTGATTTATAAAGCTGCTGAATGTGCCTGCATTGCTCGAGCTAAAACATATATTAGTATTTACCCAATTTACGAATGTGCTCTTTCATTCATGAAATTATCTAAGCTTATTTTAAAGCTAGGGAGCTACTATTAACTACATCATATGGTAAGTCATTCCAAAAACCTACAACTATGACTTTGTAAGTCAGGGCTACAAGCCTGTTTTCTATTTTTCCTATTTTAATGCCTACCTGATTGGTAAAAGCATAGCTATACATTATCCATTTATGGTAAAAGCGTTATTATCTGGCACCTGCTGTACCTGACCAGTCTTAGATAGGCAAAAATTCAAGTTACATAAATACTACTCCTAAAATCCTCACTCACTTTTCTTTTGACCCCCCCTTGCTATCTGATACAAAAGTATTTTTAGCACCCTGAGTCGACCTATATATATTAAATTTTAAATAGGTGTACATTGTACAGTATTATATAGTAATGTTGTAATTAAAATATACAGTACAAAATGCAATAATATGATTATATTATTGTAAAATAAGTTGCCATAATTGCACTTCCACTTTAAGAATTCCCGCAATATAGTAAATATGCATTTTTTTTTTTTTTTTTTTTTTTTTTTTTTTTTTTTTTTTAAATGAAATTCTATTGCATAGGCTTACTGTTTAAAACAAATTCTATCCAGCTGAGTAGCTTCCCCGAATAATTCATGAGTACTTGGATAATTGTAATCTTATTTTTGATTCCCAGTGATGGCAGTTGGCATGCAGCAAACCCAGCTGTTCATTCTTCCATACAATAAAATTGATTGGTAGATGAATGGATACCCCTGGGTAGCCTAGTGGATAAGATGCTGGGCTGCTGACTGGGTGGTTGTGAGATCAAGTTTGGGTGAGGACCTTGTAATTTCTGACCACCCATGGTGGGTTGTCATTTGGATTCAATATTAAACTGTAGATCAAAGGTGGAGCAACAAGCTTGACCTCCATCAGAATGAACAATTTGGGCAGAAGCAAAATCAAGGTTATAATAGTGGTGGTGGTGGTACTCAGTGCTGTGGTGGTTAGCATTGCTGACTAGGAATATATTGTCCCTGGGATTGAGACCCAGTGATGGCAGGCAGTGTGTGGCATAATGCAGCTGTTCATCCTTTCACGCACAAAATAAAAAAATAATGGTAGAAAAATGGGTACCCTAGTGGTTAAGCCATTGGGCTTCTGGTTGGGCATGGTCCTTGCATTCCATGTTAAACTGTAGGTCTAAGGTGGAGTGACAAGCTTGATCTTTGTCAGAATGAACAATTCAGGCGGATGCCAAACCAAGGTTAATGAAGGTTAATATATATTACATTAAACACCCTGGCCAAATTATTAGGCTTGCCTTGAGGAAATCACATTAGAATAGGTTTTATCAAATATATGAAGCTTGCATGAACTGAAATGGTATAAATAACAAAATTTAATGTATTATAACATTTACCACTTCAAATTACATTCAATACTTCATTGTACCTCCTTTGGCTTTTGTTACTGTTTTGATACATTTGGGCATAATTTCGATGCATTGTGAGGATTTCTCTTGCAGCTTTTCATTGTGATGTCAGACTTCAGTGAGTCTGAATGAGCTTGACATCATCAGTTATCCTTTTATAAATTTTTCTTTTTACTAATTCCCGTAAGTTTTCTATTGGATTCATATCCAGTGAATTGCCTGGCCATTTCATTAATGGAATCTGATATACATTCAAGAGGCCTTGACTGACTTTCAAGTGACACAGAGCTGAATGCTGCATAAAAATAAACTTCTCTCTATTTGGAAACTGATCTTGAAGTTGAGGAAGTCTCATATCTAAAAATTGCAATATACAGTATACTGCCATTATCACATTGTTCCCTCCACTATACAGGGTGTTTCAGGAGGAAAGGTCAATACTTCGGGAGGTGATAGTATTGGTCATTGTGAGAAAAAAAGTTCATATGAACATGTCTAATTCTGAATGGTTACAGAGATAGAGCTATTTGAATCTGATGCGGGCGCAGCTTTCCTTCCCCTTCCCCCCCTATAACCTTGAACCATGTAAGCTGTAATGTAAGCATGTAACATAAGCCAATCGACAGCTGACTGTTGTGAGTGACATTGTTTGGTGTTTGAAGCAGTGTTAAGAATGTCACACACCTTCACACATGCTGAATATGCAGATATGGTGTATGTCTTTGGATTTTGCAATGGAAGTGCAACAGCTGCTGTTGCAGAATACCATCGACGGTTTCCGAACTGCAGAATTCTGGATCGAAGAGTGTTTACCAGGGGTTTCAACACATTGTGTGAAATTGGTACACTTCCCAGTGCTCATGTTTCATCTGAATGTGAAGGTCAACAAGATGTGGATGAAGTGGAAAACATTCTTCAGTTGGTAGAGTGTAGTCCTACTACTAGCTCATGAAGAATTTCTTCACATCTCTTTGTACCACACACAAGAGTATGGTGAACATTACATGAGGAATGCTTGCATCCATATCATGTACAGCGTGTACAACACCTTCAACCAGGAGATGATGCCATACGACTGGAATTTTGTCATTGGGTAAATGCTAATTGCTTTGATTAATACTGTTTACCGATGAAGCTACTTTCACCCATGACGGTATCAACAACACTCGTAACTCTGGTGGTCAGATGAAAATCCAAATGCCACTGTGGAAACAAATTTTCAACATCGCTTCTCTGCCAATGTGTGGTGTGGTATCATTGATGATCAGCTGATTGGCCCTCTTATTTTAGAGAATCGTCTAACAGGGCAAAGTTACCTAGAATTTCTGCAAAATGAATTGCCAGGACTATTGGAGGATGTTCCTTTGGCTACACGTGCTGGTATGTACTTTCAGCATGGAGCTCCTCCACATTCTACCCATCTGGTGATGCAATACCTAAATCAAACTTTCCCTGGTCAATGGATCGGCTGTGGTGGTCCCATTCAATGGCCACCAAGGTCTCCAGACCTCTCTCTCTCTCAGATTACACTGGTCTAAAGCCAAAATGCTTCGGAAATAAAAGTAGTCAACCTTTACTAATTTTGGGTCACTGAATACAAAAATGATGCCTAAAATTGCCAATTGGCTTTATTTATAAAGATATCAGGCAACCCTGAACCCTACTAACTGGTCTGCATCTGTCGCGTAGTATGTAGATGCCTGTGACACATCAACGCATTGATTCTACTGTGCATGTGAGGTTATTTTTTTTTTAATAAATATATATATATATATATATATATATATATATATATATGTAATTTTAAATTTATCTATTACATTATGTATTTGTAAATTATTTATTAAGAAATAGATTGGATCATTTTAACATCTTGCTTCCCATAATGTTTTTGATATTAATATAAATGGAATACTAACCTAACCTAACCTTACCTTATTTAAAATTATTAAAATGCAATGTAATTACATTAATTTATTAAAATAAAAAAAAAATATAAGTACGCGCGCACGCAGTAGAGTCAAGGCATTGATGTGTCACAGGCATCTACATATTACGCCACAGCATCAGTTCATTCACGGAAGTCATACAGTGCACCCTTGTCAAACTCTTATTAGTGTTTGCTTTTGAAACTGAATTTTTTTCAGCCTAATTTGCATGAACAGTGTAGATAACTTCTTTTATGTTTGTGGAGAATTGACTTTTGCATCACAAAAGCGTGCTATAACCACCGTGATTAGGAAAGCCTATCACCTTTATTTTGGCTGTAAGATTGGAGATCAGGACAAGAGCTGGGCCCCGCACATATGCTGCAATACTTGTGCAACAAACCTTCACCATTGGTTGAATTGGGAAAGGAAATCTATGCCTTTTGCAGTGCCAATGGTGTGGAGGGAACAAACAGATCATGTCAGCAATTGTTACTTCTGCATGGTGCCTCCAGTCAAGAAAGGTATTTGCAAGAAGAAAAAGTGGATTTTACAATATCCAAATATACCCTCTGCTATACGCCTGGTACCTCACGGTGAAGGACTACCCATTCCTGAGCCCCCCCCACACATTCTCCCTGGAGTCAGAGGATGAGGAGAATGAAGGAACCTGTGAAACTTGTGAGCCTTCAACTTCACAAGACCCTGAATTTGTTTATAACTTAATCGTCTAAACCACACATGATAACTCAGAATGAATTGAATGACCTTATCAGAGATTTTGAACTGCCAAAGAGTAAGGCAGAGCTGTTGGGCTCCAGATTGCAGTAGTGGAATCTCCTCGCTGGAAATGTTAGTGTAAGTTTTGTGACTGTCAAAAAGATTTTGTCCCATTCTTCATCATGGAAGGTGACCTTGTAGCTTGCAATGACATCGATGGTCTGATGGCAGCTCTCAACATTATTCACAATCCTGATGAGTGGAGACTGTTCATTGATTCATCAAAGTTGTCTAAAAGCTGTTTTGTTGAATGTTGGAAGCGTATCGCCATCAATTCCAGTTGGTCATGCAGTCCACATGAAGGAAACATATGACAACATGAAGTAACTTTTGAACTGCATAAACTATGACAAACATCAGTGGCAGGTTTGTGGTGACTTGAAAGTTGTTGCTATTGTGCTTGGACTGCAGCTGGGCTACACTAAGTATTGCTGTTTTCTGTGTGAATGGGATTGTTGGGCTAGGACTTCTCATTACATCAAGGAGGATTGGCCACTCAGACACTCATTGGAACCTGGAACAAAAAATGTTCAGTATCCTCCACTTGTAGAATCGAGCAAGATTTTGTTACCACCCTTACACGTCAAAGTGGGCATCATGAAAAATTTTGTTAAGGCTATGGATAAAACAGGGCAGCTTTTAAGTACCTTGGTGGTAAATTCCCAAAGCTTAGTGAAGCAAAAATCAAGGAGGGTGTATTTGTTGGTCCACAGATCCGTGAGCTTCTTAGAGATGAGGAGTTCGACCGTATCCTAGGTGGTGAGGAGAAGACAATGTGGTATGCTTTCTGGTTAGTAGCAACCAATTTCCTCGGAAATACCAAAGCTGACAATTACAGGGAGCTGGTGGAAAACCTGCTGTTGTCCTATCAAAAAATGGGCTGCAATATGTCTTTAAAGATACATTTCCTCCATTCGCACCTGGAATTTTTTCTGCCCAACTGCGGAGTAGTCAGTGATGAACATGCTGAATGTTTCCACCAGGATATCTCAGCGATGGAGAAACACTACCAGGGGAAATGGAGTCGTCATTGTTAGCAGACTACTGCTGGACAATAACAAGAGATGCTCCAGAAGTTGAATACAAGAGACAAGCAAAGAAGTGACGGTTTGAATCAATATAAGTGACTGCATTATACAGGTACGTTACTAATATATGGTACACATATACGCAAAATGTGTAACTTAAATTTTCTTGGAAACTGTAGCCAATCAACTGTTTTTATGGTCATATTCATTTTCAGCATCCCAAAATCCATAATAGGAAACACATTTTATCTCTGAAGCACAAACTTTTTCAAAATTTGTAGACCAGTATTATTGTTTGTGGGGGTGGATGAAAAGTCAAGTTTACAAAAGAAAGGTGGATACACGAGACGAATTGCTCGTGCACATTTTGGATGCTGCTGCCTGCATAAAGGAACATCAAGATCAACTCGGACGAACAACACATGATCTTCGCGCATGAGTTGCAAAGTGCATTGAGATTGACAGTGGGATTTTTGAAAATGTATTGTAAACTGTAACAAATTTGTCATTTCTGTATCTGATACCATTCAAAATGCCAATGCTTAAACATTAAATGTTAGAAACAGTAATTGGTTTCTCTCTCTTGATTACCATTAACAATGCTTTTGTATTTGTAGATTCAAACAGCTCTATCTCCGTAACCATTCAGAATTAGACACGTTTATATGAACTTTTTTTCTCAATACCAATACTATCCACCTCCCAAAGTATTGACCTTTCCTCCTGAAACACCCTGTATAATGTCTCCAGTGCCCTCACCACTAATAACTAACCAGACCATAATGGGAAGATGATGTGACACTACTTACAATGCAGTCTTTATATTCATTTTCTTTGCTGAATAAACTGAAACACATCCGCAATAAGAGTTAAAACGTGGCACGTTTGTCAAAAGGAATATTACAGAAATTGAGGATGACATATTAAACCTTATTATATATTGTTCAACCATTTATATTTTTAGCAGTCAATGTAAATTCATACTGAATGAATCCCAATCCTACATTGAAGGTTTTGTAGCTACTCCTTTGCCCAATTTAGTAGCTTTTGTTTCATATTAGGATTTCATTTGGGTTTTTTTCCCTTCCTTTTGTTTGTAGGTTGTGGTGGTAGTATTTATTTTCTGCCACAGCTACCCATTCATTTGTTACTAAGGTCAGTATTAGTTTTTAGCTTCGTGTACAGTACACTATACATTCAATTCTCTCGCTATTTGTCTTTGAGAATTTGAAGTTTCTTTGAGTAAAATGTGTGTCACTACCTTTTTTGTGAGGTGTTAATTATCAAATTTACTCATTATGTATCAAAAAATCCTAAAAAAAAAGTTAAATCAGGAAAATTCAAATTAATCTACCCTGTTGACATTCAAACCTAAATGATTGTATAGTGTAATAGACATTGGGTCTGGGTAATAGTTGGATGGGAGACCATCCTCTGCGCCCAGATTATGTAGCGACCCATAGTTTGGATCCCATGTAAAGCTGTAGGTCCCCTCTGTCATATGACCTTAGTTGTTGTGAAGGAGGTTAAACAACCCAAATGAAAGAAAAAAGTGTAGTAGAGTATAGGTAGTAGAGTAGGAAATAGTAGTAGTATATAAAATTAATGTATTTTTAATTTAAATTAGGGAGCTCGAGGAGCCAAGTACAAAGAAGAAACTGAAAGTAGTGACTCGGAAGATTGGGATGATGAAGAAGATCCTGACAATATGAATGTTCCAGGTAATTTATAGTTTTTCTTGATTATAGAATGTAGAGTTGCCACATTGGCAAATTAAATTTTTTTTGTAAGAATTGATTAAAAAGAATATGATCTAAGCCAACATTTTTATATCTAACCTTGTACGGTACTTAAATTGAGTAACTAGTGCCCCACAATTTTCATATGGGTTTAAAACCATTAAATGGTGAGTTTGAATGTGTGAATATAGTTGTTTGTTGAAGTTGTATGAACAATGCAATGAAAATTAAATTAAATGATTGTCTATGAGGTTTATTAAGTAATTTTTTTAAAGCTTGTCAGAAGTGATAATGGGCTTAACTTCACTGTATGGAATAATGTCTTGGATATAATATGTGTAAAATTTAAGAAAAAAGTTTGGTACTGTATGCGGGCTCACTCGGAGGATTTGGGGGCCAGTAATGCATAATACTTTTTAAAGGGGAACCAGGGTAGACAGGATGGCTCTTTTCCTCCACTCGCATTGACCTTGATTATATTTATCTGCAATGTGTTTACAGCATAACTGCCTTAAGTGGTAGCCTACACTTTTATACGTGAATTTCACTCCTAAAAATATTTCTCAGTTCTGTGATTTTTTTTAATTGAATAACCTTTATTATTAATAATAAAATAAATACATTGGTTTTACAGTTTGCAATGATGCGAGTAATTGTGAAGCTGGACTATTTATTTTATTTAACTTTGCCCTTAAGCTTTAGGCTTTACTGGGCTCCTTTACTGACTCTCCTATTGATTTCAGCAATACATACAATTAATGATATTTTGCAGGTGGAGGAACAACTTTAAATGTTTTGAAAGGAGATAAAAATGAAGATAAGAAAAATACTCCCACAACAAGCGCGGGTGCTGGTGCTATAAGCGGATTGATGAATTTAACAAATGCTCCCAAAACAAATAATGTAAATGCTAAGAAGGATATTCTTAGTACAGCTTTGTCTTCATCTGGTAAGTCATTTCTACACTGAAGTCAGTCTAGTTTAGAATATAGTTAATTTGGGTAAAGTTGCTGTCATGCATCAGTCCTAATGTCATGCATTTGACTAAATGCATGACCATTGGCAACTTTACCCTAACCAGTGTACCAGGCTGTCTTAAGGAGTTTTACTTTGTGATAAATAGGGTGTTGAATAAGCATTTTCTCATTATTATACGGATAAGTATGGTGATATAAATGCTCTCAAACTTATGTTGGTCCTACCTATATTAAAATTTGGGGATTAGACCTAATCCCAGTTGGATTTTATGTAAGTAGCTATATTGAGAAAAATAATGATAATGAAGGTATGTCACTACTTTATTACTTTGTTAATTTAGCAATGTGTTTATATGGAAATGATGATCAAAATGCTACATATGTTCTTAACTATGAACTTGGACAATTTCTCCAATTGGTGTATTGAAAATGAACTTATTTCTTGCATTTCATTATGTAAAATTAAAAAATTTGTAAGTAATAAAAATGTTAAATGTTAGATATGTAGGACAAATACTAGAGAATTCATTGAAATTAAATTTTAATGTTTTCTTGGTCATTGCAAAAGTTGGGAGAACAAATGGTCATATACAGGGTGTCCATAAATGATTACCCTGATTAAAGTATGCTATAACTTTTAAATAAATACTCGTATTCAAACAGTTTTAATCATAAGTAGATAAACATAAAGTTTTGATACATAGTTAATGAACTTAATAAGCTTCCACATGTGCACCCCTAGTAGCACGTAAAATATCTAAATGGTATTCACACTCACGCCACACATTTTCCAACATTTGTGGGTTAACTATTGCAATTGCATCCGTAATGCGTTCTCGCAATGTCCTGATATCTGGAACAACTGTTGCATAAACCAAATCTTTAACACAACCCTAGAGAAAGAAATCCAGCAGGGTAATGTCTGGTGATCTTGGGGGCCATGGGATTGGCCTGTCCCTGCCAATCCATTGATTTGGAAATGTCAAGTTTCACGAACAACATATGCCCAATGAGGGGGTGCCCCATCTTGTTGGAAGATGACAGTTGGCTGCCTGTCCTGCAGCTGGGGGATGGCGTAATTGGTGAGCATATCCAGGTACACATTTGTGGAAACAGTGTTCTCAGCAAAGAAGAAAGGACCAATTATCTGGTCATGCATTAGTCCACACTAGACATTGATCTTCGGACTGCCCCGAATATGCTCCCTTATGGCACGTGGGTTTTCCGATCCCCAAATACGGACATTGTGTCTGTTGACTCTACCACTAAGATGAAACGTAGCCTCGTCTGAAAAGCAGACACGTAACAAGAAGTCATTATCCTCATCAATGCTGTTCAAAATGTCAATAGTGAATTGTTCACGTTTTGGATGGTTATCAGGCTTCAGTTCTTGAACAATTTGTACCTTGTAGGCGTGTAACTTCAAACGTTTGTGTAACACCTTGTGCACCGTAGACTTCGGTATCTTTAGTTGGCATGAAGCTTGTCTCACCGATTTCCTTGGTGACTGTGTGAAAGCAGTTTGAAGGTTTTCCACCATCCCATCGGAAACTGATGGTCTACCACTGCTCTTTCCCTTTTCCACGTCTCCAGTTTCCAAGAGTTTTTTCATCCACAACTTAATTAACTTCACATCAGGTGGATTCTTTCCATACTTTGTTCTGAACCTTTGCTGAACACTGACAGGAGATTGTTTCTGCAAGCCACACAACACATTGTGCCTTCTCTGTCATAGATACCATCTTAACTGAACAGCTACTACAGCGCTCCTAGCGGCGAATGCAGTAGACGAAACACACAGGCACAGAAACTCTAGGCGTGTATGAGATCAACTTGTAAAAAGAAAATGGATGTAAGATTCATTAAAACATGAGAGCATACTGTTTTCAGGGTAAACATTTATGGACACCCTGTATATTCTGGAGAGAGAACCTGTATGAACTTCATAAAAAACACACTTTCTCCATATCAGCTTACATGTGCTGGCCTTGGGAGATTCCAGTGCATATATAGCATACTTTTAGAGGCATACACTACTGAATACAGTAAGGTTCCCTATATCTAGCACTCCTTATTTTTGGCATAACTCCCTGGTCCCTATTATTTAAATTTGGCATTGGGGCTGTACAGTATATCTAGTGCAGCCATCAACCAATAAGATAGGTTTTGATACTATGGACCATGGACATCGATCAATCAGAAGTCATAATTCTCCTACATACGAGCAGAAACCAAATTCCTGAGGGGGCACCTTCGCATGCCATACATATATACATTTTAACTGCAAACAACACACGGTATAATTAATGTAAAGAACGACGCTTGTGTAGAAGAGCGTTCCGCACAATATGAGGAGGGAGAACAAACGAATGAAAAATGAGGTACCACCTGGGATCCAAACCCGGGATCATCCGATTGCTGGTCAGATATGCTATCCACTACACCATGGACCTCGATCAATCAGAAGTCGTAATTCTCCTACATACGAGCAGAAACCAATGCTCTTCTACACAAGCGTCATTCTTTACATTAATTATACTGTGTTTTGTTTGCAGTTAAAATGTTACATGTACAGCATGCAAAGGTGCCCCCTCAGGGCATTGGTTTCTGCTCGTATGTAGGAGAATTATGACTTCTGATTGATCGAGGTCCGTGGTGTAGGGGATAGCATATCTGACTGGCAATTGGATGATCCTGGGTTTGATTCCTGGATGGTACCTACTTTTTCATTTGTTTGTTCTCCCTCCTCATCTTGTGCAGAATGCTCTTCTACACAAGTGTCATTCTTTATATATATATATATATATATATATATATATATATATATATATATATAATAGGGTGTGTCAATTTTGTCAACTTTTTTTCAAATCAATTTTGGTAGTGAAAATAGTCTTTTCATGTCAAAACTTGAAATTGGCCAACCAAAATTAAATAAAATAACCCTTACCTACATCAATTTTACCTTAAAGTTTCAGAAATTGACTCTCTTACTAAATAATAGGACATAAATTGATTAACTATTCATCTGTCACAGAATTATCCCACTGATCGCATATGGAGTGTTTTCAAGGTCATATAGTTGTTGTACAATGTACAAGTCACAACATTAATAGAACTGTCCCTCACTCTGTCCTCAGTTGCCTCTTAGATGTCATAGATGGTGGTTTGCTGTTATTGCTCTTGTACCTACTACTTAGTTATTCTACTAGATGAATACTACAGTTTAACTGTAAGTATGGATTATTGATTATTACAATTATTTATCATCATATTCTTCTGTCTAATTATGTTGTAATCCCATGAAATATTTTTTTATTGAATTTTAGAACATCGAATGACTAAACTTTGAAACATCGTAATTGATATAAAATACTTAAATGTTTCTTTCTTTTCAGATATTCCTAAGATGCCAAAATTGAAGACAAGAGGTCAGTTGTCTTGCCACTTGAGCCTGTTAGTCGGTACAGGCAAGGAGCTTCCTGTATCAGAACTACCAACAGTACGAGACATGCTGAGACTAGGGTTACTCCGTGAACAAAATACAAAGGATAGAAGGAACTACACAGAGAAAGAGCTCATAAGGGACATGATTCCCTCTCCTGCATCAGTGGAAAAAAGCTAATGTGTTATTCAAACCACCTGTACTCAATCAGTATAGAACTATTGAGCTAAAATTAACAAAGCTGTGGCACAAAGCAGTTGAGACATCACTTGGTAAAGGAAAACTAGCAAAGAAAAATAAATTTCTGCACACACTTGATACTCTTCTTGACATTTTTAACTGCCAGTGTCCCATAGAGTTGTTCTGAAGCCAATTGTTCTCCCTCATGCAGAAGAGAACCTCACCCTCACATTGATTGTCGCTGTCCTCGTGAGAAGATGATCCCTGTTTTGGAGCTGGCTTTCATAAAGGTGCAGAGAACAAAGGCAGGAGGCCAAGGAAGTATGCAGATTGGTTCGGCAGATTATTCAGAAACCAAAAAACAGATTGTTATTGCTAAGAAAAGAGAAAATCTGAGAGGGGGAAGAAGAATGAAGAAGCCACCCAAAGAGATGATGAGCTTTATCAAGAGCTTTCTCACTTCTTTGAAAGCTCTTCAGATGAACAGAAGGAAGCAACATCAGATGATAGCTCCAAAATGCCATCTGAGCCTTCATCGAAGAGAATGAAATACAACACTAAAGACATCTCAAACATTGCCTTTGCCAGTATTTGCCACCATATGGGGCTACAAGAGACTGCAGAGATTGCCACTGCCACTTGGATAGATGCAGGCCTCATCAGTCGAGAGGATACATCCTTAGTGATAGATCATAATAAGATAAGAAGAGCACAAGAAAAAATAATGAAGGAAATATCTGATCAGCATGAAAAAGATTTGGAGGAGGAAGCTCTCTTGCCTTTTGTTTGATGGAAGAAGAGATGACACACAAGTTCTCCTAGAGTTAGAGGGAATGGACAGAAAGTTTCCCGGTCTCATCAAAGAAGAACACTACTCTGTGTTCTGAACTTGGTGGCTGCTATTTGTTTCACTTTGTTCCTGAAGCAGAAGTAGAAGCAAGAAACATGCAGAGGCAATTGCTGATCAAATATATGTTGGCTTCAAGAAAGAAGACTTGACAGTTCACTGCAGGCTGTTGGTGGAGACTCAACTGCGGTGAACACTGGCTGGCAGGGCGGTGTTATGACTCATTTAGAGAAAAAACTTGGAAGAAGGCTTGTTTGGATTGTATGTGATTTGCACACAGGGGAACTACCTCTTTGTCATCTCATCCAGGAACTTGATGGTCCTACAAAGAGCAACAAGAAGTGGTCAGGACCCCTTGGCAACATGCTAGATGAAGCAATGGAATTAGAAATAAATACAAAATTTCCAAAGGTCGAAGTAGGCCCTCCCCTTCCAGTGTTGTCTGAAAAAGTTATCAAAGACCTCAGCACAGATCAATCTTACGCTTATCGTATTGTTCAAGCAATCAGATCAGGAGAGTTGCCTCAAAATCTGGCTCTCTTGGAGATTGGACCCATAAGTCACAGTCATTGGTTAACTACAGCAATTCGTTTCTGCAGGATTTAGGTTTCCAAACATGCACTGAAGGGCAAAATGCTACAGAATTTGATGTTGATTGTTGAATTTATTATTGGGTTTTATCTTCCTCACTGGTTTCAATGTAAAACTTAATCCAATGTGGATGAGGGGCCCAACTACATCGTTTCAATTACAGCTACTGAGAACCCAAATGAAAGTAGTGGTGGACATCGTGTTACCTGTGGTGAGAAGGTCTGCTTGGTATGCTAGGCCAGAGGCAGTTTTGCAAGCAATACTCTGCAGCCAATGTACCAAAGAGTGAACTGAGGCTGTGGAAATCATTCTAAAGCTTAGAGGAACATCACTAGATGATGACCAGCTGGGAGACTGCTCTGTTCAGACAAGGAAGGTACCTCCGATAAACGTCAATACCACGAAATTGTCAGAATTAGTTAACGAGTTTGGAAGTTTTGGAGCCACCACTGACAACATGTATAACAAACATAGATTTAACACAGCTTAAAGAGGCTCCAATGCAAGTGCCAAAGTGGCCTTCTCACACTCAGAGAGTGGAGAGATGTGTGAAAATGGTCACAGAAGCAGTTAGTCAAGTTTACAGTCACGAGAGGTGAGAAGGCTACATCAAAGTGCAAGTAGCAAGCCGAATGCTGATGTCAAGGAACCGCAGCAAAAAGGACATAACTGAATTGGTCTTTCAAAAAAGACTCTGAATGATATCTTATTGCCACTTTAAATGTTGTGCACATATTATTATTTAAGAATTTACTGAAAAATGGAATTTTTAAATTAAAATTGATGTAGGTAGTTTTTTTTTTTTTTTTTTTTTTAAGCAAGGATATTATTTTGTATGCCAAATGATTACATTAAATTACTACCAAATCACGATTTTCAATTTAGTCATTTCACCCCCAAAATTGACACACCCTAATATATATATATATATATATATATATATATATTATATATATATTATATGAGGGGTTGCGCATCTTAAGGTACCTAAGCGCCACCACAGGCAAAAACGTGTTTTTTGATGGATTTCACTATTTTCACCATTCCTCTATCATGTGGTTTGGGTTATAATGACTTTACGACACGAAGTATGGTTGAAAACCTCATGAAGCGAACTACTTTTTTCACCTCTATCGCCAGCCAAAAGTACACCCAAAGTTTGGCATAATAAGAAAATCAAAAAATTAAAAAAATATATATAAAATATGAAAATATTTTCCAAAAACTCAACATCTTCATTAGCATACTTAGAACTCTAATTTAGCAAAAAATGAACATTTTAGCACAATTAATAATAGAGATACTATTGCCAGAATATTGCTGAACTTTGGAGGCGATTTCTGCGTGGTCATTGCAGTTAAATATATATATATATATATATATATATATATAATATTATATATATATATATATATATAATATATATATATACTGGCAAACTGATGTGACGGTAAACTGCAGATTGCTTAGGCATTCTATGGATTCCCCATTGATATTTGCAAAGACCAAAATATTCTTTTATTTTGCACTTTGTCTAAATCTTAACAGGCAATCTGAGGAATGCCTGCAGAGGATTAGTCAAGGTCCAAAGTAAAGTATATATGCCTCAGTTTAGTGGTTAGTGTCACTGACTACAAATCCATCAGCCCCGGGATTGAGACCTGGTGATGGCAGCTGGTGTGCAGCAAAACCCAGCTGTTCATCCTCATCCTTCCACACCACAAAGAAAGTGGTTGGTAGATAAATGGGTACTCTGGGTGGCCTAGTGGTTAAGATGCTGTGCTGCTGGTGGGGTGTGGTTTGGATTCCTTGTTAAACTGTGTAGGTCTAAGGTAGTGAAAAGCTTGACCTTGGTCAGAATGAATAATTTGGGTGGAAACTAACCAAAGGTTATATATATAACAGTTTTTTAACATTTTACACGAGATTTCTAATACTATTTAAATCAGTAGTAGTATGTCAATAATAATTTTACACTACCCCATGACTCCAGATTTGAAAAAATTTACTGGAGCACAGCTCTGAATTTACTTTTTGTGGTCAGACACTGCATTATTATCTAAACCTTAAAGGGTGAGCTTTGCCCTGATCTACCCTAATGCATAGAAAAGCAAAAACTTGTACACTAAACCCCTGCTATTTAATGATTCATAATTCATTGTCAGGCTATTTCAGGATTTTTTTTGTGCCATTGAAATGGCAAAACAGATTTTGTGAGATTGAACAAGAATCATGAAATGATGCATGTGGTAACACACGCAGGACAGTTCCTGTATGATTATATCAGGGCAAGTATCCCTCAACCTCAGCTGTCCCAGCTATTTTTTTTATAATATTTTTATATGTACCTATGTATAGGTACTGTAAGTATGTACTGTACTTTATTATTGGAAGTTAGGTTTATTAATGGCTTTCTGTGTGATCATTACAGCAGATCTAGTGCCTGGAGCTGGACCCTCCTTCACAATTCTACACAGCTTAGTCAAATGAGATGGCTTAATGGATCCTTTGTGTTCAACAATGTAAACAAGAATGGAGAATGTCCCTTCAGCTGGTGCTTCACTCCAGGCAGTTGATCCATCTTTATCAAAATGCTTTAATATCTCTGTGATTGATTCCTTTCCACAGCTGTTCTATAATTCTGTCAGCCAATTTATCACTGAGTCTTTTGTAAAACTACTTTCAGATCTGGTTCTGGATGGTCTAGCAACTTCAGCAACCTGGTAGTAATCAGAACGTTTCTTGATGTATTTGTAAACTTCATTTAGGATGTAATCCTCAGCTGTTAGTTCCTTTTGCTGCCCTGTGGTATCGTGCTTAAATTCAGAAACTACATCATTTGCATTTCCTCCATTAGCTAATTTGGAAATTGTTTCCATCACTCTTAACATAACAGTTTTCCCTCCTTTATAAAATATATTTTCTACAAATTCTGCACTAACTGTGGTTTTTTGAGCAACTTGCAACATAATCTTTGTTACATAGGAAATCAATACATAGAACTTGGCACTAATTTCTTTCTCTTGTGGATGATCAAAAAACACACAATTTTCCACATCTGTCAAATTGATCAAATTCGTAATTAACCATGCGAGTATCAGATTTGAGTTTTGGTCTCTTAAAACCAATGATATTGTCAAGAACCATATTGGTATAGTCAAGGCCTGATCTCAGATTTGAAGAGTGTGGGCTCTGTTCACAAGATGCATTAAGTCCCATCGAAATTTGAAATTTTCTCCAAACAACTTTTTCATTTCGTTTTTAAATGGCTCGTTGTCCTTACAAAAAGCCCCATCTCCAACCATTCCAGATACCTTGGATTTAATTGCTTCTTCAGATAGTTTCAAGTGATTAGGAGACTTCAACACATCAAAAATTTCATTGGCCAAATAAACTCCTGATTTGCTGCGTACTAAATTTATCCCAGCAAGTTTTAGTCTTATCTTCTTCACTCATAACTAATACAACTAGCATGCTTAATCCCAAAATTGTTCCAATGTCAGCTGTTATTGTTACTGAAGTTTGTTCTAAGAACCACTTTACAGTTTGTTCTTTAAGTTGATTATCTAATAGCTCACAAATTGTCTCGCACGCATGTGTGCTATGATTCAAATTTCCAACCTCACAACCTGACCTATGTAATACAGCTAGAAGTGCTGGATATAGAGCTCATGCAGTGTTTGTTTTCATTATGTAGTATAAGATGTTGCCACATAAGTCTTCTATGCATTTAGTAGTGTTCCGAGAAGATGTTTTCATCACTTCATAAACAGCAGCTCTGATGATACTGAAGTTTAATTAAATGTCTCTTCAGGTGGGTTTTCAGATTTCTAAACCATCTCTTGATTTTCTCCTTGTTTGCATACATAGGTTAAATCTTTAACATTAAAGTAACCTTTTATGTTAGAATGTTTGTCTGAAGCACATGCTTTGGGGTCTGTGCAAGCTATGCAATATAATGTAAACATTTTATCATCAGAAGCATCATCAATATCTTCTTGATTATCATCATCTTCATCCTCAACAGCTATATCTACATCAGGCATATTAGTGTCACTATTTGCAATGTTTTCCATTATATCACTTGGTACTGAAAATGAATCATCAGCATGCCCTAGATCCTTCTTTTCCACCAATTTGAATGTAGATTTGATCAAATCATTGTTCAGGATTTCTTGTATTGATTTACACTTGCTTAAATGGGCTATGGAAATGTCAAATTTGTTGCTTTTTGCTTTATTAGATTTGGATGCAACACTTGAACTTGAAGGCATATTTTGACTTCTCTTTATTAACCACAACAGCTTGGTGAGTTTCTTTGTTAGGCGCAAAATTGCATTCAATGTCTTCTGGATTTGGGAATTTTCAAATTCCTCTAAAGCAGTTTTGTTAGTCTGATGCGCAGATTCCTCACTTACCTTTTGTTTCTTAGGTGGAGGAGAAGCACTTTCTTCAGTCTGTGAAACATCTAGTGAAAAAGTTTCATTTTCTAGATTAGCAGTTGAAGAAGTTGGTTCATTTTTCTGAGGTCTAGCACTAGCACATTTTGTGAACAAACTAAATGACTGCTTTGCTGTATCTCTTTGCTGCACTTCATCCTGGTATTTCTTTACTGCAATATCTAAGCTGTGGGCCCAAACTCTGGGACCTCTTGTATTGTAACAAATATTTTTTTTGGAATTAAAATGTTCCTCCCAGTTTTGCTTCTTTGAATATTTGTTCTTGCATTGACCACAAAAGTAACCCCTTTTAACACCCTCACTTTTCTCTCCAACTTCATCAATATTAGGATCCATTATTGATTATTGACTACCTGAAAAAATACAAAATAAATAAAAGTTAGTAAATATAGTATGGTAAAAGTGAGTAAAAGTAAGTAAATATAGTACAATGAAAGTAAGTAAAAGTAAGTGCTTTAAACTTAGTAGAAGTAAGGAAGAGTAAGTAAAAGTAGTAAGTAAAAGTAAGTTTAAACTTAACTAAACTTTTCAATTCTAGAGTCATGGTGGATTACTTAAAACCGCACAAGTAATTATCTGGCCAATTTATCAAACCTGGCCGAGATCAATGGAACATAGTCCAATCCTGATAATTTTATATTAAAAAAATATACGTTTTAATAAAATTTTAATTATCAAAACATTGAAGCTTAACAAAAAATAAAAATAATTGTTAAATATGGAATTACCAACTAAACTTAAAATAACTAAATTTGTAATTTAAAAAAATTGGTTTGTACAAGAACGTATATGCAAAAAAATTGCATAACGTCTAGCGGATGAACAAAACCCAAACCCAAATTTACTGTTTCTCATGGTCAGATTTACTGGAGCAATGCTCCCAAGATCCTAGGAATCTGGAGTCATGCACTACCATACCTTGATTCTTCATTGGGGGACAGGTGGGCTGTTCCTCATATCCAGCATATCACTTTCCAGTGGTTGGTTGGTTCCATTTATGCTGAATAGAGAACCTTACTTGTGTAGCTGTCAAAGATGTGGTTAAAAACATCATGATGTGCACATTGGCCATATTGAAGACCTATTAAAAGAATTTGGCATTTTGAATATCTCTTAGTTATACAGTTGAAACCCTTTTTGTAGTGATGCTTTATGGTTGCATAACCATAACACGATGATGGAAAGAATTTGGAATGACTTTTAGAGCAAACATTAGACATTTTTTTTATTATTATTAAGTGCTTTAAAATTATGGTCTGAATTATATTTTATTAGTAAGATTTCACCTGCAAGGTCACTAAAGAAGTAGTGGGTTTTGGTTAGTTTGTGCTTGAATCTTTGTAGTTATTTCTCATTATGTCGCTCATCAAAAATTTGGAAGTGCCATACTGTACTTCATTGCACTTATCCATCCATCCATCT
The DNA here is from genome assembly GCA_023014485.1 of Bathynomus jamesi. Taxonomy (NCBI): domain Eukaryota; kingdom Metazoa; phylum Arthropoda; class Malacostraca; order Isopoda; family Cirolanidae; genus Bathynomus; species Bathynomus jamesi. The sequence goes on from JAJOZX010004117.1 coordinate 80,972, forward strand.
CTTTGTTGCACTTTTGTGTTTGGGCCATACAGTAACTTTTGAATTGCTCAACATAAATTGATGAAACTTCACATACACATGCAGATTATGAATAGACAATATGTCATGAGCAAGAATTGGGTCCCTGCACCAAAGATCAGGGCCATAAATAAAGGTCAAATGGAGGTCCATGCCATAACTTTTGAATTGCTCTACATAAATTGATGAAACTTTGCACATACCTGGATCATTATAATATGATGTGCAGGGTGCCTGTTTACCCAGTAATGTGGGAACTTGGTCCCTGTACAAACAGTGGCGGACCTACATTTTTGGGACCCTGAAGCTTGAACTGTTATGGGGGCCCCTTCGCAACCACCAACAATAGGGCAACATCCAACAAGGTTCAAAGGGCCTTGCTGCCCTTGCCCTTGAATAGATTCTGGCGAGCTCAGCGAGCCCATACAGCTGGGGGTTTGGGCACTGCAAGCCCCCGAGAAAATTTTGAAATTTGACCAATTACAGGGGCATTTTGAGGCCATATGAAATGGGTATTAGAGCATATTCTAAGGTCAATATTAAGTACTTCAACCCATTGGCTTATGATTCTATCACTAAAATAGCCTTATTTTAATAACACAAACTTAAAAAAACTCCATCGATTTTGTTGAAAAATTTACTCATTAAAAAAAAAGTTGCTTCAGTCCCCCTCCTGGATTAGGGGCCCTGAAGCTTAAGCTTCATTAGTTTCATAGTAGATCCGCCACTGTGTACAAACCACCACAATCACATACAATTTCAGGCCAGGCATGATCTTAACTCTTCAAAATCTTAATTTTGCATATAAAAACAAATGCAATTTTGAAACAATGTATAGTCAATGGAAGACAATTGTTGAAAATAGCTTTAATTGTCAAGTATAACATGATTGTGGTCAGACACTTTGCATTATTATCTAAACCTTAAAGGGTGAGCTTTGCCCTGATCTACCCTAATGCATAGAAAAGCAAAAACTTGTACACTAAACCCCTGCTATTTAATGATTCATAATTCATTGTCAGGCTATTTCAGGATTTTTTTTGTGCCATTGAAATGGCAAAACAGATTTTGTGAGATTGAACAAGAATCATGAAATGATGCATGTGGTAACACACGCAGGACAGTTCCTGTATGATTGTATCAGGGCAAGTATCCCTCAACCTCAGCTATCCCAGCTATTTTTTTTATAATATTTTTATATGTATGTATAGGTACTGTAAGTATGTACTGTACTTTATTATTAGAAGTTAGGTTTATTAATTTTCATTGTTCTTGCTAGGCCTCCCACTGTCAGACATCAAAACACATCCATATAAAGCAGTAGTGAGGAAAATAAAGCGGTATCGAGTGGTTATTTCTGAATAATCATGACTTTGGTGCAATAATTAGAGATTTCCAAGATTCTCAAATTTTTTTTGATATAGTGAAGAGAGGTGTGGAAAAATCACGAATTGGGGAAGAAGTTTGTGATGTGAATCCCCAGTTCTGTACAGCCTGACCTCTAAAGGTTAAAGATTGAGGTCACAAAGACGCAATTTTTTAATTACTAAACATAACTGATTGAACTTCACACGCACAAGCAAGCAAGACTCGCACCAAAGGTCAAGATCACAAATAGAGGAGGGGACATTAATGTCATTACAGTGCCCGCGAAAAGTATCCGATCACCCTTAAAATTTGTATTTTTTACATAAAAAACAATGTTTAAATGTATACTAACCTTATATTAGTATTTTGTCATCTGTCCTTTGGTTTGGATGACTTGTTCTAGACGTTTTGGCATGGATTTAATCAAGTTTTGACAAACTTCCACTGATATTTCCTTGCACCATACCTTTTTGATGGCCTCTTGTAATTTTTCGACTGAGCCAGTGTCGTGGCATTCAACCTTATTTTTTATTATTAGCCACAGATTTTCTATCGGATTGAGATCTGGACTATTACCAGGCCAATCCAAAATATCAAATTTATTGTCAGTAATCCATTTTGTCACTATTTTGACCCTGTGACATGGTCCACCATCATGCATGTATGTTTTTGTCCTTTGGATTGCCATTGCCATTGGAAGTTTATCCTGTAGCATTGCTAAATACCGTGCACCATTCATAGTTGTGTTCTTCGGAAGAAAATATAAGTTTCCACGCCCATAGTAACCGAAACAACCCCAAACCATCACACTTGGAGGGTGTTTCATTGTCTTTAGGGTGTATTTAGGGTCCATCCTATTTGAGCCAATAGGCCGGTGAACCTTTTTTGGACAACTTCTGAATGTCAAAAATGTCGACTCATCGCTAAATAAAACCTTCTTCCAGTCATCAACAGTCCAATGAATGTATTTTTACAAAATGCGACACGTTTTTTACGCATTTTTTCATTAATGAACGGTTTCTTAGCAGCATGGCGAGATGGTAATCCGAGTTCTTTTTGGAGCCGCTCCTGGATAGTTCGTTCAGAAACACCAGATAACAAATTATTCATATTAAATTTTATTTCTTTCGCAGTTATTGTTGGGTTTTCAATACTAAACGTTTCATAAGTTTGTCTGTTCGCGAATTTGTTTTTCTCGGTCTGCCAGATCGTTTTTTAGGGACTGGCGTGGTTAGGCCACCATTGTTCTCAGCCCGTGAAACCATAAATTAATGGTACTTTGGGATATGTTTAATTCCTTAGCTATCTGTCTCTGTGATTTCCCACATGCATGCAAAGCAACAATAGCACCTCGACAATCACTCTTAAGTTGTTTTTTAGCACACATTATATATAAATTTTATTTACACCACTTTCTGTAAAAAAAAAAAAAAATATCAAGAAATTTACACAAACAGTGAAATCTGACAAATTTGAGAGACAGCCACCCGCAACGAAGGCTACCAGAACACTAATTTGAGAATGCGTTGGATAGCTCTCATATCAGCGAGCAACCTCAAAGTTACCAGATGTCGCTAGAACAAATAGAAAGTGAATTACGTGTCTCTGAATATCAAGGGAAAATATTGTATTTTCTTGAGTGATCGGATACTTTTCGTGGGCACTGTATAACATAGTTCTTGTATTGATTATGTCACTGACCAAATAAACTTGGAGGAGACATGGATTGCACTTTTCCATCCATTTATCACACTTTCATGTTTGCTAATATCTTTGAAGTGCTAAAAATAAATTTGAAACTATAGCTACATGTATGTATTGTCACAAGATGTCATGAGCAAGAATTGGGTTTTTGCATCAAAAGTCAAGATCACATAAATGGGTAGGGACATTGATGATGGTCTGACATAGTTCTTATGTTTTATGGAATGTATGTTTAAAAAAAAAAAAAATGACTATTATTATTATTATTTATTATAGCTAAAGTAATATTGTTGCCCAAAATTGTTAATAGGGCTGGATGGCATGGCAGGATTGGCAGCTGGCATGGGAGGAGTGAATGCAGGGTTGCAAAATGCAGCTATACAGCAGAGGTTAATGCATCAAGGGATTGTCCCTACAAAATCTCCTTATCAATCTCCATACATTCAACAGTATCAGCAGAGAGGTAAGCCATCCAGAGATTCTCAGTCAATTTTAACCCCAAAATGATCTTCTTTTGAATGATGTAACAGTTGGTCCCTACCATATAGTGATGTCACAGTATTAGGTAGACATTATTTGTACTATATAATAATTTGGTCAAAGTTGCTTATTCATTTTATGGCTAAAAAATGTTGAGGGAAGTTTAACTAATTAGGCCTCTTATCATGTGATATTGACATTCATAAGGATACAAATATTGGAAAGCTGTCCACGAAACTCTTATCTTTATTGATTCCAGTCACAATAAGTCTTGATGAACTACAATTCCTACATATATACATACCATACATACATCCCAAATACTTAAAACGATGTCAACATTTCACCATTCTCCATCAAATGATGGTTCAAATTTTCCTCTCCCCACAATAACTTGCTCTTACTCACCTTCACCTTCAATAATCTTCTCTCGCACACCACCACAAAACTCTTAACAAGCTCTTGCCTATCACATTTACTTCATGCAAACATGCTGAAATAGCACAGCATCATCTACATACAACAGATTTGATAGATCCCACCCATTCTCATCACACACCATAGTCATTCCTTTCTAGCAGTCATACTTTCACTTCTCTAATGATTCCATCCATGAACAGATTGAACAGCCATGGAGACCTCACACATCCTTGATGCACACCAACACTTACATGAGACCAATCATTCAGTTCTTTATTGATTATCACACATGTACTGCTTCAATCATAGAAACTTCACCATATTCATGAGTTTTCTGCCAACCCCATATATATCAAAGACCTGCCACAGTGCTTCTCTATCCATTCTATCATACACTTTCTCAAGATCCATAGAAACAATGTATACCTTACCAATCACATGATTCACACAGCCTCTTCCACCTTAGAACCTTGCTTGTTCATCACTCACCACCAAGCATTCTGTAATACCATTAACCCCCCTCCTCACTATCTAATTCAAGAATAACACAAACTGATGTTGTTTAACCTTGTGTCTGTTAATACTGTAGACCTATTACAGAATTTGAGATACTGGAATAGACCCAAGTAATAGGAAATTAGTTTATCCTCAGCATATTAAAATAGAGTTTTGAAGGAAATTTGGGAGTGTAATTTGGTTCATAACATGGAAGAAAAGTCAGAAGTGATTTTGAGAAAAGTGACCTTTTCATCCTATAAATTGATTAAGAATGTACGTAGTGAATGAAAACTCTTTGATGGTAAAATATTAAAATTATTACACTAAATATAACATTAATTTTAATGAAGACCATAAAACAAATTTTTAATTGGGTGATTATTTTGTTTTCCTTTAATTTGGCCCTCATTGAACCTTGATTGCCAATCACATAAGTTCTAAGATGGAAATTTTGCTGCTTCATTATCTGTATTTTTACCTAATTGTGAATTTATAATGACTGGGTTAATCATTATTAGCACGGAAGGGCTGTGTGTTGATTACATTTGGTTTTCAGTTAATATATTGCTAAAGGTTGGTGTACTTGATGTAACGGGAATTCATTTGTCTGTCTTACTCACTTTACACTTCAAGGTTGTATGCTGGGCTGTTTATAGATTAGCTAACATAGTAACAACAATGAAATTATTATTATTAGTATTATTATTATTATTATTACTATTTGGAATAGGTACCATATATTAAATATTGTTGGTGTAACTGTGTAATAACATTGTAAATCATTTCCCACTGCAGTAGACCCCTCTGTCTCAATGTCTGGCCTTGGAATGGGCTACAATCCAGCTCTTAATTCAGGTAAAGGCTACGAACATGTAGGAGGCATTCCATGTCAAGTGTACACACCTTATGTCAGGTCATCTCGCTGATTTGATTTTTGGTGTGGTAGTTGGGTATGATGAGTAATGAAGCGTGGCCAAATTTTAGCCACTTGGGTCAAATAGTTTGGGAGTAATGCCCCCCCCTCAATTTGGGGTCAGCAGCATAACCTCGTGATTTTGATAGGTCAGAACTCGGGATCTAATGGATGGATTGTAATGATTTTGGTGTCAAAATGCTCAGAAAAGACAGCAGAATAACTTTAATTTTATGCATAGAGTGCGTACATTCCATTAAAAAAAAGTTGTTTATATTTCACCTTTGACCTTAACCTCAGGTCAGAGTTCAAAATTCAAGGTCATGAAAATTGGCATAAGTAAAAACCTTTAGATGAAGTATATTCAAGCAAAAAATTGGAGTGGGATCCCCATGGGTTTGCTTTCCACAAGCATTTGAAATTGTGCATGTTGAAAATTTTGAGCATTTTATTTAAGATAACTTCACAAATAGTTCATATATACCTTACCTTACAAAGGTTTTGCGTGATGATCTCTCATTTCGCAAAGGTCAAGCTTGTCGCCCCCTCCTCTTGAGTTGGCCTGGTGAAGTAGTGAGTTGGATTCTTGTGCTCTCCACCTCACATAGCCAGGTATGCCTGGCTCATCGGGGATTGTTCTGAGCCAGGCGTCTAGTCTTCTTTTGAAGATGTCCACTGCAACTCCCTTTGTGTTTCTTAGGTCTTTGGGCAACTGATTAAACAGTTTTGGTCCTCTCTCTACAAAATTATTTTCTTTCAGGGTTAAGGATGTTCCCTGTCTCACCTTCAATTTGGGAATATGACAGTCTTCCTTTTCTACTTTCCGCTGTTGTTTGGGGAGTTACAGGGTTCAGAGTAAGATTAGGGACTAGTTTCTCCATTATTTTCTAAGTGTAAATAATAGTGTATCTCCTCTCTCTCTCTCTCTCTCTCTCCTTTCCAGTGAATATAGGTCTAGTTCGTGTAACCTTTCCCAGTAATTTAGTTCTTTGCACCCATTGATCTTGGCTGTGAAGCTTCTCTGGATCCCTTCCAGCTGTCTAATGTCTTCTTTTTTTATATGGGGATGCTAGGACTGAGCAGTATTCCAATTTGGGTATGATCAGGGTTTTCAGTAGAGGAATTATTACATTCCTATCCCTTCATTTAAAGGTTCTCAATATATCTCCTGTTATTCTCTCTGCTCTGTTTACTGCTATCTTATTTTGTGTTTCAAATTTCACATCATCTGTCAGTACAACCCCTAAATCTTTTGCTCTGGAATTTCTCTGAATTTCCTGTCCATTTAGGGTATAATATTCCATGGATTTTAGGTCTTTTTTTTTCCATACCATAATAGCTGAAATTTCTCGGTGTTAAACTTCATATTGTTGTCTTCCATCCACTATATACATTATACATATTATAATATAGCTACATGCATGATTTGATATATACCTATAGGTAAACATCAAGATTTTTACAAACAAATTATTTGGTTCTCAAATTATCAATAATTTTTATCACAAATCCTATATAATTTTTGCAGTTAAAAGTAACTTGAAATTTAGGTGTTTGAAGTTTGAATGACCATATCTCCAGAACCATATGACCTAGAGTGTTGAAACAAGTGCCATTCTGTTTTTCTCAGCGAGATCTATAAGTGTGCCAATTTAAAATAAAAATTGGCGATGGTCATGTTTTTTTGACCCAAAATTCCGTTGAACTGACTCAAACTAATTGACCCAAGTGACTAAAATTTGGTCATGCTTCATTACTCATCATACACAACTGCCATACCAAAAATCATTAAAATTGGTGAGATGAGTGGCAGAAATCACCAAAAAGTGTGTACACTTGATATGGAATGCCTCGTAGGCTTTATTGAACTTCATTTTTTCTGATTTATGCAGCTAAATGAAAATGTAAGATGTATTTTTTGCTTTTGTGTCTGTAATGACAGTTTGCTTCTAATATTAATTATATAAACATTTTGGTTATTAGTTTTTAAGAACTTTTATTTTATGATTAATCTTTGTAGTGTGTTAATAATAACAATTTTAACATTTTGAAAGCATTGAAGGCATGCCTTTTGATTGTATGCTACTTTTTTTAAATGATGTCTCAGCCTACCTAAATAGTAAAGTTTGCGATTAATGATTTGGCCATATGTAGTATGCTATTAATTAGTTATCATAATTTAGGACTTTTGGTTTGTCATACACACATTTATTCCACTGCTGATCGGAAGTTCCTTCAGATACAAGTTAGTGTGCAATGTACAGAGATATTTGCCTCTGTTGAAATTGTGTTTATAGTACAAGTTACTTTTTCTGTTTTTATCTAAGGAATGGGGATGCTTGGAGCCATGGGAATTATGGGAGGAAATCCCGCCTTCAATCAGCAGGCCATGATGCAAGCATTGATGGGGGCAGGCCTCAGACAAGGGTTGGATATGACCAACCCAATTATAGTACAAATGATGATGCAGCAAATGCAGCAGGTACGATATATGGTAAGGTACATTATTTTAAAATGATAAATTGAATTTATTGAAGGAGGCTTATCAGTTGAAATTACATTTATGAAATTATTTCAGAGCCATTGTTTTAAAGATTGATTGCAATTTGCAGGCAATGGGCTTATCACAGACAGGAGCGCCTCAGATACAGAAATTGATGGGGATGTACCCTGGTGTAAGTACCGAGTGTAATGTAGAAAACATTCTTTCCATTGTAAAATGTTTTATTTCTCAAGGAATATGTGGTCTGTTTTGTATGTTGTGGTGGCAAAGGGTAATTTCTAGGGAGCTAAAATGAGTTGGATACTAATTAACCAAACCAACACATTCACACAATTCCAGAATGTAGTTGGGCTCTTCTGAGAAAGATTTTAATGAAGACAAACTGACTTCAGTACTGTAGTTGTGTTCATTTAACTTGAAGTATGATATTCCAATGAATAGTAGTAAAGACTAAAGAGAGGGAATACAAATTTGGCTCACAATTTGCAAATTTTTAATTACAAAATCAAATTTTCTCCATTCCAAGTTTGTTTTTGCAGTGCCCGAAGTCCCTAGTAGTTTGTTACAGTGGTTCAATTAGATGTTAAAAAGATGTAAATGAATATTTCAGTCATGTCTGTAGTTCTCTCCTTTTAAAGCAGAGATGGGTGACATTAAATTATACATGCATAATATGCTTGAATCTAGGATTTTTATGAAAGATATGTTTGGTCAGAGTCTCAGGGATTATTCTTGTGAAAATGGCTGTGCCTATAAACCAATAAGTAGCCAAATAGTTATTTACATTTTTAAAATGAGTGTGAATAAGGCAATTTTTATTACATACTGTAATATCGAAGTATAATTTTTTTTTTTTAAATTGTTTAATTTATAATTTCTTAATTAATTGATAATCTTAAAAACAGCAACTTGGAAAGTGGCTATTTTAGCACTCGATCATAGGTGCTGGAGGTTGATAATTTAGTGACTCACTGAGTTCACTGACTCGCAGATTTCTGTCAAACTAAAAATGCTGGAGCCCAACATTGTACAGTATACTGTATATACCTACACTGTGGTACAGTTGATTGCTGTCCACATTATTACTTTGTTTATAATTTGAATTCTAATAATATGGTGACAATTTCCAATAACAATGCTAATATTTCATTATATTCTTAAGTTACTGTAATGTAATAATACGCAAATACAAGAAATTCAATTCATTAATTTTTACATATCACAGACTTAATTCTAAGGTTGCGATATTATGATTATAAAAAAATAAAAGTCTAGAATATAAAACTCTTCCTCTTTATAGTGGGCTACCATCTTCATTTTTGCTTATCTAAGCTCGAGTTCATTTTATTCATACCAAAATTAAATATATTTTAAGTTTTTATTAACTTTAAACGAAAGAAATTATAAACCCATTTTAGGTTTTGACTATTTTGCGAATTCATAATTCTTAACTCTTAGACTAGTTATAGGGATGTCCATTCAAATGAAATTTAATTTGTTTTATTTAACAATACTCAAGAATTGTCACCACCAACTTCAATATTTTCTCTTATCACTTCATTATTATATAACAACATATATTTTGGTGAAATAAGTCTGTACAGTACACATTGCAGTACATACTTAAACACAAATTATGCAAGGTTTAATCAGTCTTCTCAATCTTTCATTTCCTCAACCAGTCAACTCTGGAACAACCTTCCTCAATTCATCTTTCCTCTCTGTGACCTCCAATCTTTGATTGTGTCCAAGCATCTCAAAAATTTTGGGACCTTGATTTTGGCTCTTCTATGGAAGAGGGGTATATATAATATATATATATATATATATATATATATATATATATATATATATATATTACAAAATAAAGTGTGAATGCCCACAACCCCTCCCCCCTCCAAGAAGAGAGTCAAAGTCAAGGTCCAAAAGGAAGTGCTTGATTATTTTGCCCATTAGTGATTGAAATTATTTTATATTAATAATTTAGTTATTGGCGTATTTAGTATCTGCATGTGAGTATGCAATTATCATTAGTATAATATTCTCTCCCACCCAAACTTTTTGAAAACCTGCCTGCCTGTCTCTGAAACATATAACAAGAGTATGTATGTATGATATGGTACATCTCATTTCAAAGTATTGTATACATTATTATTACATGGTGGTTATTGAAACACAGTACTACTGTACTGCATGATTTGTTTATCTTTATGGTCTATTATGTTCTTAACATTCATTCCTTTGTATATTTACTGAAAACAAACTCAGAATTTACTAATAAACCATAAAAAATTATGCAAAATATTTAAATTTCTATTGTATAACCTGGAAATGCCCTAAACCCAACCTTGCTAGACACAAATTAGTCTGGGTTTGAGAGCATGTATATACTCTAAAATGAATGAGAGTTTTCTGTCAGCTAGAAAAGAAAGTAAATTGATACGCGTGTCAATCATCTATCTAGAAATGTAAACACGTTTCCTGATGAACAATTACCAAAATATTTTCTGAGAGCCAAGATCAGGGGCTTATAAATTTCATAAGGAGCCAGACAAAATAGCTGCTGTGTAAAATTGATGTTCAATTATTTTAAAATGTTTAGAATCGAGTAATATCCCATTACATTAAAAGAAACTGGCAAAGTCTATTAAACCTAAATGGTGGAATGCTAAAATTAAAAGTAGTAAAATTAAAAGTAGTTTAACATTGAAAAGGAATGCATATTTCAAATTTAAAGAAACAAATCTCCCTGATGAAAATTCATACAAATTATTGAGGTAGTGAAGCAAAACTTTAGAAAAAATTAATGTAGCTGTGAGCTGTATACAGCGAACCAAATTAAGATGAATCCAAAGGAATCCTATAATTATGTTAGGAATAAAAAAGTAGCTTTGCATACTATTTGTCCACTCATAAGAAAAACAATGAAATTTCTGATGACTTGCAAATGATGGAAGTTTTAAATAAATTCTTCTCTTCTGTGTTTACTAATGAAAATATGAACAACAATGCCATTCCCATAATCATGCTCAATGATGATCATTTAAAACTTTGCAATTTTACCATTAGTGAAAATGAAGTACACTCAGCTATAGGTATAATTATTAATCATAATAAATGCAAAATTTTTTTTACACGGAGGTTGAAAAAATCCACACTAATAGACAGCTCATTTCCACAACAGTTTCATTACTCACTGGCATCCTCTTCAGTTGGATACAGAAAAACAAATGAACAAAGGTGAGTAAGGAAACAATCCAGGAAAGGTAAGGAACATTCTGGAAGGCCAGAGACCATTAAGAAATTCACCTAGGTTAGATCCCATTCACCCAACATTGGAAGGGATTTTTTGACCAAGAATCTCATTAAAGGGTCCAGCTTATAAGTGCCTTCACACAAATTAAAATTATCTTCTTCTATACATACAGAGTCAATTATTTTTCTTTTGGCATAATTATTACATTTATAAAGTAACTTATTGACTCCCAATCTATGGCATGATTTAATTATGTAGATATTATTTTCTCATTTTGGGCCTGACAACTGGAACTTTGATATTTTCTTTCAATCATTAAATAATCTTGTTCCCTCTATTAAATTTAAATATGAATGGGAAAATGACAAATGCTTACCTTTTTTAGATGTTTTGGTCATTAACAAATATGAAAAGCCCAATTTCACTGTCTATAGAAAACCCACCTACTGCAATTTGTATATTCATTTTTTTATATGATGGTGTTAAAAGCTCAATTATTTCTTCCATGTTTCTGAGAACACAGGATTTATAGTCCACATTTGCTGGACTCAGAAAATTCAAAGATTTGGAACATTTTTAAGGATTTAAAATATCCTGAGTGGTTTATCAGAAAGGCGTATTTTAAAGCCCGGAAATCTCCTTATGCCCCTTGGGAACCTTTAGTTAACCAAAAACAGTATTTGAATTTGCCTTACATTTCCAGCTTAGAAAGTGTAAAAACCTTTGATAAAAGATTTTAGGTTTGATTTGGTATTCAAATAATTTAGAGTTGCACTGATACCAATATTTTGGCCGATACTGATACTAAAAAAGTGCCGATACCAATACCGATACTTTTTAATTAATTAATAGTTTTAAAATTGATGATTAATAAAAGTTCAAGTAAATGATATAATATCTCAATTAACTTAAAATGCCTTTCCCAATCCCAACTTTAGTTCCATTTAATTTCATAATAATATATAGCTAGAGCCTGTAATTTAATTGTTTAAAATTTAATGTACTAAAAAAGTAAAAAAACATTGCAAACAAACAACTTATAAAATTATGTCTACAATAAAATGTATAAATTTTTAATATACAGCTCTTCAAATACAATAATTATACCGGTACGGTAGTTTAATGAGGTTTGTTAAGCATTATAGTGTTTTTTTTCATTTCAATAAATAAAGTAGTGTAATTAAAGTAATAGTTTGTATTTTCAAAGTTTTTATTAATAAAAATTACAAAATTCAAATAAATGTAGTACATTAATAAAGTCCTATAAAATATTATTAAAAAAAACAAAAAAACTTTCTACTGTACTGGGCCACTGCAACAATTGTAGTGTAAAAAATACAAAATTCAATATAGTATCTATAATACATTGATAAATCCTTATTATTCAGTACTGTATATTGAAAAAATAACAATTTGTGGTTACTTGCACAAAATGAAAATCTTATTAATAAAACATGAAAATTAAAAAAAGTTTCTACAATAGTACTGCCAAATAATTGCATTGTAAAAAAAATATATATGTTCTTATTGAAAATTTGTACTCCTTTTAATAATTATTAAGCCTATTCAAATTCCTAATAACTAGTTTCTATAGAGTCATTTAGTGTTCCATTGCAATACTTTGACTTCTTTATTTTATCAATATATATATTTGAAATTAAATTAAGAAAATATATATATATATTATTATATAAAGTTCTAAACCAATGAATGCATATAATGGTAGTGTATTATCAATAACTTTACACACGAGATTCAAGCAACTGAATGGTTTATTATGATTATATCACTGGGGAACACAACTTTTGGTGACTTAGATGTTAGACCTGTTTCTGGGTATATTGAGGTTGCTGATTCTAAAAATGACATTAGTTTTTCTCCATCAGCTCTGCTTATCAAGATACGATATATATCTATATATATTTCTCTATAATGTATATAATATTATATAATTGCTGACTGGCAATCACTGTTGTTGTCAATTGAATAAAAAAGTATGATGAATGTCAGCAAAAATAGTGTATTAACATCAAACAAGCATAAGGTATGAAAAATATTTCTTAAATTCAAACAAGCTTGAGACATGAATGGCAAAAAAAGTTTTCATTGAGACATCTCACATAAACCATGTTTCTGAGGTTTCTTGCAATGAGATGTGCCAGGACATTCGCGTTGGATGCTCCAGCAGTAATCTGCCATCATGTGAGTATCCCATCATCCGCGGTACCATTCTTCCATGGTCCTTAGTTCTTGGTGAAATCATTCACCCTGTTCCTCGCTTAGATCACCGAGGTTATCTGGGAAACGATCCAAATGACTGTGGAGGTAATGCAGTTTGATGCTCATTTTACAGCCAAGTTTACAAAAAGAAGAGAGCATATTCTCCACTAGTTCACCGTAGTTATCGGCCTTATAGTTCCCAAGGAAATTCTTCACCATACTAAACGATGACCACGCACGTGCCTCAATGTTGTCCATTGAATCTTGGAAACGCGGGTCTTTCATGAGTTCCTGGATTTGCGGTCCATCGAAAATACCTGCCTTCAGCTTTTCCATGCTCAGTGCAGGAAATTTTCTACATATGTAGCCAAAACACGTCCCATCTCTGTTCAAAGCCTTTATAAATTGTTTCATCAAACCTAGTTTGATGTGCAGTGGTGGCAATATGATCCTTTCTCTGTCAACCAAAGCTTCTTTGATTATATTTTTTTCTGCAACCACCATGCTTTCTCTCAGAGGCCACTGTCTTCTCACCCAGTGTTCATCTTTAGCTCTACTGTCCCAGACACACATAAAGCACGGGTACTTGGTGTACCCACTCTGCTGGCCCAGGAGAAAATTCACCATCTTCAGATCCACACAGATCACCCATTGGTGGTCTCGGTATGATATCTTTTCTAGGACTAGGGCGACTGTCCCGTGCTCTTCTCTCATACCGACTGAGTGACCAATTGGGATTGATCTGTATCTGTTGCTGTTGTGTAGAACAACACATTTTAGGCTCCGTTTGGAGCTATCTATGAATAACCGCCATTCACTTGGTGTGTATTCCGATATGCCCATTTTCATCAGCAATCTGCGCACATTGTTGCAGAAAACTAAATCGTTCTCTTTTGAGAAGGGCAGTAAATCCTTTTCTCTGTCGCAATATAACGTGATTTTGGTTCATGGCAGCAGTAAATTTTTTTCTCCCAGCCTGGAAGCTAACAGTTCAGATGATTTCTTCGAAAGACTAAAGTCACTTATGAGGTTGTTTAATTCGTGTTGACTAAAACCACCTGCAACTGATGATGGTCCTTCGAAATCACTGTCATTTTGCCCACATATGCTTTCTTTGTCAGTAGCAGATTCATCATCATCTTGAGGGAGCTCTGGAAGATGGCTGAATGATGGGACAGGTATCTCATCTGAATGTGAAACAGGCCATCTAGCTGAGTCTATGTCAGGATACGTCCATTTACTCCGGTTACGTCCATTGATGCCCTTTATATTCACCAAACAAAAGTAACAGTCATCACTGTGGTTTCTCTGTTATCTCCATACCATTGGTATACCAAATTTCAGGCACCTCTTTCCATTGGTCCATTGCCGCAGATGCTCTGTACATGTTTTACACACAACATGAGGAGCCCATGGCTTATGTTGGTCCCCTAGTTGTACTTTGAAATAGGCAAAATAAGCTTTTTTCACAAAATCAGTAAGTTTTTCTCTGTTCAATGAACGTGTACTCTCCGCAGATAAAACAAAACACATCTGGATGATTTAAACACTTTCTTCGTGATGAAGCCATGTCAACACCTGTAACAGGAAAGAATTCACGTTAGTACATGTACAATACACATTAGGGTGCATTAAACGCCCCATGATTTTCAAAAAGTTGTTGGATTTTAATGTCTATTCCCTCAAATGTTATACTTGTTGGTAGAAGTATGTATGCAAAAAATAAATCAAATCGGAGGTGGTCCTGGGTGGCCACCAGCCACTTTTATATATTTAGTAGTGATGCACCGAATATTTGGCAAATATTCGGTATTACTTATAATACTAATATACAAATATTCGGTATTACTATACTTACATTGATTGAAAGTTGAAAATGTATAAAACACAATGCCAATGTCACTACTCCAACTTTGCTCGTTTCCGCAAATTTGGCCTCGCTTTGCGGTCACATTCAACCACTTGAAGAAGATTTTGGAAGTGGTCTTCTCCTCTTGCAGCTGAGACAAAATCAGTTGTGAGCTTTACTGCTCTCTCCGCAGGGTCATTCACAACATTAACCCATCCACAATGGACTTGGCTGCCTTGAAGTGGTCATTGTTCTGCCAATTGTCAACATCCTCTGTTAGGAAGGTCATATCCAGGTGAAGAAGGTTCACTGTAAACAACGAGTCCTCGTTCACAAGATCAGCCAGGGTTGTCGCTTCTGTAATTTTTGGAAATGACGGTTTGCCATATCCAGAACTGTAGCTGTGTTTTGGAGTGCTTGGCATTTCATCTGGTTGTATGGCCAGTAACACATCTGCAAGGGCACGACGCTCCTTTTGAGGTACTGCATTGCTGAACAGTGCCAAAACAACCAGTTCTGGGGTTAAATACCACAAATGTCTATCAAAGGCTTTCACAGCGCTGACTGAAATGATTGAGTTGACAGCTTTATAGTTGAGCAGAGTCTTGTATAAGCACAAATCAAACCATGGGGCATTTGAAGCAGACTGACATATGAGCCACCAATCACAATAAATAAACAACAAAAACAACAAACTCCTTCAGTTTTTCCTGTGTTGATGTTGTGTTGTTAGTTCCTCGAGGTAGTACAGAAATTTGCTCTTCAAGTAGCATATTTTGATGGAATAAAGAATCTTTGACATCCACCTTGCTTTATGCATGGCCCCAGGTCTGTGGAGTGTTCCTTGTTTTGTGACATCATCATCGAGGACTACCTGGCAGAGTTGTGCCATTTCCTTGTAGTCTTCCCTACAGTATGAAGCGCTTGTGCGGATTGTGCTTAAAACCTTGTTTTTGCAGGATAAAAGCAGTTGTGCATCGTCATTGTACATTGAAATGTCAATTTTGGTTAAACTTTCATCCTTTGCATGCGATATGCGTTCCCAATTCTTCTGGAATCTTTGGAACAAAGATGCTTCTGGAGACTTTGATGTCTCAATTTTGAGAGCGTCAAACACATGATCCAGGATTACCTCTCCAACATGATGGCGACATGCACACCACAGAAGAGCACGGTCCAGTTTTGATTGATGGTAACACAGGCAGCTGTAACGTGTCCAGTGTTTGATGCTGTTGTGTCAAAACATAAGTTGACAACTGACTGTTTGCACTTCCATGAATGTAGAAACGTGTAAGTGTGCTCGGCAATGATGTCACCTGATGACATATCACTTCCACGAGGATATCTAGCCACTCCCAGTAGCTTTACATCAGTGGCATTCCCAACCAACACTGGCAATCTTTCTTCCTTGCCATTCTTGTTTGTGAGCGTATGCATCTGCTTGCCATCCCAGTGAAGTGTTGCAGCTGTTGGGGCGATCCAATTTTCTCGAATATCTTTGGCGATAGCACTTGTTATTGATCGTCGAGCCTTATCAGCAGTTGAATACGACTTGGCCACACGACTTGGATCACCTCCTGCCTCTTGAATTACAGCTTCGGTGAGCACAGCCTGTTGAACAGGAGTTATGTTTAGTCGAGTAGCAACAGACACGACTGAACGCCTTTTCAGAATATCATGAGGAATAAAGGCAGACGTACCTGCATATGTTGATCTGTGGTGACTACGCTTCCTTTGAAGCTCTGGAATCGCCTCTTCTTCAGTTTCTTCCAAGCTATCTGCAGAGGCACTACCATCAGAGCATACAGAACTTTTCATCTCTTGTACACTGGATGATTCATGACGTTCTCGTCTTGAAGCTTCCGCTAAGATGCGTTTTTCTTTTCTACGATCTTTATCAGCTTTCTTCTTGTCAACACTACCAAATGAGGCTACTCTGTCAGATTTCATTGACTCTAAAAATGCTCTATCTTCCTCATTCTTAATGTTTGTCATTGCATCTTTTGTCCATACACCAAAGGTCTTATCAAGACGTTCATTCATGGATTGCAACTTAGCCAAAGTGTTTGGAGATTCTCTGCGAGAAACAGGTATTTGACGCAATTTGTTATTGTCATTAAGAAGGTCAAGTATTAGTTTGCAGCATTGATGGTCTGAAAGCATAGGAATATTTGCTTTAGTGTAGAATGTTTTCAGCTGGATAAGGACTATGCTGGCAGATTTCCATTTGAGTGGCTGTGTTTGTTTGCCTTCACATATTTCTTTCTGGATGTGCCACATCACGCATCGAAGAACCTGCCGGCAAGTTGGGAGGCGGACTCCTGTCAATGTACCATCTCCTTCTGTAAGAGCATTGCCAAGACCAAAAATGGCACTTGCTAATCTGGTCTTCTTAGCTTCCATTGTTACAGCTTCCATTGTTTCTACAATAAAGGATATTATTAGACTATAAGTGAAGTTTCGTTTATGGTACATGTTTTATGTAAATACCCCTTTAGGGTGCATCAAACGCCCTTAGGTTCTTGGATTTAATGTCTATTCTCTCAAATGTTATGTAAATCACCCCTTAGCAACTCTATATTAAAAGAAACAATGTAAGTAGTCAACTGGTTGGTAAATAAAAAAAATAGATATTTTTACATAGCGCGGCCCCCGAAAATTGCCGCGAAAATATAAAAGTGACCGGTGGCCACCCAGGACCACCTCCGATTTAATTAATTTTTGGCATACACACTTCTAGCAACAAGTGTAACATTTGAGAGAATAGACATTAAAATCCAAGAACCTAAGGGCGTTTGATGCACCCTAATACACATGCAAAACAGCAACATCAGCAAAATCATAGCTACAATTTATTATACAGATGCATTTAGATTTATGAGCAACTCATAATACCATTCCAGAAGGGTAATAAAGTAGGTAATGACGTATGCAATATCTCAAAAACTAGAGCTGCTAGAACAAAATGGATGATATTTTCTGAATCAGTGGCATGAAAATATCCAGAATAAGGTCTAAAATCTCAGGCACCAAGAAAAATTTTTTTTTTTGTTCCCCAGTGTTATGCATGCCACGTGGTGCCATCTATGAACAACTTTACAAAACTTTCATTTTTACTGAAAACTATTACTGTAATTTGAAATTGTATATTTATATGATACTGTATTACTGTATTGAATATTTGTAATCTTGTATAGGGGCCTATAGTTACATTTTATGATTTTTTGTTTTAGTAAATGTAAACATTGCTAATTTTGATAAAATATATATTAAACAACTAAAGATATTACTGTATAATAATAAAAAAAAATTATTTTATATAAAATAAGATAATTTCTTCAAAAAACAGTAATTCAAAGTATCGGTATCGGTTTTCAGAACAGTATCGGCTGATACCGATACTTTGTGAAAAGTGGCTGATACTGATACATTGGTGCAACTCTATCAAATATTCATCTACTGTAAAAAGTAAATTGGTTATGAATAACTGCAAAACAGGAGAAAGCTGGTGTCTACAGCATTCCTTGTAAAAATTGTGATTTAGTATATGTAGGAGAAACGAAGAAATATTGAAACTCTTATTAAAGAACATAAACATGCCTTTAAATGTAACGCTAATAATGCAATTTTTTATCATGGCAGCCAAAATAATCCTGCCATAGATTGGGAATCAAGTAAGTTACTTTGTAAATATAATAATTATGTCAAAAGAAAAATAATAGAATCTGTATGTATAGAACAAGAAGATAATTTTAATTTGTGTGAAGGTACTTACAAGCTGGACCCTTTAATGAGATTCTTGGTCAAAAAAATCTGTTTTGGTGTCGGGTGAAGAGGATCTAACCTAGGTGTGAATTTCTTAAAGGTCTCTGGCCTTCTAGAATGTTCCTTACCTTTTCTGGATTGTTTTCTTGCTCACTTTTGTTCATTCATTTTTCTGTATCCACCCAAAGAGGATGCCAGTGGGCATTGAAACTGTTGCGGAAATAAACTCCATCTATTCATGTGGGTTTTATTGTCACACTTATTAATCCCAATAAAACTCTAGGTTCAGGTAAGTTCTACCCTAGGATACTCAGAGAAATTAGTTGCACAATAGTCTCTCCTTGTACATATATAATTATTATTAGCAGTGGCGACTCGTGGCATAAATGTATGGGGGTGCGATTTCATAAAATTTATAATTTTTAGAATTCTAGTACATAAACAATCACATGGTGCTTCCGTACGGTACTTATGAATCATGAATCATGATATGCCACATGAATTTTTAAAATATATTTCAAGAATATTTATTTTAATATCTTAAAATAAATATATTTTTTATCTGTTAAATTAATATTTATCGTTTCAAGCAAGGGCGAGCGACCGCTCCATCGCTCCTATACACGTCGCCACTGATTATTAGTAATAAATCACTACAGTCTGGAGAGGTTCCATTTGATTGGAAACTTGCAAACATTGTCATTATTTGAAAAGGGTGACAAATTGCTTCTAGAAATTTTCATCCCATTAGTCTGACTTCAGTAGTTGGTAAGCTTACGGAGATGATTATTTGTGACAGAATAGTTAATCATTTAGAAATGAATAATTTAATCAAAGATTCTCAACATGGCTATCGATGTAATTGTTTTTGTCTTACTTACTGTGCTTGTCTTGTTTAATGATATTGTAAATATATCTAATGAGAATAAAATGGTAGATGTTTTATACATATTTTCATTCTCAAAATACTGCTCTCAAAAGCTCACTTCTGGTACCATTTCTTTTTATTATTTGTATCACTGACATCAACATAGGAATTAACAGTATAATTTCAAAATTTGTGGATGATAGCAGACTGGGGATGAACAAAAGCAGCAAAACATTTGCAGATTCAAGAAGATATTACTCAATACATTACTCAAGTGGGCAGAAATTTGGAAAATGAGCTCTAATATAGATAAATGTAAAACATTGCATATTGGTAGAAACACTGTTGAAGGAATGTACTCTATGCATGACAAGACACTAACAAGTGTTGCAGAAAAGAAAGATTTAGGTATTGTTGCTGACACTCTTAAATAAAGTAAGCAATGTACTGAGGTGATTAGAAAAGCAAATTGAATTATAGGATTTATTGGTACAGTAATCCCTTGTTTTACATGGGTGTTCCGTGCTTGTGTGACTGACGTATAACTATAACAAAAAACAGCATATATATGAGACACGATATATTTACATTCAATTTACCCCAGTACATCTGTTTACAAGTTACATGGGCCTATATATAGCCTGATTTAACCTTATTAACAAGTATTAAGCTATAAATAAAGTTAGTAAATAATATATAATAATAATAATATATATAAGTAATATGTAATATAATAAAAGAAATAAAATTTTACTAACCAAAAATAATGGTGGTGAGGATTGCTGCGCAGTAGGGTGGATCGATTTTACATTTTTTCGATTTCCATATTCTAATAGAGAGAAAAACTTGCGCATGCATGAGAAAATAGCCTCTGCAAAATCTTAGCTTAATAGGTAATCATCTTCTGCCCCGGCAGAGCGATGATTATACATATTTTCAGATCGGCGCTCTGTCTTAAATAATGCATTTATATATTTCCCATAGCATTTATATCATTGCTTAGGCATGAAATAACATACACGCAAAATTTTATGACTCTAGGCTAGGGTTTAAAAATACGTTTTTGACTACTAAAATATGATTTTCATCGCTCTGCCGGGGGCAGATGATGATTACCTATTAAGCTAAGATTTTGCAGAGGCTATTTTCTCATGCATGCGCAAGTTTTTGTCTCTATTAGAATATGGAAATCGAAAAAAATGTAAAATCGATCCACCCTACTGCGCAGTACTATTTATGAGTGATATTATGGAGGGAGAATCTTTTATCAAAGTTTTCAAAGCAGCTTTTGCTTGCACTAAACTTGGCACTAGCAGTGTCACGTGGGACAAAATGGCTGTGGATCTGCTTGGCCTTTTCACGGATAATTGCACTGCTTAATGGTGCATGTTTTTTATCCATATCCTCAATCCAAATGTTCAAAGCCTTTTCCAGTTTCACTACCATAGGATCTCTAACAATTTGTGCAATTTTAGCACTTATGGGGGTGGATGATTTAACTGAATCTCTTATTTTCTGTTCAGTTTTACTGATTGTTCGAACTGTTGATTCATTCACCCCAAACAACCTACTGATTGCTGCTGCTGCTCACATGCCTGACTTTAATTTATCTAATAACCACTTTTTGCACTAAAGTCATTACCTTTCTTGATCTTTTAGCCTCACCCTCTGTAGGAGAACTGGCTGGACATTTTGGAGCCATATTAATCAAAAAAGTAGTTTTTAATGAAAACCAGTTATAATCCTGCAGATATAACAAACTGGGTGTCCAGCTATGGTGCATCACTAGCAACTGTGTGGTGACTGACTCACTAGGTGTGCTGTACACTGTACAGTATATAATTGTACTACATGTGAAACTGGCGCGCAATATTTATCTGTTCAAATTTAGCATTTTAGGTATGGCGTGGCTTACCTGTGTATATGCAAAACTGCGTAAAACAAGGGATTACTGTATATCATTTGAATGTCTGAAAAAACAATGCTATCATTATTTATTTCCTCAGTACACCCCTACCAGGGATACTGTATTCAGTCCTGGTCCCCATATTTATGACAGGGCACATACAAACTGGAGTGAGTGCAGTGATGGTCTACTAAGATAATTCCTAGAAATGTTTAGAAACATTAAATTTATTCTCACTCGTAAGAATGTGTATTTGAGGAGATTTAATCAAGGTGTTTAAAATGATTAAAGGTTTTGATAACCTCAAAACTGAAAAATAGTTCACTTTCAGAAATGCAGATGGAACTTGCAGTAATGGTCTGAAATTAGTGGGTAAATGTTTTAATTCTAATGAAGCTAAGCATTTCTTCTTCAGTCATTAATTTGTGGAATGGATTGCCAGCTATCTTAGTTCAAAGTAATTTGGTTGGGTCCTTTAAAAAGAGACTAGATGCTTATCTTGCCTTAACCCTTTTATGCCTGATTTGTTTAAATATAATTTGCGCTGAAAACAAACTCGTGTTATTCTCCATAAGGACTAAAATTGCGTAAAATTTTATGGTTGCATTCGCAGCCTTACAACATAAAAGGGTTAAACCCCCAATTAGGGCCATTTGTTAGTGCATAGAAGTATTGTAGAATTTTCACTTGCTTTAAAATTTTTTTCTTTTTTTTAATTTTTGTTTTTTTTTTCAACATTCCCTTCCTTGCTTTGCTCTAAAATTTTCACTTTCCTTTAAGTTTTCTTCCATCTTTTAACCTTCCTTTTTAAACAGACAGCCTCATAGAGACCAGTGGTCTCCGCTGGTCTGTCGCTCTTTGGTGTTCTTTATATTGCTTTTATAGCGTAGAAAACCATAGATTAAATAATAAAAATATATTTTTATGATTAATATACTGTAATTTCATGAATTGACCCGAATTAGATGGATACTTAAACAAAAAACCAAATTATTGCATTTTACATGTTATATTGCGCAACCTTTTTCAACTGATGCTACTTTTCATTATACATACATACAAACCTGGTTCTCTTATAACTGTTTTGACTCGATGACTAAATCATAGACTTGGTTTTACATATTGCTTTGATTAATAAACATGATAAATACTATAGCAGTGTTTCATTAGTAGAATTGTATTTAGTATAGAAAATGACAACACATTTATGACAAATTTCAAAAACTGAAATTCAGTTCAGGATGTGATACTTTGTCTGAAGCCTGAATGTGTTTACATTGATGGTCACCCTATGTTAAAGTTTTTTAGGCCAGGTTTTCCGCAAAGCCTGACCTAAATTATAGGTCTGGTCTGTACTTAATGTGGAGCTAGTCTTTGCTTGGCTTCATTCACTAGTTAACTACAGGTATACCTTGGAATTTGTCACTAATTGGTTCTGAGAAAACATGATGAATTGCTCCATGGAAAAAATTAATCTTAATATATTTAAAAATAATTAAACATGTTTATCAGCAATAACAAGGTGAAACACAATAAAATGACCATTTATATTTCAAACTGTATTGAAGTAAACATGACAAGCACGTTAATAAAAGCATTAAAAAGAAAAAATGGCAAAATTATTCTGAACCTTTCTTGAAAAATTGGTCTAGTTTTGTTTGTTTAGTGTCTCTCTTCTTCACATACAATTGACGGTAGTAGCCTAATACTTTTCTGCAATTCTCTTATCACTTTTGTACTACACTCTGTGTTTGGATCCAAGACTTCAAAAAAATTCTTTGCTTGTTTGAGCAAATGAAAGCCCTTGGGCAGTTCTTTTGTTGAAAAAACTTTTGCAACTGAGATATCTTCATTTTCATGTTCACCTGCACTCTGTTGCTGAATAAGTTCCTCATTTGACAAGCTGTGTGCATGTGAGTCAAGTAGCTCTTGCATATTGTTCCAAAGCGAAAACTATGAACAAAAAAACAAATGGCAAAACACTGGAAGTGTGAAGAGAGAGAACAAATCTGCAATGTATGGGTATAAAGAGAGAGGATGATGAAAGTGCAAAATGATGAATATCAAGATATACCTGTACTAGTTAACTAGTTAGCTAAGTTAACTACTTAACTACTTAATGCTGAAAATTAACATTGTTACAATTTACACTCGGCCTCTTTAGGAGAATTTGTCTAAGCCAAATCTTAGGTCTCAAATTTAAGGGCCTACTCAAATTTTTCTAACAGTATGACCACAGGTTAGGGGTTTAGTTTGCAATTACTTTTACTTAACAGCTATCAATAATTTTGATTGTAGAACACTTAAAGGTTAAAGCATTAAGTCACTTGGTAATTTTTAAAACTTTTGTTCACTAAATAAAATTGCCATTTTCCCCAAAGTACGAGTAAATAACCAGCTTTACCTGGTGGTGGAGGGAATTTTCATCTCTTTTTAAGGAAATGCTTTTAACCTATCTTGTACTGATGTGTTTATCTTCATCTACTGGAGAACAGTGAGTGTCTAAAAATCCTCTCCCTATGATGAGGAATCTCTCTCAAGAGTAGGGAGGGAGTACAGACAGTCCCTGACTTGCGTAAGGGTTCATTCCAAAAGGCTTTACTTAAGTCAATTTTTTTGTAAGTTGGAATTGACCCTTCCATAGGTAATCATTGAACACAAGATACAATAATTTCTTTATAAATTAAAAAATCTAAATACAGTATAATAGCAATAAAAGGATAGGAAAGAAAGATAATTAAGTAGTTCAAAATACTGTACTGTCCTGCTCTCTTATGATCACTTGGGTGCTTTCACGTCATTATTGCAACACAAGGGCAATTTTACAAAAAAATGATGTGGAGGGGATTTATGGGAGCATATTTACATAAAGTTGAATTTGCGTAACCCGGGGAGCGTCTGTATTGTGTTCTAGTAGTATCTGCCATCGCAAGTTGATAGTCATAATGTGAATCCTACCACAAGAGTACAACTTACTGTAGTTGATGTATGAGGATTCCCATACCATTAATTTACTTGTTTCAACTTGCTTAATTTGAATGACTAAAATTAGTTCTGGCTGTGCTAGTTAAACAAATCATTAATTGTGATCACATTTCTACATTAGTAAGGAGTTCGCATGAAGTAACAAACTATTTTAAAATTTGTAACTTATGACTTGTCAGTAACCATAAATTGTCAGACCTTGATTACTGCATAATATAAATTAAGGGCTAAATAGGATTTCTTTTTATTTGATGTATCTGAAATCATGCAGGTTAAAGTAAAAAGTTGTAAGAATTAATAGAAAACCATGCACATAAATCTTAATAAAGTTTGAAAACATTGAAGGAGGTAAAAGGCAATTTAAAATGAGTGTATGTAAAAAGGTTTATCTTGTAATTGGTATGTAGAAATCAGGTATTTAAGGCTGTTTGTTCTTCTGTCTGTAACATTTTGTTTGGAAGGGAAGGGATTGGGAACTGGTTTAATCATGGTAGTGTTTTCTAAGTGTAAAGTTGTAATCATAATGTAAAGAGACCCCAGCTTTGCCCATTTTTCACTCGATCCCTGTTTTCATAGCTTGCAAACTTCATGGAAATGATGAAGTACTATGCTCCACCTCCCCCTCCCCCCCAGGCACACATGGTAAGTTACTCCCTTTGGCTTTACAGATCACCCCCCTCCACTAGCCCTCCCCACATGTGCAAATAAAATTTGCTTGTGGTTTGAGTTTGTAACTTGGAGACATCTTCATTTGATGAAATCACAATTTTGTCCCGAAGACCTGGGATAATTCTTGTGGTTTATCAAGTGGTGGTTAATTTTTTTGTGTGTGTATGTTATTAGCCACATCAATTAATTTTAAGATGTCAACCAATGCAAGTCACTGTTATTAAAACACACATCAGTAACCTTAATTGAGATCTCTTGCTTGCCATTTTTCCTCTCTTTTGACTTAACCCATATTAGCCAAAGGGGTTTCAAAATCATGAAAGTTGAATCTTTTTATTTTTAGAGTTTAAATGTGTGCTTATATAATGCCATTAAATTAGTCTTGTGTCAATTATAAATATACTTTTTTGAGATGATAT
The DNA here is from genome assembly GCA_023014485.1 of Bathynomus jamesi. Classification (NCBI taxonomy): domain Eukaryota; kingdom Metazoa; phylum Arthropoda; class Malacostraca; order Isopoda; family Cirolanidae; genus Bathynomus; species Bathynomus jamesi. The sequence continues at coordinate 106,813 of JAJOZX010004117.1, forward strand.
TTGTAGTCATTTGGCTTAAGAAAATGGGGTAAAATAATAGACAAGATGATCAAACTTATTTGTACATTTTTATTAAAATTTCTGTAATAAAACTGCACATGCTTGAAAGTTATAATGGATAAAATTAAATAAAATTTAAGTGGCGCAACATAATTTGTGTTAATTTCAGTTAAATGAAATCAAAATGGGATTGTTGTTTAAAAAAAATATACATTTATATTATAAATTTAAGCTCTGCTTCAAAAATGGGAACAAGTGAACCTGTAGAAGAAATTTGATGCCAAAAAATTTAAATTTAACCATTATAAGGCTTTTTTAAATACTTGACTACAAATGTAATCACTGGGATAATGTGGGTTAATCAGAATGAATGTTTTGACTAATTCACTAAATCTTTTGTACTTTGGTAAATTTGGATGATAACACTGGACAACAAACATTTTGTCTCTTTAGTAAGAATTTTTCTATCATTCTAAGAAGTTATACATAAACTATTTTTGCCTACTTTTCATTTATAACACACTATTAAGCCATGTGTAACTTACGACTGTCATCAATATTTACACTTTATTGACCCCAAAATTTTAAATTATTATTTCAAATGAAAAAAAATAATTAACTGATTTACATATTTTATTTTACCATTCGTCTCTTACCCTAATGAATTAAAAAGTATGCTTAAAAGTTTTCTATTGCATCTAGATTTTCAGAGACAGGTCATGTAATGTTACAATTAAAACAATTGAATTAAATTACAGAAATGTTTTACTGGAATGGAGCTGCAATTGAAACTTTCATGTAACAAATGCAACAATTTTTGCAAAACTGCAAGAAAGAATAAGTTATTTTGTAGGAAACTGTGTGTGCTCCTTGATTTTCTTTTGTATTCAATCATACTTTTTCACTGAAGAAACCAGCAGTAGTTTCCCATCATTCCCGGATTTCATCTGCCCTAATACCGATGTTCCATTATGGAAATATCCTGATGGAAGTGCTCTCCATGTTCATCACGAACAGCACCCAGATTCTCAGGAAAGAGTCTAAATAAGCATGCAAGAAGTGGATATTTAGTGACATTTGGTAGCCTATGGTTTTGTAGTCATCCAGAAGCTTTGATGCCATTGCCTCGTAGTCCTCTGCCTTTTGTTTCCCAAGAATCCTCTTGCAATTGCCTTCAATGATTGCCAAGCAGCTAATTCAATATCGCACAACTTGTCAAAAGTTTGATAATTTTTTACTTCATGAATCTGTGGACCAACAAAAATCTCTCTCAGATTGGCATCACTGATTTTTGGGAACTTGTCCTTGATAGTTGAAACCCTCTCCTCTGTCTAAAGCCTTGACAGATTTTCCATGCTCAGCTTGGTATGTAGAGGAGGAAGAAAAACTTTATTTGGATTGTCTAATGGAGAATGCTTAACATTATGCTTTCCAAGAGTGAATTCTTGCCATTCCTTCACCAAATGGTGTTGTTTAGTTGCACAGCTATTCCAGAGGCAAAGAAAGTATCCAAACTTTTGTGAAGCTTAACTGCAAACCAAGTAGAAGTCTATTGACTTTCAATTTGCTACAAATGTTGCAATCATGGTTCCAGTACTTGATTGCATTGAGAAGGATGGCCATACTTTCATGAGTCTCTTTCATACCAACAGAATGAGCTAATGGAATTGAAGGAATCTTATTTAATGTATGCAAAAGAACTGCCTTTAGGCTTAATTTTGAAGAATCTATAAACGCGTTATTCATTGTGGTTACACTCCTAACAATTCATGCATGAGGCCATTGACATATGTGCACACACAAATAGAATTTCATATTTCAAAGTAGGTTGACAATACAGTAATACCCCGGTTAGTGCGGTTAATGCGTGCGGCAAAACTACCGCACCAAACGGGGAATGCATTCAATGCAAAATGAAACAATGCATTCCCACCCTTTGGTAACACTGGGAAAAAAAATAAAAATAAAATAAAATAAAATAAAATAAAATAAAAAAATAATTGGACTTTTTTACCAATGTAAATGATTCTAAACATTACACACTTCATAATAATAAATACTACTATTATTTATTAAATTAAATTATTATGTTTTTAAGTATGTTTTAAAGCATTATCTTATTAAAAACTTCCAACGTATACGCATTGTTTAGCTTTTTGAACATTGTGAAAATCAAATTTATTTTGGTTACATAATGAAAGCAAAGTTTTAAAAGAGGTAAGAAAAACTTTTACATACGTTTTTTTTAAAGTTTTTGAAGAATTTTATTGCTTTGAAAAATATACTGGTCAAAAAAAGAAACACAATTTTTGAGATTTATTAATAAACATGAGGACTCAGTATATAGTAAATGATTCTTTAACATAACAAACAGTCAATAACGCGTATGGCCACCCCTAGCCACAATGCAGGCTTGGAGTCTGGCCCTCATCGACCTCAACAGTCTCTGCAGGAAAGCAACAGGGATGGCCCTCCACTCTTCAATAATTGCATTGGTCAGTTCCCTGATGTTCTGCGGCTGATGCTGACGTCTGCGAACTCGCCGTTCAAGTTCATCCCATGCGTGCTCTATCGGTGACATGTCTGGGCTGAAGGCTGGCCATGGTAAGGTCTGCACCTGTTGTCCCTGCAGGTACGCCTGCACTATCCTGGCTGCATGAGGTCTGGCATTGTCCTGTTGCAGGAGCACCAATTCTGAATGTTGCCTCATGAATGGAAGAACATGTGGATGAAGAATCTCATCCCTGTAGCGCTGGGCAGTCAGAGCTGATAGGCCCACGATAGGTCACGGTGCTGATAGGCCCATTGCAGGCGTCGTTGCCTTCTTGCATCAGTGAGAAAAGGACCTCTGTAAGGCCTGCGGGATCGGAGTCCTGCATTACGGAGTCGGTTTCTGACGGTCTGGTCACTAATTCTGTTGTTGTGGATACCAGGTGTCTCTCTGGCTGTCTGACGAGCATTCCGCTGCCGATGACGCAGGTGCTGCAGTACAATGTGGCGATCCTGGCGTTGGGTCGTCACACGAGGTCGCCCACGTCTTGGCAGGTCCTGAACACTTCCTGTGGCATTATACCGTCTAACAAGCCTAGAGATTGTGCTGGGATGCACATGCATTCGTTGTGCAACTTGGACAGCAGACATGCCTGCATCCAACATGCCCAAGGCACGACCTCTGTTGACCTCTGAGAGTCGTGGCATGCCTCAATCGCGGGAAAAAGTTTGGTTTTCTCAACGGGCAGTGTGTATTCTGTGAAGTCAAAGAAAAAATGCATGCCTTCATAAAGAATACATTCAATTTAATCTCTGTTTATTGTTTGTAACAAAATGGCGTCTTAGCCGGGATTAGTCAGGTTTAAAAACATGCACTAAGTGGCTTTAAAAGATTTGAACAAACATTTAACCATAATCTTGAAACTGTGATAATACCACTAACAACTTAAATTTTACACCATATGCAAGCTAATTGCGTTTCTTTTTTTGACCAGTATACTTCAGCAACGAGGTTTGCACAACTTTTTTCTTTTTCTCAGAGTATGTTTCTCTGTAGCATCTAATAGCATTTTCTAAGTCTCGTTGCACTCTAAGGCTATACGCTCTAAGTTGGGATCACCTTCCATAATTCTTTCTTTAGATTCTTCTATCAAATGGAACACACTCCAGTTCATTTGTTGTGAACTCTTTGGAAGGTGTTGGAGTGTCATTTGAACTATGCAACTCTTCTTCATACACACGCTGTTCTTCTAAATTTATGAGATCATTGTCATTGTGGTGGTGTATTATCATTGTGGTGTATTAAGTAAAGTACAGTAGATAACAGAACTTTATAACACATCGCTACTGCAGTCCGTCATTGATGATACTGACGTACCGATGCGTCTGCTGCCTCGCTTGTGTTTAACAGTACAGTATTTTCAGAGTGCATGCAAGTAAGTAAACAGGAAAGTTTGTTCACAAATTTAAAAAACCGCACTATAGTGAGTCCGAGCCCGTATTAAAGCGAGGTATGGTGACAAATTATAATCCGCACTAAGTGGGGTATTGCTGTACTGTGTCTGAATACAGAAATTTGATATCTTCTGCCAGTAGATTCCACTGCTGTAACTTTGAACCAAGAAGTCCAGCTTGTTGCTTTGACAAGGTTAAATCAAGTACCACATTGTTCAGCTCTTGCTGACTTAAGTGTAGCATTCTGTTTTCTTTCTTGGAAAGTATGTAAATGTCACCTGAGGTTCTCTCTTCTTCAGCTGTTGGCATATCTTCATCGTACTGCTGCGGTTCTGAAATTTCTAGTAGAGTTAGAATTGGCAATTCCTCCTCATGAGGAACTGGCTTAATAACAGAAGGCACATAAGTATTCGACACTAATACTATGCTTGTTGTTAGAATGTTAGAAGATGACGACAGCAACTTTTGCAAGACAAAAGTAGCAGCCACTGCTGCGATCCCTTCCCTCTCCACACCATTGGGATAGCAAAAGGTATTGAATTAAATTTTCCTCTTAGCCATAGCCTGGGATTTGTTGCATGTCAAAGGCAACAATGAGGAGCCAACTTTTGTCCTGATCTCCAATTATGCAACTGAAATAAAGATAAGGTGATCTTTATGACTGGAAACATGGTCTTTTGCTGTGACTCTTGTGAACTTGCCAGACGTAACAAAAAGAGTCTGCATTATTGATAAAACCATGGATACTACTACAACACACAATTCAAATCTGAAAGAGACACAGAATCAAGATTTAAATATACCTGCAGCTTAAACACACACAAAATATATGGGATTACTGTTCTTAACCAATTCATACTTTCAAATTCATGTTCGGTGATATTCAGATTCAAGCATATAATGTGTATGTAAGTGTAGCTGTAATTTTTGAGTGAAGGATGAAACTGAATATCACTTTCTGCATTTCCACTTAGAATTCTTTCCAGCCAACCATGGTCATGTTAGTGATAAACATAGCAAGAGGTTTCACCAGAACTTTGTTGTCATGTAAAAACATTATGAAGGGAAGTAGAATCCAAGTATGATGGCAGATTACTGCTGAACACTGAAGAGAGATGCTCCTGATGCGAGCTATAAATGAAACACGCTGGCTATTTGATATGCTTTACTCATGTTTCCTGTTTATGTATTCAAGGACATGTTTGTTCATATTTCAAAAACTGTAAGTAAGGGGTGTTGCAGAAAGAATTAGGAATTTTTCCCCAGGATATACCAAACTTTGAAATACCTTAATATTTGGTTGACTTCCACTGGCATCTTCAACAGTTGCCAAACAATTTTGGACTTGACTAATATTTTTGGACTTGACTAATATTTTTGGACTTGACTAATATTTTTGGACTTGACTAATATTTTTGGACTTGACTAATATTTTTGGACTTGACTAATATTTTTGGACTTGACTAATATTTTTGGACTTGACTAATATTTTTGGACTTGACTAATATTTTTGGACTTGACCAATATTTTTGGACTTGACCAATATTTTTGGACTTGACCAATATTTTTGGACTTGACCAATATTTTTGGACTTGACCAATATTTTTGGACTTGACCAATATTTTTGGACTTGACCAATATTTTTGGACTTGACCAATATTTTTGGACTTGACCAATATTTTTGGACTTGACCAATATTTTTGGACTTGACCAATATTTTTGGACTTGACCAATATTTTTGGACTTGACCAATATTTTTGGACTTGACCAATATTTTTGGACTTGACCAATATTTTTGGACTTGACCAATATTTTTGGACTTGACCAATATTTTTGGACTTGACCAATATTTTTGGACTTGACCAATATTTTTGGACTTGACCAATATTTTTGGACTTGACCAATATTTTTGGACTTGACCAATATTTTTGGACTTGACCAATATTTTTGGACTTGACCAATATTTTTGGACTTGACCAATATTTTTGGACTTGACCAATATTTTTGGACTTGACCAATATTTTTGGACTTGACCAATATTTTTGGACTTGACTTAAATTCTTTGAGCATTGCAGTGACAAGTCTTTTTGCAACTGTAAATGCAGTACATGCGACACAAACTTGGCTTCTGCTGAGAACCATAATATAAATTTGAATAAGCTTAGTTTAAGCAAAAATATTGGTGCAGTCCAAAATTGTTTGGCAACTGTTGTTGTTGTTGGTTAGCCGATCAGCCCACCCTGATCGAGCAAGCTGGCAGCATGCAGGTAACTGATCGCCCTCTCTGGAGTAGACCAGAGGTTCAGTGCACTAGTGATGTTGTGTTGTGTTCTATGTTGTGCTAGAGTGGTACAGTCTCATAATGTGTTCAATTGTTTGTGGTGTCACCTGGCACAGGTGGCAGGTGTTGTCTGTGTTGTTGTCTAGTTGGTGTTTATATCTCTATAAGTTGGGGTGATGTCCACATTGGAATCGTGCTAAGTTAACTCAATCCGATCTGCTCAGGCTGGTCTCTGACCTGTCACTGGGTGGCAGCTTTGCACCTAGGACCACATTCGGACTGAGTTGTGTCGGTGCTTTGTGTGTGTGTGTGTGTCGGTGGTCTGAGGGGTGTGGTATGGAATGGAGTATTTGGTTATGTCTCTGTTGTTACCTTAATGGTGCGAGGTGTTGGTGCATGATTGTACATGTAATGGCAAAGGTGTTGTGGGTTAGTTGTCGCTGCTGCCATGAATTGTGTTCCCCCCCACGTTTAAATGTTCCCTAATTTTCACTATTCTTGTTTCTGTGTGCAGGTGTTCTATTGGTGTTTGAGTACATCCTGTAATGATACAAAGTGCGGTTTTGTATTGTCTGTAAGGTGTTTATGCGTGTGTCTGAGATAATGGGTGCCCAGCATGGGCTAGCATAGTCCATAATTGAGTGAATATAATATAATAATGTTTGTATATGAGTGATGATGTTTCCTGTAGGTGTCCAAAGTTGGTGCCTGTTAGTACCATAACTGTGTTAAGTCTCAACATACATTTGTTTTTAATGTCCTGAATGTGGTTTGCAAAAGATAATGTATGTGACCCCAAGTATTTTGGTCCTGTTAGTGTGTGGAATGTTGGTGGTGTTTACTGTAACCTGTGGAGTTATCTGGTGTTTGTGTTGCTTGTTAGCAAGGGGATGGTTGATTTTGTGGGTGCTACTTTGAGTCTATTGTGTGTGAGCCAGTCTTGTATACTGTTTATGTATGTATGTAGGTTATTTGTAGCAGTGTTGGTGTTGGAATGGGTGGATGTTAGTGATGTCATCTGCATATGATAATAAGGTAAGCTTCTTATCAATGAGTGTTGGAATGTCATGCATGTATAAGTTGAACAGTGTTGGTGAGAGAACAGGGCTCTGTTTGGAAAAAGCTTGTATTTGGATAACTTGCCATTAAATGTGACATGTATCTTCCTGAAAGATAGTTGCTCAGCCACCTTTTGGTGTTATTGTGCATGTTAGTGTTGAGTATTTTGTTTGAGAGGGAAGTGTGGGATAGCATCAAATGCTTTACTAATGTCTATTGTTGCCAATGGTGTACGTTGAGCTGGTCATCTGGAGTTGATGCCATCCATAATGTGCTGCGTGAGGTTAGTAAGTAATGTCATGGTTGAGTGGTGAGGTCTGAATCCATGTTGAATAGGCGATAGTAGTATGTGTAGGTTGGTGATTTGTAAGATTAGTCTTTGATACTTTGGAAGGTGTGCATAGTAAAGTAATGGGTCTATAGGAAGCTGGTTCTGTTGGATTTTTGTTTGGTTTGAGTAGTGTAATAATTTTACCTAGTTACCATATGTCAGGAATAATAGTATTGGGAACATCATGTGCTGATGTTTGTAAGAGCTGGTATTCCCTGTGGGCCCAAGTGTTTAAGGTGTATGTTAGAAATGTTGTCTGGTCCAGTAGACTTTGAATTCTTAATGTTTTTGATGATCTTGGTGGTTGGTCTGTATTGGAGGGTGTAATGGTTGTGTCGAGTCTAGATTTTCTTGTGTGGCTGGCTGTTTGTCTGTCTGCGTGTTTCTGGTTGTCTCTGTTTCAGTGACTTATCTTTGCGTAGTGATTAACTAGAATGTTAGTTTGTTGTGTATCTGTTGGGATATTATTTTCGCTGCGACAGATAGCTGCGTGTGAGGTGTGAATGCTGCTGTTAGTGGGTAATGCTGTTTATAGTCTTGTATAGCCTGGATGTATCTGTGGAGTGGTTTAGTGTTATGAACTCCCTAAATGTTTGTTTTTCTTTAAGTTTGTTGTTTATTTTTGTGTTGAGCTGTTGTATCTGCTGTTTTATGGCTTCTGTGTGTGTGGTGTTTGTGTGTTATGTTTGAGGTTATGTTGCCTTATGAGGTGGGCTATTTCTCTAGTGTAATTTGGGTTGTATTTCCTAATGTTGCCCTTGGGTATGTATTTGTTTGCATTATTGATGATCTGATTGAATGTCTTGAGTGTTGTATTGGTGTTTATGATGGGTGTGCTGTTTAATGTGATGAATTGTTCTTCAGTCTGTATTTTAAACTGTTCCAAATCACCTTGTAATTTCTGTAAGGTTACCTAAGGCTGTTGGGGCAGTGTAGAATGTGTTGTAATGATGATGGGCAGGTGGTCTGATGACTTGTTTTTTCTGTTCTCTTGTGTGTGTGTGTGTGTGTGTGTGTGTGTGTGTGTGTGTGTGTGTGTGTGTGTGTGTGTTTTGCTAGTGAGGGGGAACAGAACGTTATGTCTGAGGAGGAGTTTGAGTATCCTGCTTGATGTGGTATGTGTGTATGTTCTTGCGTGTTGTTAAGAATGAAGAGGCTGTTTAATTGTATGGCTATGTTGGGCCGTTGGCGCCTCTGGTGTTGTTTTGGTTGTGCAGGTAGTAGGGATGTACCGATATATCGGTGTCAGTGATATCGGTAGATTTTTAACGGTATCGGCTGATATTTCAAGTGTTTTTTCCAAAATTATGAATAAAAGACTATTTAGAAGATGAAATCTCCAATATTTTATTTTTATCACTTCACATAACTATATATTTTCTCATAGCCTTTTATTTTAATCATAGCCTACATCCTAAGAAATGTAGCACATAAGTTTTACCCAGTTATCTTTTCAAACATGTAAATCCTTTGAGAAATAGATATAAAGCCTAGAAAACCAAAAAACTACCTTGTAGTCATAGCTCACAATATTAACGCAGCTAGCTGGTTAAAAACACATTTACTAAGCCCATCATAGGCCCGCAGTCCAATTGTATAACACAAAACTATGACATCTAATGCAGTGTTGCCATCTTTAATGAAAAGGATTATTACTTTACCAAATCTTCAGCACAGAAAATAAATTACGAATGTTACAAAAATATGACAAACTAATAAACCCTAGCTGGATATCGGTATCGGTTATCTGCCAATACTATTTTAATTATCGGTATTGGTATCGGTTATTGGCTAAAAAGCGATATCGGTACATCCCTAGCAGGTACCAACTAGTCTTTAGCATTGAAGTCTCTTCCTAAGATGAAATTAGTGAGGGGGGCCAGATTGTGTAACTGGATTGTAATTGGCTGGCACCAGAGGTGAACTATCTGGTGGGATGTAAATGTTGGTTACCTGATGTTGGCAACTGTTGAAGATGCTGGTGGGAGTCAAACAATCAAATATTAAGGTATTTCGAAGCTTGGTATAATCCTGGGTGAAAAATTCCTAATTCTTTTTGCAACACCCCTTACTACGCAAAAACTGATTTTTATTGCAATCAACATGGTTGATTTTACAAAGGACACCAAGTTTCATCAGAGAGAGAAATAAGTAGAGGATTCAAAGTTGAAATCCTTTTTATTTATTTAATAATGTTTTGTAATTTGTTAGTTATTCCCAACCACCACCACTTCCTACATTATAACATTCTTACACGGTAACAGGTAACATCCTAACCCCCTATTCCATCCCCCCTCCACAGAAGCGGGATGGGGGTCATTACTTGAGTATGTGGTTGGCCCATCCCAACCCGAGGAAGTGCTGAAAGTCAAACCTGAGATTTTTACTCTTCCTCTCGCTTAAATTAAGAAAAAGTAGTTAAAATCTTTGATTTTATGTTGGCAATGTGGACAGTTGTGTATCTGAATGTGTTCCATTGTCATTCTTTTAATGTGGCCTTAAAGAGGAATTGATTGACAGAAGCGTTATTTTGGTTGCAGATGGGCATGACGATGAATCCTTTAATGTTGGCTCAATCTGCTGGTGAAGAAGTGGATGACGAAGATGAGGACATGGGCGTGGCAGAGACATTTTCAGATTATATGCCTTCAAAGTGTGAGTATTGAAAACAGGCTCTTCTGAGCATTTATTGAAAGTTTGTACTGAGTTGGTCATCTACATCTTATAAATCTTGTAGTTTTGACAAACTAATCTTAAGCCGAATTTGGGACATTGGTTACTTAAACTTAAAGGAATAAAGCCACAATGAGAGAGGGATTTATTAGAAGCACAAACTTTCGGCCTTTACTTAGGTTTTCATCAGGTCAAAAGTGCGTACTTCTAATAAATTCATTTTTCATTGTCTACATATTCCTTCAGTTCAACTTATAATTGAAAATATTCACCTAACAGTTAAAGTATGTATTATTTTTAATTACTCGTGTTAGAGGCTTTAACCACTTTATATCTAATGATTCCAAACTTTCCCGACAGTAAAGGTGGGTCTGAAACATCCTGATCCTGTGGTTGAAACTGCCTCCATGTCATCTGTCGAGCCACCAGATGTCTGGTATGAAATGTCCATTCCGGAAGACGCTATTGAGTGTGGCAAGTTATCCGCTTTGCAACTTGAAAGCGTTACTTACGCGTCTCAGCAACACGAACACTCCCTTCCCGATGGGTCTCGCGCGGGGTTCCTCGTAGGAGATGGGGCTGGTGTAGGCAAGGGGAGAACGATTGCCGGCGTCATTCTGGAGAACTTCGTGAAGGACCGAAAGAAATCACTTTGGGTCTCGGTGTCCAACGATCTCAAATATGATGCTGAGAGGGACCTCAAAGACATTGGGGCAGCGCATATTACTGTTCATTTTTTGAGTAAAATGAAGTACGCCAAAATTAATTCCGACGTTAATGGCAACATTAAAAAAGGAGTCATGTTCGCTACATATTCAGCACTTATAGGAGAAAGCACAATTGGTCAGGGAAAGTATAAGACGAGGCTAAAACAACTCTTAAATTGGTGTGGAGACGACTTTGAAGGATGTGTAAGTTTATTCTTTTAGAATTACACATTTTTAATGAAAAATTCACACACGTTAAAACCATTTGAAAAACCTGTAAAGATTAGGCTACTTCAATACATATTTTATGTAATTCCATAAGTTTACACTTGATAATAATCATTAGTTTTAAACAATTTTAATACTTATAAAGTTAAAATAATTTTATTTTAGATTGTTTTTGATGAATGCCACCGAGCGAAAAATCTTTGTCCGGTGGGTTCTGCTAAACCCACCAAAACTGGGATGACGGTTTTAGAACTGCAGAACAGATTACCAAAAGCGAGAGTGGTTTACGCGTCTGCCACGGGGGCATCTGAGCCCAAGAACATGGCATACATGGTTAGATTGGGCATTTGGGGCAAAGGAACGCCGTTTACGGAGTTTAATGACTTTGTGTCAGCTGTTGAAAAGAGGTTTGCTTTAGAGGTTGTCTCTCTTCATAGCCATAGAGAGAACTAATAATGATTAGGATTGTTTAATCCCATTCGTAACGTAAGGAAATTGCATTCTTTTCTTAATGTTACAGTATAGTTAATCATTAGTGCTTCCTTAAATTGATTCTCTTAGTCTTTCGTGTGCGCGTGTCAGTCGTGCATAATATTGTGAAGAGCTATAACGAATGTTGTTTTTTATTGAATGGTTTTCAGAGGTGTTGGTGCGATGGAAATAGTTGCTATGGACATGAAATTACGAGGAATGTATATAGCGAGGCAACTAAGTTTTCATGGTGTTACTTTTAGAATTGAAGAAGTTCCTCTTGATGAAGATTTTAAGAAAATGTATGATGATGCAGTCAAATTAGTAAGTAAATTATTTTGCCGAACGCATTATTATTATAATAAAGAACTACAATAACCGTAGTTTGATTATATGGAAATAAGTAAAATGTGCAGAATAGAGATGGTTTTGTCCCCGCGCCACTGCGTCATGTCCTGAGCGCGTCTGTTACCAGCACACCATCCAGGAAACCAAAAATTTTTCGCTTTTGAGCGAAACTCTTATCATGCTTTTTTTCAGAACTGCCCTAATTAACCCTTCATTAATTATAATCATCATCGTATAACTTTTCTTAAGACAGTAAAATATCAAATTCATTCGTTTTAATCTTTTTCATTTGAAAGTGACGAAATTTACAATAGGATCAAACATGAGCCACTCGTAACTTGACTGATAATATGTGAGCACGCGTGGTTTTTTATGAAACAAAAATGCCCCCATCAGGATTCGAACCTGGGACCTCGTGAGTAGGAGTTGCGAGCAACCATCACACCATCCTTTAAATGTACAACATGTGTTAACTTTGTAGGAGTCGTAACTCCTACTCGTTAGGTCCTGGGTTCTGTTTACTATACATATATTGGAAAACCCTCACTTAATATGATAGGGGAGCTTAAAGGCAATGGTAATTCTATTCTGTTTTTAAGATTACCTGCGAGTCATTCCATATCATCACACAACTAAAAAATATAAAATAGTTTTTTGATGTAGATGAAATATGGTAAATTAGTAAAATTTTACAATCCAGACAATGCACTCCACTGTGTTTCGATTCTGTAGCCATCCTTCGTTCTGAATCCAGGCTCGGTTGGAGCTCCCTCCTTTCATACGATCTTTGACGTCGTAACTGATAAAAAGTAGCTAACTTGATTTTACCTTAATATTTTACTGCCTGTTGTAATTATGGATGTGTGATTTGATATGGAATGACCCCTATGGTACCTGTTAATTAAAAAAAAGGAATGTATATTAATAATAATGATGCCATGAAATTTTGAAAGCATGCCAGTAGATGAATCTGCCAAGACATACTAGAAATCTCTTCTCATGTTCCCAAATTACGAGAAAGGGTTATACATTTCACTTCTTTATCTCAGTGTATTGACAGGGTTCGCACTGTTGCTGGAAGCACTAAATTAACATCGTGTTTGTCTAAACCTCGAAATTGTGTAAAATATATTCTAATATATTAAGTTATTTTTAGTGGGTGGAAGCGAGGCAGAAGTTCCAGGAGGCGTCAGAACTCATTAATGCGGAAAAGGGAATGAAGAAATCAATGTGGGGACAGTTCTGGTCGTCTCACCAAAGGTTTTTCAAGTACCTTTGCATAGGATCCAAGGTAGGGACAAAATAACAAAAGAAGACTCGCAGGAAGCCGTCAGTTTATAAGCATCGATATTTGTTTAAAGTTGACAGTAAATACACAATATTCACTCTTTAAGGTTGACCACGCTGTGAGATTGTCTCGAGACGCGGTTAAGACAAATAGATGCGTTGTAATTGGTCTTCAGTCAACTGGAGAGGCAAGAACTTTAGAACAACTAGAAAAAGATGATGGAGAACTATCAGATTTCGTATCAACGGCGAAAGGTATTTTGAGAGTTGACCTATGGTCGAACTGAATTAGGCTATCTGTTGCGGGCTACTTTGTGGCTAATACTTAAGATTTTTTCTTGATGTTGTGGACTTGTTTTTAGTGTTGTGTTGATCAAAAGTGAAGTACACACGAATTTAAAAAGTACCATTCTATTGCTTTCTTCCTAAAATGAAAAAATTAGGATGTCGAGTTTATTTTTAGGTGTGGGAGGCATATGCTATTCTAATTTCTGCCAGTTGGTGAAAACATTTAAGCGTAAAGTAAGAATTAGGTTCAACTGTCTTGATAGTTTTCTACGTAACGTTTTACATTAAACGAACGTTTGAAATTTAGAAATTTGTTGAATTACTGAAGAGCGAATTACATGACTAGTGTGAAATTATTATTCTCATTTCTGCATTTGATTAAAAACAATTGTGGTGTAGAAGTTAGTCTAACAACGGTTGCTAATCTCTCTTAATACTGTCATGTTTGTAATGTTTTCAATTTTTTTTTTAGGTGTATTGGAATCTTTAGTAGAAAAACATTTTCCAGCTCCGGACCGAAATAGAATTAGTAAAATTTTGGGCATTTCTGAAAGCAGTAAAGAATTTAAGGAAATTATGGAGGAGGTTACCAATGTAGGAACTAGGTCATCTAAAAGAAAGCCAGGTGAGGATCCTCATTGAAGAGAAATTTAGTTTTTCACTTTTTTGTTCGAGGTAAGTTAGACGATGACCGAAAATGGAATAGGATTCAGTGGCTTAGTTCGTCGAATGCAATTTTAACCTAATTAGACCGAACATAACTTTTCTTAACCTGGCATAACCAGCCTAGAAATTCAGTCCCCTTTGAACATCTATACCAAACAAGGGTCACCAATAGGTGGACTGCAAAGATTAAAAATGGTGATTTTAAGTTTTATTTCGATAAAATAATGTTGACCACATGACGAAAACACTCGGGGTAGGGCGGGTGTTAGGACCTTCGTAGAGTTACAGAAACGCGTACGCGAAACGCGGACAAAATTAGTTGATGACCCTTGGTCTAAATAGCCCTTTGTGACGCCATCGTTTTTGTCGAATTTTGAGCGAACTGCCCGTTAGGTTTTACATGGTTGTCAGTGTTGTCATTGTAAACTTTCCTAAGTGATGTGTATTAAATATTTGATGTATGATTTTAGTTTTTAAATTTTCTGAAAAAATAGATTATGGAGTGCGTTAGTGTAAATTGGTTTAAAAATAACTATTACTACCATTTTTATTTTTTAATGTTGGTAGTCAGGAGTGAAATGCTTAATTTTTTTAAAACATTCTATTATTGATGTACAATTTATGGTGGTGACTTTTTTTTTGCTAACATTTTTGTTTTTATTTTTGGACTTCGTTTCTGAACATGAAATTTTAAATGATTTATTTTTTATTTTTTTTTATTTTTCCCTCGTGTTTTCATTTTAGTAAAGAATTTTTGCAATTTTTTAAAAATTAAAGTTGCGCATTAAATGGCAACAAGTTTAATAGATAAAGTATAATTGAACATTAAGATACAGTTCTAATTCCTGTAGTTGGTGAAACCCCTAAATTGTTAAACTTTAGTTCAAATTCGGTCGGCTCTTCCGTTTCGACTGTTTTCCAGTTCCATTATCAGTTTAAAATGGGGAAGTGATAGTTTTCCATTGGTGTTAAATGTAATCTTATCTTACAGTAAGGCAAGCTGCCCAGAAAGCCAAAAAGCGGTATAAAGAAGCCACTTCTGACCATGAATCCGATTCAGACTTTGATATGTCAGGTTTGTTAATGTAAATTTTCTTCACCTTTATTGGAGAGGCGATCTTCGTATTTATTCTGCGTGAATGTCCTTCTAGGAGTAGGTGTTGAAACATACTTGAAATAATCGCGCATTTTTAGATCATTGATTCACTTTGGTTAATTTTACTTTAAACTTTCCATTCTTGTATCGCAGTTAGTTTTTAGATTTTGTTCGTTAAAGTCAAAATGTTTGTCATCTATTATTATTATTATAAGGGATCAACTTAAATTTTAATTATTTATTATCGTTTCGTGTAATATTTTTTTTGATTGCTACTAGGAAAACAGTTGGGTAAGTTACGTTAGAGTAAGGGTTCAAATACCGTACCTGATTGGTTGATCATTGCATTTTGGTCAAAAAAAAGGTAGGAAAAAGCTTCGAGATTTCTAAACCGTAAATCCATATTTCATGGTAAAGCTTTTTCAGATACTGTAAAGTTGTATGATAGGCTAAAAAGGTGAAAAATTCAGTCGTGTAAATCTTGTAAACTTTGTATTGGGGAATGTTGAAAGACTTCCTCTCAGAATGAGAGATTGAAAGTCGTAAAAAGTTACTCAAATTATATTAATTGGTCCGATAAAAATGTTTATCTTCGACACCAGATGGAAGCGGGCCGGAGGAGGAAGATGATTATTCTTCGGAACTTTCGTCAGAGTTTACGGGAGGAAGCGATTTCGATGAGGAGGAAGGTATAAAAGCCGGTTCATTTTCCGTATATGAAGTTGTACTTAAATGATGCTTCGGGTTTATAGAATCTGCTTCTTTTTTTGCCAGTAGTGTGGTTGTCTTCGAAAAGAAAGCGAGGGAGGCCGCCAAAGAACAATAAACAAAAAAATGGCAAGAACAGAAGACCCGAAAATGGTGAAAGACATCCGCCACCACCTAAAGTAAATTTTTGTTCAGTACCATTATTTTCAATAGGGAAAATAAGTACCCATTAAAAAATCTTATCTTAAGTAAGAGGTGTTAAGTGAGTATTACTGATTTTTTTTTTTGTTCAAATGTCATAGAATGATGGAAAATTTAAGCGTTACGAAGGATTTAAATTGACGTTTGATTTTACCATTTAGGATCATGTAGATAAAGCGTGTCAGATGAAAGCAGATTTGTTAAAGAAAATCGAGGCCTTAGGTCGGAAACTGCCACCGAACACCCTTGACCAACTTATAGATGAATTAGGAGGACCGGAAAATGTGGCTGAAATGACCGGGAGGAAGGGAAGAGTAGTGCAGTCGGACGATGGACAAATCTCGTATGAATCCAGATCTGAAAATGATGTCCCATTAGAAATACTCAACATGAAAGGTATGCTGTGAAGAGGGTTTTGATATGTCTCTAATTAATGGCGAAATTAAGAAATTCGATTGATATATAGTCTATTATTTTGTTCTCCCAATGAGAACGTGAATTTGGCCTCAATTTTTTTTTCCTCCTGTAGAAAAGGAAAGATTCATGGGTGGAGAGAAGGACATTGCTATTATATCTGAAGCTGCTTCTTCGGGCATTTCATTACAGAGTGACCGCAGAGTCAAAAACCAAAGAAGAAGAGTCCATATCACCCTTGAACTCCCTTGGTCAGCTGATAGGGCTATCCAGCAGTTTGGTAAGAATCCTCTGTACGAGTACAATACATATATTTGCGTGCGAGTGGTGACTGATTGGCCTGACGTTATCACGAGAGGTATATCTATAAACCTTGTCATGAAAAGGTAACACTGAATCTTTAGAGTGTGGTGGTACCTTATTCAAATTGGTGATCTCTTCTCTATCTCTGTGTGTGTGTGTGTAGTTTTTGGTCCCGAGTTCGTGTCGTGCCCATCCCATGGGCTTTTAGATATGCGTGTTTTTCTATGGCAAGCTAATATACCTTACCTTGGGGGGGGGGGGGGGGGGAATAGAAAAAGTTAGTCCTAATTAGGTAGGTTATCGTGTGTGTGTGTGTGTGTGTGTGGTGTGTGTGTGTGGTGTGTGTGTTTTTTGATCAGTTACCTTCAGAAATTTGGTTAAAAATTCTATTTAAAAAATTCGTGACTAAGTTTTGTGTGCTATTCAAAATTATTTCTTAATGTTTCTAAATTGTTGTTTGCTAATATTAATGTTATTTAGGTCGAACGCATCGCAGTAATCAAGTGAACGCTCCAGAGTATGTTTTCCTCATATCAGAATTAGCGGGAGAAAGGAGGTTCGCTTCAATTGTCGCCAAACGGTTGGAGAGTTTGGTAAGAGTCGGATTTAGTGCAAGACTAAATGTTCTTAAGTAGCCCAAAATAGCTTACGTGTTCTTTGAATTTTAGTGTACATTACTTTAAGCTTAAATACAGTTAAAATCATTATTATTATACTCTGGTGTCAAATTTGTAATGTTTCGTATGAAAAATTGTTGTTCAGAACAAAAAAAAAAACCAGTTTGAAAATGCTTCAAGGTAACCAAGGCTCGTCTTTCGTTGAAGGACACTTTTTTTCCTTCCTTCCCTCCTTCCTTCCCTCCTTCCTTCCCTCCCTCCTTCCTTCCCTCCCTCCTTCCTTCCCTCCCTCCTTCCTTCCCTCCCTCCTTCCTTCCCTCCTCCTTCCTTCCCTCCCTCCTTCCCTCCCTCCCTCCTTCCCTCCCTCCTTCCCTCCCTCCCTCCTTCCCTCCCTCCTTCCCTCCCTCCTTCCTTCCCTCCCTCCTTCCCTCCCTCCCTCCTTCCCTCCCTCCTTCCTTCCCTCCCTCCCTCCTTCCTTCCCTCCTTCCTTCCTTCCTTCCCTCCTTCCCTCCCTCCTTCCTTCCCTCCCTCCTTCCTTCCCTCCTTCCTTCCCTCCCTCCTTCCCTCCCTCCTTCCTTCCCTCCCTCCTTCCTTCCCTCCTTCCCTCCCTCCTTCCCTCCCTCCCTCCTTCCTTCCCTCCCTCCTCTTCCTTCCCTCCCACTTTCTAACCTTTTAAAGGATTTACTCGGCCACAACTGACGGCAACAATGGTTTATTAGTGTCATTGACGTCCCACCTCACCAAAGTATTTGAAAGAATAGTTAGACAGAAAATTTATGATTTCCTGGAGACACGGGAAAGATTCAACGAAAATCAGCATGGATTCCGATCAGGTAGATCATGCCTATCACAACTAATAGAGCACTACAACAATATCCTAGATGCATTGGAAGGCAATGAAAACTACGATGTTATATACACAGATTTTGCTAAAGCTTTCGATAAATGTGACCATGGTATAATAGGACATAAAATTAGACATGGGAATAACATGCAAAGTGGGAAAATGGATCTACAACTTCCTTAGTGATCGTCTGCAGGTCGTCAAAATTCAAGGTATATCATCAGAATCGGAAGTACGCAGCTCAGTACCACAAGGGACAGTACTGGCCCCACTCCTGTTCTTATCATGCTAACAGACATAGACAGCGGAGTAAACAGCAATAGTATAGTAACATCCTTTGCAGACGATACAAAGATCAGCAGAAAAATCAGCGATGTACATGACGTGGAGGCCTTGCAGAGGGACACGAACAAAATATACAAATGGTCAGAAGACAACATGTCATTCAACGCCGAGAAATTTCAGCTCTTGAGATATGGTAGAAAAGAAGAACTTAAACAGACTGCATATTATGCTCCAGATAGACAGGAAATTCAGAGAAGCATGAAAGCGATTGATCTCGGGATAATAATGACAGATGATGCGAAATTCGAAACACAAATCAGATAGCGATAAATAAAGCAAAAAGAGTCGCCGGACAGGTTCTAAGAACGTTCAAGAGAAGGGACAGGACAGTAATGATTCCCCTGCTAAAAACACTGATTATACCAAAACTTGAATACTGCTCAGTTTTGACGTCCCCATATAAAAAGGAAGAAACTAATAAACTAGAAGAAACGCAAAGGCATTTCACAGCCAAGATTGATGGCTGCAAAGAACTCAACTACTGGGAAAGTCTACGTAAAACTAAATCTGTACTCACTGGAAAAAAGAGAGAGAGGTACATCATAATCTACATATGGAAAATGATCGAAAAACTGGTACCAAACCTAAAACTAAACCCAATTACCATTCAAACAACACTGGAAAATAGGAAAGGCAGAATGTGTAGTGTTCCCAAATTAAAAGCACGACAAGGGACCTCCTCAACCCTGAAGGAAAATAGCTTGGTTATCAGGGGGCCAAGACTTTTCAACCAGCTTCCTTAGGACGTCAGAAACGTAACGGGGGTCAAAGTTGAGGTCTTCAAGAAAAGACTAGATGCCTGGCTCAGGACGGTACCAGATGAGCCGGGCGTGCCTGGCTATGTACGGTGGAGAGCGCAAGAAAGTAACTCGCTCCTCCACCAGGCCAGACCTAGAGGCGGGGCCACCAGCTTGACCTCCGTGTGAAGAGAGACCAACACACGAAACAACATAAGGTTCATAAGGTAAGGTATTACTTTCTACTCAATTCTGACTACTTTTCAGAGGTATTAAGGGAAATGTGGGTTGCCTTTTCATGTTCTATTGTGTGTGGGGGGACCCCTCCCCCCATACCAAATAGAAGGTGAACGTCATTTAATTTGTTTTGTCAAATTATCACAATTATTCTAACTATTACGAAACGAAGCTTGAGGATAAGAAAAAACAAAAATCCTCTGAAGTATGATAATTAAAACCCTCTCTAATAGACAGAGTTTATTTCCACAACAGTTTCAATGCCCACTGACATCCTCTTCGGGTGGATACAGAAAAACAGAAATTCGTTTTTCTGTATCAACCGAAGAGGGTGCCGTGGGCATCGAAACTGTTGTGGAAATAAACTCTGTCTATTAGAGTGGCTTTTAATTATCATATTTTGACCTTCACGTAGGAAAAAGTGAAGTTTTTTGCATTTATCATCTGAAGTAACTAATAGTACCTCTAACTTCATCCTCTATCCCTCTTATTTTTGGAAACACTTGTCCCAAGAAAGCAATTATGAAGTAATTAACGAGCTTGTATTAGAATAGAACGTGTCAAGAGTTGCTTTTATAAACCGAAATCTAAACACGTGGGTGCCTGATCCCTTCCCACAGGGTGCATTGACGCACGGGGACCGTCGCGCGACCGAATCCAGAGACCTTTCTTGCTTCAACATCGATAATAAGTACGGACGACTGGCCCTCGAGTCTGCTATGAAGACGATGATGGGATACGAACACCCCATCGTTCCTCCTCCTGAGGATTATGAAGGGGACTTTTTCTCTGACATTCAGATTGCTCTCGTAGGCGTTGGATTAATATTGAAGGAAGATAACATCTATCAGTTAGATAAAGATTATAACAACATAAGCAAATATCTTAATAGGTAAATAAGGAAGAAGAAAATGTATAACATCATCAGAATTGTTTAAATTCGTTTTGAATACAATAACTGCACTTAATAAGATGGAAAGGAATAAGGCGATGAAGTGGAAAACAATAAGCTAGTGGGACTCAAACCCGCTTATCGTGGTTTCGGAGTCGCCGAATACGAGTTCCACTAGCTCCTAGTTTCCCTACTTCATTGCCTTAAATTCTTTATCCATAAAAATTGTGTATTGAGTTTAAAAAGCTTTATTTGCCTTCATGATGCGAATTCACTCAATGGCATTAATGTAAATTATAGGAATTTAATGAGGTAGTAGGTTTGTACATGTAAGAAAACGAATCCTTTAATTTCAGAATACTTGGTATGCCAGTCGAATTACAGAACAGGTTTTTCAATTATTTTACTGATACTTTAGCTGCAATTATAAGTCAAGCAAAAAGAACGGGAAAATACGATTTGGGTATTCTAGGTAAGAGTTTTTGCGCATTATTAGTATGATAAAATGCATTTTTCTAAGTTGAGAATATTAGAACTTCAGTAAGTGGTTCCATACAGTTTGATAACGTTTTCAAAGTAACTTAGATTTTGTATGCTGCAGTGAAGATGTATTTTGTATGACCTTTGACTATTTTTCCATCTTTGACCAGATCTTGGCATCGGTGGAGAAGGGTGTCGCAGAACGAAGACGAAGACGTGGATTTCGAAGCACGCAACGGGCACTGCCAAGACGCAGCTACACACGGTGCTCGTGGAGAGAGGATTATCGTGGTCGGAGGCGCAGGAGAAGTGGGCGGACCTTGCGGGAGATCTCGAAGGCTTTTATTTGTCTCATCAGGTGAATTAAGCGTAAATAGCTTAAATGAACGTGTATTGGGAAGCAGTATATTGAAAGCTGCTGCTGTTAGTTGCACAACGAGTAGTAGGAACCGTGAAAGGCTAATGTGCAGTGATCAAGTTTAAGATATCTAAAATTGTCTTTGTTAACTTCACCTTAAAATTCTTGTAACATGGTCTGATTTATTCGGAGTGATTGTTTATTCATTAAGTATTGCTGTTATTCGCGGTTATGATTTGATTTTAATAATTACATGACCCTCATTTCCTCCCAGGTGCGTAATAATAAGAAGACAGCCATTTTGGCTGCGTTGGAACCTTCGCCTACCAACAAGAAGAAAGAGAAGAACACCCGCATGTTCATTTTGTACCGCCCTAATACAGGCATTCAGATGAAGCAGGAGAGCTACTCAGACTTGAAGAAAAAGTACAAGAAGGCTTCATCAGATGAGGCAATGGATCACTGGGAGGGACAGTACAAGGCATCCAGTCACACGTGTTCACACGCCTATTGGTAAAGCATTTTTTAACTATCGTCTATGAACCATTGATTATTGATGGCTAGAATTTAAATCTTTTGATCTGACGGTGTAATCTCTCGTAGGCAAGGAAACTGCAGACGAGTGAACAGTGGGTTGGAGTGTGAGATTGGGCTGCGGAGTCGGACATATCATGTTCTTTGTGGGTCCGTTCTCAATGTGTGGGCGAGGGTAGAAGACGTCTTATCTTCCGCCCCACACTCGCAAGCGGGCAAGATGCAAGTTGTCAGGTTAAAAACACACGATGGAATCAAACTTGTCGGTAAGTTATTTCAGAGATGTTTTTGTGTTCGCAGCAAAGGTTGAATCACTTCTTGACCATTATATTGAAATAAATTTTAGCTTGTGTAACTTTTCACCCGCGTAATGGATATATAAGAATTGCCTGCGTATTATTCCTCCACCTTCAGTTTAGGATTCACGCTTTTTATTTTTTAATTAAGATGACAAATGAGGGGTCCCGCGTCTTAAGGTACCTAAGCGCCAAAATTAAAATTCGCCAGAAATCGCCTCCAAAGTTCAGCAATATTCTGGCAATAGTATCTCTGTTATTAATTGAGCTAGAACGTTCATTTTTGGTTAAATTAGAGTTCTAAGTATGCTAATGAGGATGGTGATGAGTTTTTGGAATAGATTTTCATATTTTATATTTTATATATATTTTTTGTAATTTTTTTTATTTTCTTATGCTGAACTTTGAGTGCGATTTCTGGCACAATGATTCCATTGATTTTTCATCACTCACTAGCACGGTGACATTGCTGCACACATTGATAATAGTTAGAAGCCGGGTGAATAGAATAATCCACGCAATATGAGCACGAGCACAGGACGCCTGCTAACAGCAACGCGAGTCTTAAGGTACTGGCGGGATGTTTGTGTCGTGTCTCTCTCGGCGGGTGGCCAATCAGAAAGCAGAGCGGCGTGGCTGCCATGTTTTCATTGGCTCGCGCTCCTCCTGCTGTTCCCGCCACCCAGAGACCGAGCGTCCCACCTCCACCCCCATCACCTCCCACCATTTGAACGGGATATTGGGGCCTTAAGACGCGCATCACATCTGGGCGGCAGAGCCCAGTTGGCGATAGAGGTGATAGATAGATAGATAGGTGAAAAAAGTAGTTCGCTTCATAAGGTTTTCAACCATACTTCTGTTGTCGTAAGGTCATTATAACCCAAACCACGCGATAGAGGAAGGGTGAAAATAGTGATATCCATAAAAAACACGTTTTCGCCCGTGGTGGCCCTTAGGTACCTTTAGACGCGCGACCCCTCAAATGAGCTTCGATTATAAATAATAGTAAAACTGAATGTTTATCGCTTCATCGTTCGGAATGTTTTCCTTCGCAGGTACTTTGATACCAAACAATTTAGTGCAAAAATTGTCCGCCGTTTTAGAAGAAACTTCAACTGAATCTTACGAGGAGGAATTTAAGGATTCGAAGGAGGAAGAAACTGAAGGAGACGATAATGAGGAGGCGGAAGGAATCGTAGATGATGATGATGACGACGACGACATAAAGGAAATAGAAGTGATTCGTAGCGTCAGGAAGAACGACAAGAAAATGAAACAGACTAAGAATGAGATTAAAATTAACTGTAAAGAGAGAGAGGAATCGAAACCAAAGATGGCGAAAGAGAGTGAAGTGAAGAAAGAGGAGGATAAATCGCAATTAAAAGAACTGAAGAGAGAGATTAAGGTTATTAACGTGAATGAATTGAAGAAGGAGGTAGAAAATGTCAAAGTTGAGAAAGAAGAGATGCTGTCAATAAAGGAGAATAAGAGAGAGGACGTTAAACTAGAAGGCGTGAAAAAGGATGAGATAAAGAAAGAAATAACTCTCTCCAAAATGGGAATTTTGAAAGGAAAGAAAATAGCCATTAAAGTTATTGAAATTAAAAAGCCGAGGGAGGACAAGTGACACCAAAGGAAGGCTAAATAAAGTTTAGTCTTTTGAAGATTGAGAGAAGGTGTTCACTTTTCTCTTGTACAAATTCACACGTACACACACACACACACACACGTACGTACACGTACACACACACACGTACGTACACGTACACACACACACGTACGTACACACACACACACACACACACGTACGTACACACACACACACACACACGTACGTGTACACACACACACGTACGTACGTACACACAACCAAAATACGTAGAGTAACTATGTGCAACTACTATCAGATGTGTTATAGGGCTCCAAACTTGACTTTAATTAAAGAAACTATTAGTGAAAATTTATTATTTTACCATATTTATGTGTGGACATCATAATGACGGTGCTTTTATAGGTAAAATAGTTACACGAACCGGTATATGTGTAATTTACTATTATTCATGAAGTGCTTGTTCATGTAAATATATCATTCGCTTATAACAAATTTTCTTTACTTGCACAACATCACGCCCAAATTATAATTTATGAATTATATTTTAATACTGATGGTAATTATTGGTTGATTTAAGTTTTACAGCCTCTTTCTGGATATTACTACAGTGTACCTTCAACTTTCCTCTTTCATTAGGGTGATATATATATATATATATATATATATATAATATATATATATATATATATATATATTATATATATATAATTTATTTTATTTATATTTTTTTTGCTAAAACATTTTTCTTTTCATTTTTTTAAAAACAATTATTTAATGTTTTTTATTATTTGTTCTTCATTCTCATTGTAATTATATATACTCGAAAAAAATTAAATACATAATATATGTATAACTTACACATCTTGCAGGTGGTTCGAACCAGTGCTTACCACGTGTCTTCGTGCTAGTAACAGCGGCCACCCGTATGACTAGTGTAAGATATTTTTATATGCTGAATGAAAAACCCTGTGAATCATTAGGGCAAGACCAAAGATTTGTGAGAGCCCCCACTCTGTTAATTATTTTTAGATTGAATAGGCCCATCTCAGTTAGTGTTTAATAGGCCTTTCCACTGCGATAATGGCCTACTAATTTTATGAGGACTTAATAGGCCTTGTATGATCAATTTTAAGTTAACGTTTCGGGACGTTAATGGAGTGGCCTATTTGATACCTCATTTGAAACGTGTTTTTACTTCTCGTCTGCTGTTCAGTAACTTTAAGCATTTAATTTATTTATCATTATTTTATTTATCATTACCATTCCTGTATCTCGAGTAGATCAAGTATCTTCGCTTAGGTTTCTACTGCTGAATGTTATATATATATTATATATATATATTATATATATATAATATATATATATATATATATATATATTAAATGATTTTCGTTCCTAGTCTAGCTTAAAACACGGAAAACAAGGTATTGTAGAACATAGGTCTCCTTGTATTTAAAAGTATATATATATATATTATATATATATATATATATATATATATATATTAGTTTTCTAATACTAGATTTTTTAACTACTAAGTAATTTAGTTTCATTTTAACTCAAAATTTATTTTCTCATTAATTTTTTCACCTTCTGAATTCTGGTCGTACAATTGTTTGTGTGGGTTGAGTACTCAGTGTAATTGTATATCTGCTAATAAAGATGGTGAATTAAGGAAAAAAAATCGGTGCTGATGTCATAGTAGCGGTTTATATACACAGGGTGTTCTATAAATCAGCGTAGGTTTTCATTGATTAATGAACACCCTGTGTGTATATATATATAGAACTTCACCATATTTTTTCATTACTAGACTTTTGAGATCTCATTGGTTTTAATTTTCATATATATAATATATATATATATATATATATAATATATATATAATATATATATAATATATATAAAATTTTTTTTTTTTTAATAGTACAAGATTTTCACCTTATTTTTTCATTGTCCATAATCTGCAACTGAGTTGTTTATCTAGATATGAATCCACTGCTAATGCATACCAAATCTAAGAAGTGTAGAATCATAATCGTAGGAGTAACTTTAAGGCGTACTTCATGTGTACATAACAGTAAATAATTAGAAATTGTAAATTAAAATATTGTAATTTGAAAAGTTTCTACTTAACATTGTTAAAAGAAGTTACGTTTCATTGTAGATACAGTAACATTTTTGCGATTTTGTAGCTTGATGTTCTTCCATTGTGATAGTGGAAGCGAGCCTCGGAATGGTGAATTTGATTTGGTTTTCAAAGGTTTTTGTTCTTGCAGGTAAATATATTTTTTATCAATCAATTAACCTTTCAATTTACGTTATCCGAAACTCGCTGCTGCTATAATTCATCTATCATGTTTCGTCATGTCATTTTCATCATAATCCATACATCCTCTTAATTATTAGACCTAATTGATGTAACTCGCATAGTTCGCCTGGCAGTTTGTATACTAGCCGAAATGTAACTTAAATACAAGTTTTTTTCTTTATATCCTTTTTGAAGGGATTATTTTATGAAAGTTAGTATCCATCATTTCACAACAGGTCTTCGCGTGTCTAAGCTGAAGTTGAGAGAGTAGTCATATCAGTGGTTGATCCAGTTCATTCCTTAAGATTGTAGCCTATTTGTTTTTTTTTAATTTCGGTTAGATAACACCATCAGGAGTTTGGTAGTGTAGTCTTATATGTAGGTTTTATTAATATTTTTTTGTAGCAAATATTTATTTTATTAAACAAACAACAACAATATTTCAGAAATGAAGTCACCTAAAAAATAAGATGATTTCAAGATTCCGTAAAAATTTAAAATTTTTTTAACTATAGCAGATGATACAATTAAACTTTATCTATATTTATTGTTTGAATTAAGTTTAACGAGATTTATTCTAAGCATAGTTTCGGAAAAAAGTTCTGAAAAGCAAAAAAATTACTAATTGGTTATGAAGTTTTTCTTTAGCTATTTTATATTTTTGGCGAAACTAATAATTTCAAAAACCAAAACCGTTGTTTACTGATCAGTAATTTTTTCTATGCTTTTTAGTCCTGTTTGTACGCAAAAAATTTCCCAAAAATGTACTTAAAGCTTAGGTCAAAAACAGTGAAGTAGCCTTCAGGAAGGAAACTGCTAGTTTTAATTTTGTTGTTGGATATTTCACAGCTGCTTCAAAGTTTAAATTATGGGAAGGTGTTCAATACATATTCATATTAAGAGTGAAATTCGATTTTTTTTTTTCCCATGTTAAAAAGACCACGCGACTTTTGGGCGTGATTCTAGACCGACGGCTCAACTGGGTTCCTCATATCAAACAACTGAAGCAGTACCTCCAGCGTCCCCACGCTCTACTAGATCACCTCTCCCACACCCACCACATGTGGTGTGGCGCAGACCGACGCGCGCTCCTTCGTCTTTACACTTCCATGGTCCAGTCGATGCTGGACTGTGGAAGTGTAGTATACGGTTCAGCCTCCAACACCTGCCTCCGTATCTTGGACCCGGTCCTTAATAGGGGCCTTCGCCTCGCCACTGGTGCTTTCCGCTCTTCCCCAGCCTCCAGCCTTCAAGTGGATTGCAATTACCTCCCCCTCACCCTCCGACGGGGTCTGCTCCTCATGAGGACATACCTCCGTGCGCAGAGACTACCCTCTTCGCTTCTATGCGCGGCGATTTCTGAACTCCCACCCCAGGGACGGAGCTGGCACTTCACTAAAGAGGTCCGCTCTTTCCTTGACCTTTCTAACATGCCCGTCCCCTCAATTATCCCCATTTCATACATCATCTACCCCTACCCCTCCCCCCCTGGCTCCTCACCCCTATCAAGTTTTGCAGGGACACGAGTGCTACGGTATACAGGTCACTCTTCCGTGAACATGCAACCCAACATCCGGACACAGTCTCCATTTATACAGATGGTTCCCGTTCGGAGACTGATGCGGCCGCCTCAGCGGTGATACTGGCCCAGCCACTTTCTCGAGGCGTTAGCCTGCCCCGCGAGACCCGTTTTCTCGGCAGAACTCTTCGCTATTAAGGAGGCCCTCGACATAGTGCGCACTCACTCTGCCAGCTCTCTCGTCATTTATTAAGATTCCCAAAGCGCACTTCTCTCCCTAGAGAGATTTAACCCCCCTCATCCGCTCGTCTGTACCATCCAGCAAATCTTCCATTTTTTAGCAGCCTTCCGACACAAGACAATCGCCTTCTGCTTCGTCCCTCACATGTCGGCATCCAGGGAACGAGGAGGCGGGCCGCACGGCAAAGTCGGCCTGCTTACTGCCGGCCTCCTCCCGGCCCCTCCCTTTTACCTACTTCTTTCCGACTCCGCTCCCACTTCCGTTCCATCTGGCAACGGGAATTGGACCAGGGACCAGGCCACACAAACTTCACAAGATCAAACCGCAAGTAGGATACTGGGCCTCCTCCTCCTTCCACCGGTCCCGGCATAAAGAAGTGATTATAGCCCGTCTCCGCATAGGAGACACGCATTACTCATGGTCACCTTATGGCTAAATCGCCAGCCCCGCTCTGCCATACTCCCATCACTGTCGTGCATCTCCTGGTCGAATGCCCAAACTTGTCCGCTCTTCGTTGTAGATGTTTCCCTCACTTGGCCGAAATTCCCATACTCGAGCGTCTACAATTCATGCTCGCTGAGGGCCCCCATTTTTCGGGGAAGCGTTTTCCCGTTTCCTCACTTATTCCCACCTGCTTCAACGGGTCTGAGACCAGGCCCCTTATACCCACTACCCAGTAACTTAACATACCCCCCCCCCCCCCCCCCCGGTCTATCATACCAACTCAGTAACACTACTCACCCAGTGCCTCGCTGAGATGAGATATGTACTACACTAGGTATGAATCGATGAATCGGCGGTAAAATAAAGGGGGGGGGGGGGGGAATGTAAAAAGACTGAAATGTTAGACTCGAATGTCAATAGAATTAATGAACAGAATTTAGAACACTTATTAAAATCTGTGGTGTCTCGAAATCAATCGATCTTTTGAGTCCATACTTCGTTCAGTGGTGTATATGAAAAGTTGGTAATTTTTTAGTTATTTTTGGAAATCTTTTCATTATAACTTCATTTTATAAGATGGTCATTCAGATAAATTTCCTAAGAGTTAGACTAGTCGACCGCCTTGACGGTGGTCAAGTTTATAGGATAAATTGGTACATTTAACTTAGATCAGCTTAAGTGAAGCACGTTGGATCTGTTCAGTAGTGGGGTGGGTGATCCCCCTCTGTGTTCAGACAATATAGACCCGTAGATAGTTCAGATCTCGCGTAAAGCCGAGAGGGCTCTGAAGCCCACGATTCGTCAGTGGCCTTCCTCTTATCAGCGTGATCACGTTTTGAGACCACTCTATCGATCATACTCGTCTCACGCATGGGCATGATGAGATTTGTGCTCGGGAAAATGTACGTTCGTAAAGCTGTGGTCAGAATTTAGTGATCCTAGTCTTTTTATAAAAGATGGGGGTGCATTTCAATGAAATAGGGAATGCTAGGCTAGGTAGGTTAATCGATGAGAAAATTCGAAAGCTGTATAGGTCGAAGCCCTCTAAACGTTTGGGTCCGGGAAACGCCGGCTCGACATAAAAAATAGTTTAAAACGCCGATCCGTGGTAAAAAATAATTTAAACTTTTTATTGTAACGCGCGTAGTAGAAAAAAAATATTGAACGAATTTAAGACGATAATTTATTCGTGGAACTACGATATAGTTGCTATAACCGAAACGTGGTTAAATACCGTAACTCGGGGGAATTTGATATACCGGGTTTTAAACTTTTTTACTAATGATAGGTTACTAATGATAGGTTACTAATGATAGGTTACTAATGATAGGTTACTAATGATAGGTTACTAATGATAGGTTACTAATGATAGGTTACTAATGATAGGTTACTAATGATAGGTTACTAATGATAGGTTACTAATGATAGGTTACTAATGATAGGTTACTAATGATAGGTTACTAATGATAGGTTACTAATGATAGGTTACTAATGATTGGTGGCGGCGTTTTGTTGTACATTCGTAATTCCCTTAGGGCTATCGAGGTTAAGATACATCTTCCGGCAGCAATTAATGCGATATGCGTTGGTTAGGCCGTGTAGTATTAGCTTTAATTTCGTTGTTGTTTATAGACCTCCCGTTCAACTCCTCAATACTGATACTAGATTTTACACACTTCTCGGTAACTTTATTAATAATCGGGATAGTATAGTTGTCGGAGACTTTAACTGGTAATGATGAGGGTTTGAGACTGAGTTCATGGAAGATAATTTTTTACGAGATGGTTACCGAACCAACACGCAGTGACAATATTTTAGACGTGGTGATGACGAACGACGAAAATACAGTCGATAGCTTGGAAGTAGGTGAGAGTTTGGGATGTAGTGATCACCAAATTATTAGGTTTAAGCTATTAATAGAAAACAGTACGGATAGTAACGTAATAGAAGTCCCTGATTTTCGTAGGGCTAATATTGATAGTTTTGCGGAGAGGATGAGAGTAGTGGATTGGGATAATTTATTTGTGGTAATGACGCAAATTTTCATTGGGAGGCGTTTAAAGAAATTTTTTTGAATATCGAAAGGAAGTTTATTCCGCGTAGGCCTAAGCGCACTAGTAATCATGGTATGCCCAAGTGGTGGACTAGGGAAATAGGCGAGTTCATAAACGAGCGTAACAGAGCGTATAGACTTAATAAGCGCAAGGCACGGTAGCTAACTTTAATAGATATATCGAGCTTAGACGTCAGGTTAAAAGATTTGTTAGGAATGCTAAGCGTAATTTTGAGATACTTGTAGCTGCGGATAGTAAACATAATCCGAAATTTTTTTTTGACTAAGTCCATAATCGTAAGCCGATAAAAGATAACATAGCCCCCATAGTGGATGCTAATGGAGCTTTGGCTTCCGACGCTCAGGAAGACAGTTTTTACCGTAGGCGGCGTAAATAATGTCCCCGACGTGGACGATATCGTTACATTTAGTAGCGAGACTATTTTGAATGAAATAACTGTTTACGCGGGTGAGATTGCGCATTATATCGATAAGCTAAAAGTTAGCAAGGCTCCAGGCCCTGACGCGCTTTATCCTAGACATTTGAAAGTATTAGCTTAACGTCAATTGTTGGTAAACTTTTGAAATCCGTAGTTGGGGATCGTATCGTCGATCACTTAGAAAGTCGCGATTTGATTAATAGTAGTCAGCATGGGTTTCGACGCTATAAATCTTGTTTAACTAATTTGTTAGAGTTTTATAACGAAAGTGCGCGCGAATACAATAGACATAGAGCAGCTGACGTTATTTATTTAGACTTTTTAAAAAGGCGTTCGATACAGTTCCGCATAGAAGATTAATTGCGAAGGTTAAAGCGCACGGTATATGCGATCAGGTAGCTAACTGGTTAGAAGAATGGCTTCGTGCCAGGAAACAGAGGGTTGTTGTTAATGGTAGGAAATCGAGGTGGTTGGATGTGAGTAGCGGTGTCCCTCAGGGCTCAGTGTTAGGCCCATTGCTATTCGTAATCTACGTTAACGACATAGGTGTAGGCTTGACCAGTAACGTGCCAAAATTCGCGGACGATACTAAAATAGGCGGTAAAGTTGTTAACGTGGACGACAGAAATAGGCTCCAAGACGCTGTAAATAGGATTATGGAGTGGACGGTTAAGTGGCAGATGCAATTTAACGTAGACAAATGTAAAGTTTTGCATATAGGTTCTCAACAATTATACGTACACGATGGATGAAAGACAGTTAGCGATTGTTGACGAGGAAGTAGATTTAGGCGTACGTGTATCTAAGGATTTAAAAGTTAGGAACCAGTGCCTGGAGTCTTGCGCAAAAGCTAGTAATAGTATATTAGGCTTCATAGCGCGTAATTTCGAATTTAGATCGAATTTAAATATTGCCCCTTTAGAAGTCACTAATCAGGCCTCGCTTACAATATGCCGTTCAGTTTTGGTGCCCGTATTTGCCCCAGGATATTGATTGGTTGGAAAAGGTTCAGCGACGCGCCAAGAAACTAATTCTGTCACTACGCAACAAGTCTTACGAAGATAGGATTAAAGTTAGACTTGCATTCACTCGAAACTAGGAGATTAAGTGGGGAGGTTATTAAAATTTTCAAAATCGTTAATAAAATCGAAAACGTAAATTTTGACAAACTGTTCACTTTCAATAATAGCAGTACTCGTAATAACGGATTTAAATTGTGGCAGACGTTTCATTAACATCGCTAAAAACTTTACGTTTAAAAGTAATTGATAAATGGAATAATCTTCCCCGTCCGTCGTGAACTCTACCAGCGTTAATGTTTAAAAACCGTTTAGATAGGCATTTTAAAAATATTAACGTCGTTTAAAATAATAAAACAATTAGCAACAGGAGCTCTGGGGTGACGGTCGAGGATGAGTCTCTTGACGATTAATGCCAGGGGGGAAAAAAAAAAAAAAAAAAAAAAAAAAAACTTGTGTAGCTCGTAGCGTAAACTAACCCACTTTTTGTTATACTCTTCATATAATTTTTCTTTTCCTATTCTCTTTACTTGCATGTCTGTAGTTTGCATGGTATGATAGTGTTTCAGTTACGACTGTTTGCATGGTTTGTAAGCGTTCTTATTTTACTACTTTTCATCTCTCACCCCTTTACTATTCTCTTCGACTATTTTTCCGACTTGTCGGCAGTGGCCGGCGGACGATGACGATGGAGTCTCTCTCTTTTTGAATGAATGTTAACCCACAAATGATAGGTTTTGCTACTTACTTAACCCCTTATTCTCTTTTAACCCCCACTCTCTTCTCTCGGGCTAACCTTAGAGTGGATCTTTAGGGTCTTCGTTAACCTTAGCTTCTGTAGATCTTATGACGGGATGTTGCCGCCGCCTTCCCTTGCGGCATTTCTCTCTCCGTTTCACATTTACTTTTGGCGTGTCCTACCTTTGCCCTCGCTTGCTCCCAGTTCCTTTTTGCCCTTCAGGTTCCACTCTTACTCTATTGTTGGATGACTCCACGCCTATACCAAAGGCCATACTCTTCCTTCTCCGTCAACCCGGCCTTCTGTTCTGTATTTAATACGACTGGTATAATTTTTATTTTCTGTTCATAGTGCCTTTACACTTCTCTCTCACGGCTTTTCTTTAGCAGCTACTCCTTCAAAGTCCTCCTCATCCTATCTCCTTGAGCTCTCGCTTTACTTTAGTTTCGGCGCGATATGACCTTAACAGTTGAATCGCTGGTGAAGCACTGCTATTCATTCATTCGCGTGAAGCTGTAGTTCTTTCCGTCACATGACCAGTGGTGTAGTGCTAAATAAAGAAGTGAGGGAACGCATTTTGAGTGTTACTCAGAATGAGTCAGATGCGGGAGGGGACAATGGCGAGCGCAGCAAGCCCATACAGCTGTGGTTCGGGAGGCCTGGAAACTTTTTTGAAATCTGACCAATTTCAGGGATATTTTGAGGCCATATGCACTGGATATTAGGATATATTCCAAGGTTGAAGATGCAATATTTCAAGTGTCATTGGGTATATAACATCCAGTACGATCAATAAAAATAGCTAACAACTGGAATATTGATTTAAGTTAACTGGTACGCCGTGGTGACTTTCACCAGATGTAGACTATTCAGTAGGCTAACACCACTTACACTACGTGGTATGGAGTAGGC
This sequence comes from Bathynomus jamesi, assembly GCA_023014485.1. Classification (NCBI taxonomy): domain Eukaryota; kingdom Metazoa; phylum Arthropoda; class Malacostraca; order Isopoda; family Cirolanidae; genus Bathynomus; species Bathynomus jamesi. The sequence continues at coordinate 140,449 of JAJOZX010004117.1, forward strand.
AACACAATAGTAGGTTCGTATCGTAATTTGGATGGGGAATGTTTAAACCAGAAGTTTGTTCCCAACCTTTTTCAACTTGTTTACCAACATTTTTGTGGACAACAAATCATATATGTGCTTAATTGTACCCATAATAATGGTGATGTGTAGCTTATCATGATTCCACAGTCTCAAAACAATACAATTTATTAAATATAATTTAAAGATAATTTATTTAGTCTCACTTGAACTTTTGTACTCCTGGAGAAATGATTACTAGAATTTCCAAATTGGGTCCACGGTGAGTTCCTTGGACTTGGCTACTCTTGTTTGTGTATCAGTTGCTGAACGATGACACCTAAGCCATTTGTGTACATAGTCGTCTGGTTTCCAGGTTTGAATCGGAGGACCATGAAGTTTAATGAACATGAGATTTCTCACATGGTTGATTAACAGCCTAGACCTCGTTTCTGTCACGATAAGGTTCATGCTGCTAAAGCCTCGTTCGCATTCAGAATAACTGAATGGGATTACTTTTGAACATCCGATTAAAGGCTTCAGATCTGGCGGAATATGTCGTCCGCAGTTGTCTAGAAAGTCTCTCTATGCTGTGATTGTTTTTGAAAATGGCAATCTAAAACGTTTGCAAAGGGACTCTATTTCATTTTCTCCAAAGCCTGGATTTATCTCTGCTGGCCACTCATCTCCTCTAAGATACCCAGCTCAGAAATTATGTTTGGAATGGAGTTAGAAGTGTCTGGTCGTGAGATAGTTGATTTATGGGAAGTTGGTGTGAATAACCGTTGTTTCTTATCGCTTATGATACTGGTTAAAAACTGACCATGATTGATTGAAACAATCTTCTTCTTAGCCGTCAGCGTCACTAATCCAAACTTCATTTCCTTAATGTCGTTCTGCTTCCAAGACTTTTTTACCCTTGCGTTCCTTCATTGCTTCTAAAAATCGTATGCTGCGACGAATTAACTTGTCTGCATAAACTATAGTAATATCCCTTTTCTGTAAGGACTCAGAAAGGAGATAATTCAAATAATACATCGTACGTAAGTGCCAGATCAAGGAGAAACTTTTGATGAAACGAGTTTATAAAGCCCCCTGAAGGTGCACTGGTCAACTTTTGATCGACTTTTATCAGTACCACTGCTAACACTCGAAATGACAACACATTGCATAGTCTATCCAAACTGCTGAAACAGTTCTGAAAGAACTTGAAATCCATCTAGTTCCTAACACTTGTCCAGTTTTTTCATATGTTCATCAAGCTTCGCTGCACACTTGAATTTTCTCTGGTTCTTAGGAGACATTAACACCATGTACTGCAGAAATTGTATCTTCAACACAATTCTAAGCGATGATTTAAGCAATGCCATACTATAATATTAGGGTACCTCTGCAAGTGTGTGTGTGCGCGCGCGCGCGCGCGTTTTTTGTTTTTGCCATTGTATCAGGCAATTCTATCAAATCCAGGAAAATAAAATGTGGATCATCTGACTTGTCTGTTTCACATTTTAAATAGACTATCAAAGTAGTTTTGCTACTAAGAGTGGTGGACTCGTCTATTAAAATAGCTATTTTTCCTTTTATTTCAAGGATGCGTTTGGAGACTTGATCTCATTTCTTGTGCAACATGATCAATTATATTTGTAGCACTAAATCGTGAACGCAATCCTTGTAGAATGTCTTATTCTTGCAACTGCAACAAATAAAAATGGTTTATCATTTTTGGCTATATAATATGCAGTTCTAAATAGTTTGCAGGTAGCTTCTACTTTAGATTTATTTAAACAGTCCACAATAGTTTCAAGTTGTTCCCTTTCACGCTGAAGAATTTTTACAGCATTGATGTGTGACTGCGTCTTTGAATGAAGGAAACATTTTTTCTCAAGGATGATAGTTGCTATGATCTTGTGCTGCCGTTGTAAGAAAAACTGATACATTCTTTGGAAACACTAAAACACCTTGCGATTTAAATGGGCCTAGACTTTTTGAGAGTTTTTTATAATTAAATAATGCGGCAATGCTTCAAAGTTTATAGGCTAGCATTGCCTCAGTCGAAGCTAAAAGAAATGAAACCGTTAATGATTCATTCTCATATTTCTTTAAGGGATGGGAATTAAAATTTCATGACGTTAGAGATCTGTAAGTTCGGATTTATTTGAAATAGTGAGGTAACGCCGTTCCGCCTACCAAAAAAGTAAGGGAACTCCATTCCCACAGCACATGACCGTTTAGGAAGTTGCGAAGAGATTAAAGTACCCTCTAACCTTCATTACGAGCGGCGGTCAGAAAATAAGTTTACAATGCGTATAATTTCGTAACTAAAATGACCTACATTGATTAACAAATTCACCTGATACAAACATAATCATTGTTGGTAACACCGCACGTCGATTCGGCTGCCATCTACCGTACATTGGTTTATACGAGTCGATTGAACATGGCGGCTCGACTGGAACAGTACCCTGTCATTTCTGCACCGATATTCCGAGTCTCAGTGGTCAAGAATTTCTCGAGCGCATTGTCACAGGAGACGAGACATGGGGTTCATCACCGTACTCCGGAAACAAAACGTGCCAGCATGGAATGGAAACTCCGTGGGTCTCCGCGACCAAAGTAGTTCAAGATTGTGAGGTCCGCTGGCAAAGTGATGGTTACCATGTTTTGGGACCACCACAAAGTCATTTTGCTCGCAGACTTCATGCAAAAAGGCACCACAATCAATGCAGCTGCATATTGTTCAACACTGGAACGTTTACGAGCGGCCATTAAACATAAAAGTCCCGGATTGCTCCGTAGGGCAGGGCACTGTACTGTTTCAGTCGAGCCCCCATGTTCAACCGACTCGTATAACCAATGTATGGTAGCTGGCAGCCGAATCGACATGCAGTTAACGCTCAAGTTAACGTGATTGTAGTTTACAATCCGATGTAGATTACCACAAACTAAGAACCGGAGATACCCTCCTTTGATCCCACTATTTAAAAAAAAAAAGATTAACGATTTTTTTTTTTCAGCTTTCGTTTAGTAGTTCAAAATACTAATTTAACTCATTTTATTTACGTTGTTGGAACCACTGGATCTATGTGACCTCGGGCCTAAAGTCTTGCAAAATTGCACTATAAAAAGTCTGTATGAAACACTGCATTTGATATTTAAGAATTTTTAACGAATATCCTCTCCTTTCCTCTCAATGTTTTGACACCATGGTTCTCGACGAGGGTTAAAAGCGATCGTGCGGCTCAAACCTTCACCCCCCACCTTAAATAAGCGAGAGAAGAACAGTTAAATACAGGATTAAATTATTATACTTCAAATATGAAATTCATAAAACAATAAATATGAAATATAACTTCTAATTATAAAACGCCAAAAATGACTCAAATATGAGGTACAGAAGACGACTGATTTGAAATGCACAACGAAATCAACCCTTTGAAAAAAATCTGCAAAGCGACTGATGTGTATATTAAAAGTCCACGATACGATACAACAAAATATAGTAATTATGCAGTTCGATTTTTTTTTTTTACCGAACATTCCGAAATATTATCAGACGAAGACATTTAGCCAAATATTTAACTTCCAACAAAATAGTTTCGTGATATATATCCCGTGTACACTTTTCCATATCGTAATTACTATAAATTCCTCAGCATTTCCATTGCAGAACTGAATCCATTTAAATAGAAGGTTGACCATGTATCACCGACTGAATAGAATGGCTCTGAGTTAAGGCAAAAGATTTACAGCTGTTATCTGTAGTAGTGGGAGAAAGTTGGTAGAAATTGAATCGTCCCCAATCAAGCGAACCCCTTCGCAAGACCACACTACCGCGACAAGGCGGTTCCCCCATGGGAGAAGGGTGGTAGCTGTTAAGTTGTACTACTCGTACTTTGTTTAATGATCTAATCATATCATTGAGTCTGAAACCAAACTGAAATTTAACGAAATGTCGAGTTCATAATATTAGCCTCCCCTAGCATCCGAGTTAGTGAAAATTTTCTTACCTGTATAATTAGGCCAGTCGCATACAGGATCGTCTTTCTACACAATTTAGGTCGTGATAACTGAAGTCAGACACAACACACACACACACGCACACGCACACGCACACACACACACACACACACACACACACACTTCTCTCTCTCGAAAAGCTAAAGGGTTAAAATGAAAACGAGTACAGAGAAATATTTCTTACATTCGTTCTTACCTTCTGTGCCATGCACAGCAGTTATGAAAAGTTCACCGTTCGTTTGGAAAAACTTGAATTTTTTAAACTCCAACATATGAATAAAAACATCAAGGACTTCGAGGAAAATTAAAAAAAAAAAATATGCAGTTTCCGTAAATTTATTACAAAATTATTTAATACCGTGTGTGTCCACCTTTTGCTTCAATGATTTCAACGATTCATTTTAGGTATTTTTTTACGAGTGTTTCGATATATATCGATAGAAATTTTAGACCATTCTTCTGAAGAAAATTGTTGCAATTCATTCAGATTGGAAGGGTTTTTCTTGCGGACAGCTTTTTTCAAATATAACCATATATTCTCGATTAAACAGAGATGCGAGTTTTGACTGGGCCACTCGAGAAGCTTGAAATTCTTTTGTCGAAGCCATTTCATGGTGCTCTCTTACTTTGTTTTGGATCATATCTTGTTGCAGTACCCAACTGCGACCCATTCGCAACTCCGAACTAAAGGCAATACATTTTCTTCTAGAATTTCCTGCTACTTCTTCGAGTTCAAGATTCCACCGATGACAGCGAGCTTTCCTGACCAGAAGCACTCTGGCATCCCAAAGCAGCAAATTACCACCAAGTTTAACCGGAGGAAAGATTTTTCTTTTCCTCGAATGCAATATTTGACTTTCGCCAAACATACCGTTGCTCTCGAATAATTCAATTTGGTCTCGCCTGTCCAGAGAACTTTCTTCCAGAATGTAAATCCATCATTTTGATAATCCTTGGCGTACTTTAAACAAGCTTCTTTATGTGCTTTTCGTAGTAGAGGTTTTTTTCTTGTAGAACCGTAGAAATAACGGGTGTAAGCTGATAAGTACATATTGAATATAATTGGTCAAGGAAAACCCGGGCCGCAACAGCCTGGAGAGGGGTACGGAGGGGAAGGGGAGTAGACGCCACGTCGAAACGGACAAAACAGCCGTACCCCCGCGAGGGGCTGCATCAGAGGGAAGGGGGGAAGAGGTACGATGCGAACCTGCGGAGGGGGCGCAAAGGGAGAACCCCAAGTTGGGTCTCCTGAAGGCAACACATACACACTGGGGAAAAATCTTCGATAAGGAGAAGGAAGTCCTCCCAATTAAGGAGAAGGCCACGACAATTCCATTGGAGGATGATAGCCATCAAGTGCGGACGAGGAGGTCGAAGAGCGGATAAAAGGAGGTTGAGGGAGTTTGGGTTTCGGGGGAGTCGAGGAATACGGGAAAGAGGGTGCACATCGGGTCTTGGGGTGGAAGAGAGAATGCCGGGGCATCGGGAGGTCAAGAATTGAATTGAATGAATAGCAGTGCTTCACCGGCGCTTCGACTACTGAGGTCATATCGCGCCGATACTAGAATAGGGAGAGAGCGGGAGGAAATCGGGGGAGAGAAACAGTGGAGACGGAGCAGCGGAAGAAAGACCGTGAGAAAATAGAGTAAGCAGTAGAAATAGCAGAGAGGAAGAAATTATACCAGAGTCATCTTAAATAGAAAATAAGAGGCCAGTCTGGCGGAAAAAGGAGCAAAGCGTGTCCTTCGGTATAGGTGTGGTCACCCAACAAAAAAGGGAGTAAGAATGGAGTCTGGAGGGCAGAAAGGGAGGAGCTGGAACGGGCAGTGGTAAAGGCAGGGCAAACCAAGAGGCAATGTGACACAGAGAAAAGAATGCCGCAAGAGCAAAGGGGGGCAAGATCCCCCGTCATGAGGTGATCATGCCTAAGACGTGTGGTCAATGCGAAGCCGCACGAGGGCGGTTTCAAAGCGTCGATCACGTTGGCAGGAGGAAAGTCACTGACGAATTGTGGGTTTCATGGCTTTCGGGAAGTTCCAGGACACATCCTCCCAGTAGCACTGCCACCGCCGAAGGAGTGCATCTCGGAAAACACTCGTGAAGTCCGACGCTGGGAGGTGTGTGCGGGTCAAACGGCAGGGAGGACACCCTCCTCGCCCGGAACACCGACGTGGGAAGGTACCCAACAAAAGGCGACCGACTTACGACGTGATGTCAGAAGAACAAGCCAGTTCTGGATCTGTCTCACCAACGGATGCGGGGAGACGAGTGAAGATAGGGCCTGAAGAGCGCTGCGGGAGTCCGAATAAATAACAAAAGATGTAAGTGAGAGCCGAGAAAGGAATCGAAGAGCCAAGAGAATAGCAGAGAGTTCTGCCCTAAAAATGGAAGCCGCTGTGAGAAGGGATAGCGATTGAACCACTGACAGGAAGGCTGCCGCACAGCCCACTCCAAACGGCGAGCGAGAGCCGTCAGTAAAAACAGGGAGAGTCAGGCAAAGGGGTGGAAATTTGACTTTGGTGCAGTAGAAAGGAAAGAGCAGATACGGGGGTGGGGACGGTCCACGGGGGAAAGATAGAGGGAGGATGAGAAGGGAGCACTCGTCCTTCCATCCCCAAAAGAAGAAAATATGCGGGCCATCCGTGGACCGTACCAAATGGGGACGACGGTCAAAGCAGGCCGAAGTGGAAGGGTCGAAGAGGGATTGGTAGATCGGGTTGGAAGGAAACTGCCGAACGCGAAAGAGGTATTTTAAGCCCTCTAACGTGCGGTGGACACCCAGCGGGAAATGGCCACTTTCCGCATAAATACTGACAATAGGAGAGGACCGGAATGCACCGGTGCTGATGCGCACACACACGGAACGGATAGGGTACACCATGCGCAGGGCGGAGGCAGGGGCGGAGGAATAGGCCTGACAGCCATAGTCTAGTTTACTTTGGACGAAGGAGTGGTAGAGTCGCCAATGGTGGGCGGTCAGCACCCCAATCGGTATGGGAAAGGAACTTCAAAAGGGTGCAGGTCTGGTCTGAAGGCACGAAAGGCTGACTTCTTAGATTGAACGGCTGAGGCGCATGTTGGGGTCCACCATTGAACTGAAGGGGCGGGGAAATGTTGACTTGGGGATGGCGGACAGGGCGGCACAAGTGACGTGATCGGTAAGGTAGGTGGAGGCTACGTCTATTGTCAGAAAGTTACTCGGAACTGCAAAGATTTGGCTTTCAGATCGGAAAAGGGGCCAGTCAGCTTTGGCAAGGGACCATCGGGTAGGAAGAGCAGAGGAGATAGAAATCTGGGATGTACGGAAGAGGAGGAGGGGGAAGTGGTCGCTACCGTAGAGGTCTGGAGTAACAGACCAGGAGAAATCTAAGGCGGCGGAAGGAGAAGCAAGCGAAAGATCTATGGAGGAAAACGTACGGGTCTGGAGGTGAAAAGCTGTAGGTTGACCAGTGTTCAGAAGACAGACAGGAGGAGTTGAGAGAAGGGAGACCACAACGCCACGCGGCTGGTTGGTGACAGTGTCACCCCACAGAAGATGGCGCGCGTTGAAGTCTCTCAGTAGAAGGAGAGTAGAAAGGTAATTTGCAGAAACTTCCTGGGGGGGGGGGGTCGTGAGATATAATGAACATATAGAATATAATCGGTCAAGGGAAACCTGGGCCGCAACAGCCTGGAGAGGGGTACGGAGGGGAAGGGGAGTAGACGCCACGTCGGAACGGACAAAAACAGCCGTACCCCCACGAGGAGCTGCATCAGGGAGAGGGGAGGAGAGGTACGATGTGAACCTGCGAAGGGGCGCAAAGGGCGAACCCCAAGTTGAGTTTCTTGAAGGCAGAGACATATTGGGGAAAAATCTGATAAGTAAAAGGAAGTCCTCCCAATTAGGGAGGAGGCCACAACAATTCCAGTGGAGGATGATAGTCATCACGTGCGGAAAACAGGGAGGGGGGGGGCGAGAGATGTTATCGGGAGAGACTTAAAAGAGTGACCAGTAGAACGAGTAGACGAGACTGGGGGAGAGGTTAAAGAGGAGGAGGTCGAAGAGCGGATGAAAGGATTTGGGTTTGGGGGGGGGGGAGAGTCGGAGAATACGGGAAGGAGGGTGCATAGCAGGGCGGGGCGAGTCCAATTTCCGGGGTGAAGAGGAGGTTGCTGGGGGCATCGGGAGGTCAAGGAGGGATAGGATGAATGTCGGCTTAAACTCGAAGTTCAGAAGCTGCGTAATCACCATCAGGAATGGAGGAGGGGAGGGGCCGGTCGCCAAGGGAAGTGGAGGATCTCAGAGGAGCTGGTAAGACAAGAGGGATCCCTGTAGACGTGAGTAGTATGAGGGCGGGAGGGGAAGAACTGGTGAGAGAGGAAGTTGAAGGACGAGTAGACGGGAAACATAAACAAGGGAGCTTGGCAGAGGGACCCAAACGTCAGGGGCTGGCGATGGGTCGTTTAACAGAAGAGCGCGGAGGGGAGGAGAGACTAGAAGAGGGAGCGGTTTTCGAGATGTATGCTGAAATGTCAGCAATGGTTTCAGGAGGGTGTATAGGCGAGTTAGTTGCGACTGCGGTGGAGCAGATGAGGGTAGTGGAATTGGAAGTTCTCGGGGGACGGGCGGGAGGAATAGTGAATACAGGGGGGTTGGAGACGACGAGAAGGTAGAGGACGTGATAGGGGGACGGGTGGATGAGGCCTGATCTGGCCTAGAATGATAGGGTGTGGAAGAGGATGGGCACGGAGGGGGGTCGAAGTCCGGGGCGGGTGGGAGGAGCGCAGTGTTTGGACAAAAGTAAGGTCTGGACGAGCGAATCGGGACCGAACGCGGGCCATCGCTTCCTGAAAGCTGACCTTGTCAGCTTCCCGAACTGACAGGACCTCACGTTCGAATACTAAGTCGAACAGGAAGAGGCGGCGGCGGCGTGGTCTTCACACTTGGCGCAGCGGGGAGGATTCGAACAGGAGGAACCATGTCGGGGACGCGCAGTTGACACAAATACCATGGAAATTTCGGCATGTCTTACTGACGTGTCCGAACCTCTGGCAAGTAAAACATCGGCGTGGTCTGGGGATATAACGACGGACCGGAAATTGAAGATAACCAGCCCTAATTTTCTCGGGTAACTGGGAACGAGCAAAAATCAGGATCAATAAGAGAGATGGAATCCTTGCCCGCTAAACCATACGGGGTGGACGGTAAACACGGGTCACCTTCTGAGAGGAGAGGCGGGTGAGAAGATCCGACTCTGAGTATTCCAAAAGGCGGGGAGCATGCACTACACCCGTACAAGTGTTAAAGGTAGAGTCGGGGAGACAATCCAGGGTCGAGAGGGACGAAACCTCCTGGTGCTGGGCTCTGGAGGAGACTTCCACCACAAGAGTCATCGTTCTGGGGCCACATCTGTCGGGAATCGCCACAACAGAAAGTGAAGTCATCGTAGACCTCAAAAACATCCCGCTGTGAGAGAGGGGGAGAGGCGGAAGAACTGAGAAGAAACCGAGGGTAACCAGGGTCAGAGTCGTCAGCCCCTACGAAGGGGTCAAAAGACTTGCGGAAATAAGGCGTAAGAGAAGTCTTTGAACCAAGAGGATGAGAGTGTTACGCAGACCGAGGGGGAGGGGGTCAACCCCATCAAGATGCGGTCTTCCAGTGGTAGAGGACTTGAGGGCCTGGTTGCCCACCCCCGAGTGCCAAGAGTACTAGTAGTAGTACGAGAACTAGAAGCAGAGGTCGTAAGCCGAGTAGAAGAAGCAGCCATAGCAAACAAGAAGGAAACTTCATCCTCCGTGCACATCCAGCCACCACCGACTCCAACAAGGGAAAGGCAAGTCGTGGGCACACTCGGTCCCATCGTCAATAGATGTCACGCAGAGGATACACACACATACCCAGTCTCCGTGCCTAAAAGGCGGCCACTCTCATCCAACGCGCGGCGAGACATGGCAGTAGGTAGGGCTTGGGTTTGGTTTGAGAGCGACAAGGGTAAAGGACAACCACCTCTCTCACCGAAGGTCCAAGGAAAGAGTAAAGTGTAAAGTCAAGGTAAAAAAGAAAAAGAAACCAGAAGGAGAAACAAACAAACAAGAGATCAGACGGGTTCAATGGTCTACGAAGGCAGAGAGAGCCCTTACATGTATTCCCACATTGGCCACAGGGACGCGCCCTATAACTTCGGACAGTTAACTAATTTTTTTTGTGTTAAATTTTTCCAAATGAATGTTAAACTTTTCATAACTATCCCATGCATGGTGCAAAAGATAAGGACGAATATACCGAAATATTTCTGTCCGAATACTTATGACCGCCACTGTACAAAATGCTTCAGAAAGAGTTTCATTACTTTCAAATAAATATTTAAAATCAGCTTCTAAAGATTATAAAGGCCAAGATGGCTTTAATTTCTCGGTTTTAGAAAAAGGATTACTTTTATCTGGAAATACACGCAAACCTAAGCATTAAAACTTAGCTCTCTTTTTTTTATCAAAATCAAAATTTGTAAAATTAATATTTCTTGTAGCTATATACTACAAGGTGGCCCAAGATAAAGTAGTCCCATTGAGTTTTGTTAAAAAGAAATAATAGGGCTACTTTATCTTGGCCCACTGTATATATTAAAACAGACATCGCATATATAATTTTATTAATCCCAAAATATATATGTTAAACTCAATTACATCATTTAACAATATTATACAGAACAATTGTATAGAAGTGGTATATAAAAAGATAGGTTACCTAATAAACCTCTCAGTATGTCAATATATTTTCTCCTTTTTAACTTAAATTAGATTTAGTTCTAATTCAAAATTCATACAAATTAAATGAGAAAAATTTTCTATAGGAAAAATCTGGTTAGTTTGAACTTAAGATGACTTTGCTTCAAAAGCATTGCGTGTCCTCAGTAACACTTGTCTATCGACCTCAATCAGAATGCCGTTGCAAAGAAAATGAAATAAAACTGGTCTTACTTTAATTAATGATAAATTAAATGTCCCTTTTAAACATCAAAATAAAGTCAGATCACTCTAAATAAGATCAGTTACATAAACGGTGTGTGTCTGCAAGCAGGTCTATTAAAATTGACAAAATCTTTCTTGGAAGAATCAAATTGCGTCTCGTTCTTTCGAGACACTTCTAAATCGAAGGCAAATTTATTTTCATTGAAGGCGGGAGTAATTCTCACCCTTTTAGAAAGCAATTCTTCAGAGCTCTTCTTGAACTTTTGTGGAAAATTCTGCGATGGGGGTAGAAACTTTCTTTGACCTCGCAGCGCGGTGGGAAGCAAGGTAACACAACTCTTCTCGACCCCTTCTGGAAAATGAGGGACATCGATATGGAGTACAAAGTACAGTACACCCTTTAATCTTACGAGGAAAAGTCTTTACTCTGTTTCCTGCAAAAATGGGCAGGACCACTTACCCTGGACAAGATAAGATTTCAACCTAAATTATCTCTCAAGGTTAGGAGACTAACATAATGCGTTATAAAAAATATACCAGGAATATGATAATTATTCCAATGGTAAAGCGTCACTGTTACTTCTCGAAAAGAGATATGGATAATATGCATAATTAATGTAAGATATTTATGTAATAATTACCAATTATGAAATTTAGGATATTGGGAGGGTGGTTGAGAGAGAGCAGAAGTGGTCCTCAGAGGAAATAGATTTGGTAGTCTCTTTAATGTACAATAATTTATGGTTAACAAAGGTATGTGAATAATTGTTCATCATACTGGGTCATATCCACATTAGTAATTTATTACTATGTGGTGAAGGGTGTGCTCGGTGAGATTATCTCCCACCGACAACAACAACCAGCCAACAAAACTGAAGTCAAACACCAGAACCTTGGCTTCAGTTCGTTCTTCCTTTTGATCGCATGAAGAGAGGAACAATTACGCAGTTGGCTTGCGAACTACTCTACAGAAATAGTGACTGAAACAAAAGTTGAAGTTAAAAACCAATACAGGCTAGTGTACCCAGAATAGGCCTACTTGAATTAGCTTAACTGAAGACTACGATCTTAAGATTAACTCTACAAGACGCTACATCATCCCATTGACCAACTGAGGTGAGTCAATTCTTTCACTTTACCTTTCGGTTAACAGTTAACAAATATCCCCAATTTATTACATGAACCGTAGTAAATTTTCTATGGTTTTATTTGTGGGAATTGTATCTGTGACTTTAATCATCCTATTTGCTCCGGACCATTTCTGGATTCTCGAGTCCTAATTTAATAGGTTGGATTAATTTTAACCTGCGTTAGGGGTTGGGAAATTGAGGTAGGTTTAATTGAGGTCAATCTTCAACAGTGCAGTTTTTCACAATGGTGGCCCGTGTGAAAGGGTGTAATTACTAGGTCACTTAATGACTTTAGAAGAAAATCTACTCCTTCAAAGGCTGATTTTGAAAGTCTTAAACACAGTAGATCGAATAAAAAGTGAAATCATAATAATTGATGAGGAAATAAGATCAGAAATTGATGATGATGATTTAACATCACTATTAATAGAAAATGAGGCCTACTTAGGTGAGGTAGACAGTTATATAGATGAACTTCAAACTCAAATAAACACGTTAACCTTACAACAAGAAATGAATATGAATCAAAGCTTTGCTAATGCTTTGATGAATTCCTCTGTTCGGCATAATTCTGAACAAACTGAATTAAAAGCAAGGTTACCTACTTTACAAGTTCCAAACTTTGAAGGTGACAGAACCCAGTTTCAGTCATTTTATGAGAAATTTGATAGCCTCATTGGGAGTAAAGACTATATTTCTGAAGTGGATAAACTCAGTTATTTACTAAATTACCTTAAAGGACCTGCTCTCAAATTAGTTGAATTCTTGCCTGTTATTGGTAGCTCATATGCAGTAGCAATAGATCTTTTAAAAAGAAATTATATTAATAGAGCAGAAATAATTTATGAACTTGCTCTTAAACTTAAACAAATGAAGCCATGTAAAGATAATTACAATAGTATTTATGAATTTTACTGTTCTTTTGAATCAACTCTGGGCCAACTTACAAATAACAAAATAAATTTAAAAGAATCTGCCTGGTTTATTCAAGCTATTGTATTTGAGTGTTTGCCACCACAGGTTAGGGAGATTTTTCAACGTAAGACAGTAGACATTTATCCGACTTTAGATGAATTGAGGTCTGAATTTCCTACTGTATTATCAATTTATAAAAGTAAAAGTTCATCTTTGCCTGCCACTTCTGAGACTCAGATAAAGCCCATTTTCAAGAACAAAACTCTGAGACTAAAACACCAACTTTGCAAAATTTTAATATTGCAACAAAAAAGGATTACACTCCATACTGTAAATTTTGTTCCAGTAATGAACACAGTAGTACAAGATGTACTAAATTTAATAACTTTAATTCTAGATCTAAACGTTGTGAAGAGCTTAATCTTTGCAAGAAATGTACTGGGACAGGACATCATAAAAAAGATTGTAAATCTGAACTAAAATATAAATGTAAACTTTGTGATAATTTAAATCATGTCACATCAATGTGTAACTCTGAAAAGAATTCAAACAATAACAGTAGACCTAGTCATAATAAAACTTCGAGTTTATCTCAAACTGAACAGAAAGATGGTGGTAATACCTTTAGTGGACACATTTGTCCAAATAGTGTAGCTAAAAATTCAGAAATTCTTTTACCTACCATTACATTAGATTTAAAGAACAACAAAGGAGGTACTACTCCCATTAGATGTCTCATAGATTCTTGTTCACAACAAACATTTGTCAGTCAATCCTTGATAAATAAATTAGACTTAATACCTAAAAGTAATAAACAAGAACTCTGTTTAACATCTTTTGTTAATGATAACTCAGAAAAAACTAACTATGAGACAGTTGAACTGGGACTGGACCTAGAAAACCAAACTCATAATTTAAAAGCTGTTATTGTTAAACATGTAGGACAAGATCAACTTGTAGTCCCTAAACTGAGTCAGACAATTAAAGAATTGAAGAAACATCATGTAATAGCAGATAGGTACATTAAAAACAATATAGTGGATAATATACAAATGTTATTGGGAGCTGACTATATTCACCTTATTCAAAGAGGTATAGTTAAAATTGGAGATGGAATAGCCATCAACACACCACTGGGTATAGCACCCTTAGGAGATTTAACCAAATATAATTTGGATAATAAACAAGAACAGTCTTTATGACTAAGCTCACCAGATAGCATGTGTTTGAACACAGTTTTGCAAAACTCTTGTAAAAATGTTAATAATTTAAACACTGCTATAACAAATAATTTAAATTCTCCCATTTCTGATGAAACTTTAGATGAAGGGCTACAACAACTATGGTTGCTGGAATCTGTAGGCATTTATGACACTATTCATTCAGATGAAGATCAATTAATGGCAGAATATTTTGAAAACACAATTGAATACAAAAACAATCATTATTTAGTTGAACTACCCTGGAAAACAAACTGTCCTACCTTAACAGATAATCTTAAAGTTGCTAAAGGTCATTTATATAAAGTAATACAAAAACTTAGGGCAGACAACAAGATTCAAATGTATAATGATGTTTTTAAAGAACATTTACAAAAAGGGTTTATTGAACAAGTTACAACTAATCCTTTTAAAAAGGAAGGTTGTCATTACTTAACCCATAGAGGTGTTTACAGACAAAATGCACCGACGACAAAACTCAGGGTTGTTTACAACTGTAGCCTCAATGATTCCAACAAACATAGTTTAAATGATTGCCTTATAGAGGGTCCAAATTTAATTTCTGACCTTGTAAAAATCTTGCTGAGGTTCCGGTTAGATGAACATGCATTACAGAGTGACATCTCTAAAGCATTTTTAAGAATTCATCTAAAGAATGACAGTGATAAGGATCAACTCAGATTCTTATGGTTTAAAGACCCTCATGATTTAAACAAAGGATTTGTCACATACAGATTCAATGTTATTCTTTTTGGTGCTAATTGTTCACCTAGTCTATTAGCTTTAACTCTGAAACACCATTTAAATACATTTGAGAATTCTTTCACCATAGATTTCTTAAAACACTACTTCTATGTTGATAATCTAATAGGCTCCACTTCTACTCAGCCTGAATTATTTGAGATCTATGGCTCAGCTCAAGACATCATGAGTCAGGGTAATTTTGAATTAAGAGAGTGGATCTCAAATGATGAGGGTTTGAACCAAAAAATCATGTGTGATGGTAAGGGTCTCACTGAACCTACAGACAAAGTTAAAACCTTGGGCATGACATGGTACTTGGATTCATCTTCTAATAAACATGATTCAATCTGTACTAAAGAGTTTCAACTCAATTTAGAAGCTGACACTAAAAGACAAATACTCTCAGAATCATCTAAAATATTTGATCCAATGGGTCTATTCCTTCCTGCCACAATTAGATCTAGAGTTTTTATTAAAAACTTTGGAATCAAAGTCTAGGTTGGGATGATCCAATTCCAAATCAAGATAAAAAATACTGGAAAAGGTTAGCTTCTGATTTAAATAAAATACAGAACATAAAAGTTCCCAGAACTACTGGATTTAGGGAAAAGCTTCAATCTCTGCATGTATTTGCTGATGCAAGTACTCATGCTTATGGGTGTTGTGCTTACCTTGTAAGTCATGAGGAAAGTAATTTAGTTTATGCTAAGGGGAAGGTTGCACCCATTAAACCCAGTAAAACAATACCACAATTGGAACTTTTGTCAGCTTCACTGGCAGTTAAGATCATATCCTTCTTAAAAGATACCTATTATGATGTAAATATCACTGACACATATGTTTGGCTAGATAGTCAGATATGTTTGTCGTGGATACAACATGATAGCTTAAGCTGCAAAAATATCTTTGTCAGAAACAGAGTAAAAGAAATAGCTGATGCTAATAAAACTCTGAACATGTATTTCAAATATATTCCAACAAAACAAAATCCAGCAGATTTCATCACTAGAGGTTTATCCTATAAATTGTTGAAGACCAACAAAGCATGGTTCAGTGGACCAAAATGGATATCTCATCCAGAGCAGTGGCCTACTGAGCCAGCTAATCTAACATCAAACAATACAATGTCAGCTGACACCATAGAGCCATTTCTTAATTATGAGAAGTACTCAGACTTCAACAAACTCATTAGGGTTACCTCTTACTGCTTGAAGTTTATACACAACTGTTTGATAAAGATAAACAAATATTTAAAGAAAGATGAAACAACATTCACAGAAGTTGCTACCAATTACTGGATCACTCATGTTCAACATTTAGAATATAAGAGAGAGTTAGAATTTTTAACTTTTGGTAAACAATACAAAGAATCTTTACCTTCAGCAGTCATAGATCTGAACTTGTTCAGGGATGAAGATGGTCTTCTTAGGTGTAGGGGAAGACTAAATAAGTCAAAATTAGCTTATCCAGCTAAATGTCCAATTTTGCTTCCCAGATACAATCACCTTACCACCCTAATTATTAGACATGTACATAATGAAATCCATCACATGGGGGTACCTCAGACATTAGCAACCTTAAGGAAAACTTACTGGGTACCAAAAGGCAGAGTAACAGTAAAAACAGTTCTTAATAACTGTATAACATGTAAAAGGATTCACTCGAGACCCTACAAAAAACCAGATCCACCTGATTTGCCAAAAGAGCGAGTTACTCTTAACAGACCATTTGAAACTGTAGGCATAGATTATACAGGGGCTGTAACTGTGGGGGTTAACAACATCGAAATAAAAATTTACATCGTACTATTCACGTGTCCTGCATCACGAGCAGTTTATCTGGATGTTGTTGGAGATCTTACAGCAGAATCATTTGTTGCCGTCTTTAAGAGATTTTGTGCACAACATTCAGTACCTAAAACAATTTGGACAGATAATGCCACTTATTTCAAAGCTGGTGAACAAATAATTAGTGAACTTTTACAAACTGAAACTGCTCAACTCTCTTTGAATAGCTTAAACATTACATGGAAATATATTCCTGTTGCCTCCCCATGGTATGGCTCTATCTGGGAGAGGAACATTCAAACTGTCAAGAATTGCTTAAAGAAAGCAATTGGCAGGAAACAAATACAATTATTTACACTGCTCACTTTCTTAGCTGAGATTGAAAGTGTGTTAAACAATAGGCCACTCACTTATGTGAGTGACAACATAAATGATTTAGAAGCATTAACGCCCAATCATTTGATGAAAGGTGAACAAACTCGCTTGTTGCCTGACAAATCAATTTCATTGGATGATCCTGATTGGTCTCAAGAACACAGTGAACTTCAGACAAAATTCAGACATTTGACTGACATTAAGACTCATTTTGTTAAACGCTGGACTGATGAGTACCTTACAAGTCTTAGAGAAAGACACAAACACTTGACAAACAAAAACTGGACAAACACTATTAAAGTAGGTGACATTGTGTTGATTCACGACAGTGTACACGACAATACTGGTCTCTTGGTAGAGTTTTGGAACTCAAACCAGGAGAGGACAGGGTGACAAGGGTAGTTAGACTCAAGACTGCTACTGGGGAGACTACTAGGGACATTTCTCTATTATACCCACTGGAGTCTGGGCCTACTATCTGTTTAACAGAACCTAAGATAGAAACTAGTTATCCAGTTTCTCAAACAAAAGCTTATGATTCCGTACGAACTTTCTCTCAACCTTTAACAACTGGTGTGGTAACGCGCACAACAACGAGTTTAACTTATACAAGGCCTCAGCGCCACACAGCCTTAAAAGCCAGGAGCTTTTTACAACAAAAAATTAATGCTGGGGAATTGTAAATGTTTCATTTTCAAAGGATAGCTACTTTTACACGATTGTACTTATAACTAATTTAGCTAGACCTATATTCTTTCTCTTTACTTAATCTTCATAGTGAGAACTATATTTATTTTCATTCTGTGGATGAAACCTCTTATTCTTCTTCTTAATGAGGATTTATAAATGCTACATTTCTTTTATAAAGGAATGAGGATATAACACAGGCAATTGGTGGTTTCAATGCCACTAACATTACAACAATTATCTTTATGTAGGAGAAAAATTGATGCTTAGCATTCAAATTTTTCTTTCCGGGCCCCCCAGTATATGAAATTTAGGATATTGGGAGGGTGGTTGAGAGAGAGCAGAAGTGGTCCTCAGAGGAAATAGATTTGGTAGTCTCTTTAATGTACAATAATTTATGGTTAACAAAGGTATGTGAATAATTGTTCATCATACTGGGTCATATCCACATTAGTAATTTATTACTATGTGGTTAAGGGTGTGCTCGGTGAGATTATCTCCCACCGACAACAACCAGCCAACAAAACTGAAGTCAAACACCAGAACCTTGGCTTCAGTTCGTTCTTCCTTTTGATCGCATGAAGAGAGGAACAATTACGGAGTTGGCTTGCGAACTACTACAGAAATAGTGACAAACAAAGGTTGAAGTTAAAAACCAATACAGGCTAGTGTACCCAGAATAGGCCTACTTGAATTAGCTTAACTGAAGACTACGATTTTAAGATTAACTCTACAAGACGCTACATCATCCCATTGACCAACTGAGGTGAGTCAATTCTTTCACTTTACCTTTCGGTTAACAGTTAACAAATATCCCCAATTTATTACATGAACCGTAGTAAATTTTCTATGGTTTTATTTGTGGGAATTGTATCTGTGACTTTAATCATCCTATTTGCTCCGGACCATTTCTGGATTCTCGAGTCCTAATTTAATAGGTTGGATTAATTTTAACCTGCGTTAGGGGTTGGGAAATTGAGGTAGGTTTAATTGAGATCAATCTTCAACAGTGCAGTTTTTCACACCAATCTTTTCCTTATTATTTCTCCGCACATGGCTCACACCATTATTCAGCTGCTACTCGTTCTCTTCCAAAACTAAATTCATTCGTCTAAAATACCCTTTCCAACTCACACATCACTACATGTGCACGGAAGCAAGCCAGACAATGAAAAAGCAGACGGTAATCTTCTACCTCAAAATGAGTAATAAGCATTCACGTAATTCACTATTAAACATTACATAGAAGGTAATAAATGTAAAATAAATAGGAAAGGTAATAAATCTAAAACGCGTAGGGAAATATTAAGGGTGTTACTTAGACGGGAAAGTTTGACATTTCAGTTCCCCCTCCCCTACGGTTATGCATGGCAACAGTCAACATTACATCTTCAGCGACGCTAATGTGCTGAAATCCATTATAATGTACCTTCCTTACGATCAAGTGATACTATGCCAAAGTGCCACTGCACACTAGTCTATACGTGACATCAGAGCAACTTTATGGAGTTTCTCATGTTCTTTTTCGGAGTACGAGTCTAGTAATTTTATACTGTTCGATGTATGGGATCATGTAGCATACACTAAGTTTAAGTCTGGGGTCTATCATCATTATCTCGCAGTTTAGTTTTTTACATATTTCGAAACAACTCTTAACATCCAATTACTTCTTCATTCAAAGCTGTGAAGGCGTAACATAGCGTCTGAATTAACAGTGAAGACAATAAATCCCTATATTTATTCAATACGCTTAGCCTTAATTTCCTTTCATCTCAATCCTCTGGATACTTTTTTACACTTCCCTACTAAAATTCATCTTCAATACTTTTACAGTAATCATTTCTTTTTTCCAAAAGGAAAGATAATTCGAAGGATATTTATCCTAATTCATCAAGTCCTGGCCCTTACAGTGGGATGAATTTTGCTTCGTAGACACTAATTCTATCTTATTCCTTCATTACTTAACCGAACTTTGGTAACGTTCCTAGTCTTTCATAACCTAAGTGAACAAAACTTCGTTACTGAGTGAGTAAGTGAGAGGTCATTAACCCTAATCAGCAACGTACCAGAGATCATTCCTCCCATTTACAGTGTTCACGGCAAATTTTGTAATTTCACTGCAATTTAACCTTACAACTCGCGTGAATTTTATTTTCTGATGATATACAAAACTAATTTTATATCCTTCATTCACATAAAATCAGAGAAGGAATAACGGCAAAGATATAGAAATAGCACAGCCCGGTAGGGCGGGTTGATATTTTGTATTAATAAATGACGCATTGTGGGGGTTTCGTATGGGTCACAGTAGTCACCCAGTAAAATATTTCGCGTATCCAGTCTCCTACCCCCGGCACAAATTTTCGGTGTTTAGTTTCAATTTGCCAAAATGTACATTTTTCAGTAAAAACTCGGATAAAAATTGTTTCAGCTGTGTTAAACTCATGTTTCTTATTTTTCTATTCAAACTCAAAGAAAATGACATTTTTACATGTTTTTGAGTATATACTATATATTACGATAAAAAGTAAGGAACACATTAATGAATTACATAACATTTTGGAGAAATTAAACAATAGAACTTGTCTTCTAAAAGAAAAAGAAAACAAATGCAAAAAACTTCTTTTTTCTACGTGGAAATGAACTCTGTCTATTAGAATGGGTTTTTATTTTCAAAAAGAAAACATTATCTAATGAAGTGCTCTTTTGCACGATGCATAAACATAAGCTATTTCGAAAGTAACACTACAAGTTTATTTATTCCACTGCCCTTTCCATTCAAATTTAGGCAATCTTTACCGTGATTCCAGTAGGTTAAGAATATATTTTTGGCGATTTTCGTAGCCAATTCGTACATCAGATGCATTCGTGACTAGATTCACAGCGTTTTCTACTCCTTGGCTATGACAAGGAAAGGCTGGTATTTTGAGTGGTTCTTGTCTTGCTAGCAAAAGTTCCTTATTGCTAAAGTTCCTTATTGCTAAAGTTTCTCAGAAGTGGAGGCGGATAAATTACCACTTTCTGCCAATCAATCATTTCAGTGTAGTCTGAAGAATCAAAATTAAGAGTTCGAGGTAGGTCAAAGTTTCTTGATTCAGAAAATGTAGTTCTTGAGAGAATGATTCTCTGGATTGCAACCTTTCTAACTTCTCTTCTTGAGTCTGTTATCATCGATGGTGTCCGGACAACTGCCCCCTGGACAACCGCCCCCCTTCAAGTCGCGCAGCAGATACCCTAAGTACCAAAATTTAGATGATCCATCAGATGCCAGTGGATGTGACTTAACCCAAAACCATCCTGGAGCATAAGATAGCATAATAATTTCTACTAGATGTTCCGAGATCTTGGGTTGGATTTGGTGTTGACACAGAGTCTAAAGAATTCTATTTGCTCTAGTTAGCCAACGAGCATGATGAATTGTACCAGGAGATGTTTGGAGACATTTCCAAATTGAACAGCTAGGCACATATTGTAGAGATACTTTTGGGCACTGCTTAAAACATTAACAACATCAGATGGAATTTCATGAATGTTTCCTTTGACAGGAGAAAAAGTAACCACTTCCAGTTTTGTTAGATCAGTTTTCAATTTATTTCAAATTGAATCCTTGAAAGTACTTGGGCCTGTTGTTTTTCAATCTATTGCCTCGTAGACGTGCCTGAATGGTAGTTCGTTCATATGAAGAAGGTATACCAGCCACTGAACAGACCTAGTCAGATAGATTTCAACAAGCTTTAATTACTCTTCCAGTATTCACAGCAGTGCCATCACATAGTAAAGCTTTTAGTGTCTGAACTTTCTGAGTCCACTATTACAATAATCAGCTCTTCTACTACACAACGAGCATTTCCATGATCAGGTGTTACATGATCTATATAGATATTTCCAGGCTCTTTAAGAATGACGTAGTGCTCTTCTTTGATCTTGCCTGCCCTGATTAATGTGTCATCTCTTCTCCCATCAAAGCAAATGCATTCTGTTCCTATATTCTCCGATTGAACCCTGGTACTCAATTTTTTACCTACTCGTGCTCTTTCCCTCTCCAGCTTCTTTCTATCAGTCATGTTGCTCTGATCCAGGATTCCCATATCTTTCAAAGCAGCATTAACAATTGCTGCTGCTGCCCTGCAACTCACTCTGTAACGATCTGTGGTCACTGACAACTCTTAATAGAGAATGAGCAGAACAGATATACCTATGAATTCTTTATCAGGCACGAAGTCCTCATCCTCTTGGTTGGTCTCTACCTCCATGCTCTCAACACCGGCTGCATCCTGTGATGTTGAAGGGACAACTCTGATAGCTTCAATCAATTCTGCTTGTGATCTCATTCGGCGTTCGTGTTCTTTTTGAGCTGCTCTAGCAATAGACTTTTTCCTCATCAACGCAGCTTTTCTATCAATTGGCCCCAGTTGGTTTAATCTTTGCTTTTGTCCTACAAAAGAATCCCACTCAGCAATTGTTATTCTATCCTTGCACCGGTAGGCATTTCTATCAATCCCTTTATCGTAGCAATCACAGGTACATACATCAAACATAGCATCATACTCGGAAACTTTTTGTTCAAATCTCATCTCTCTTCGGTTTATAGGAACCTTGTTCAACTTTGAGGCTGCTTCTATCACTAACAACTTTCTGAAAGATCCCACGACTACTTATTGTAGGGAAAGAGAACCTTCTTCATATGGTTTCAACGTCTGTTGCGACTATGTTACAACATTCATTAAAAGCAGGGCTGTGGAGTCGGCACATAAAAAACCGACTCCGACTCCTCAATTTTTTGTCTATCCGACTCCGACTCCGAAGGTATATTAATTCTAAATCTGCTATGATGATAATTACACAAGAGGCATTTCATCACCACCACGTGAAGCATCATCATCTGTGGTCATTGTTACGGTAACTTTGTCTGTAGTAAAGAATCTTGTAAGTGGTGCTTGTCGTTCAGTAGATTTCTGATCTTTTGTTAACTTTGAAGTAGTTGGAAGGTTTTTATTACTATCTTTCTCAATGACAACTTCTAAAATTTTGGGATGGAAACACTGCAAATGTCTTTTCAAATTTGATGCTCTGGTTGGTGCATTTTTATCAGAGCCAGTAAAACCACTGATTTTTGCTTCACATAATTTTTCATCATCATCATCTATCATACACTGACACACGAAATGTTTCCCATCTGTGGTTATTGTAAAATATTAAAAAACTGCAGACTTTGTTGGAAGTGTCTTTGCCATTGTGAAAGGGGTTTTAGACTTGAAAGTTAAAAACTAAACTTATGAAATTTAGAAAGAACTCGAAATTAAATAAGCATTAAAAATAAAAAATATTATCTGAAAAGAAAAAATGAATTAATGGCATTAATGTCTGAAATGGAAAACAGTGTGTTTATTATTTAAGTGGTTTAACCACCAGAGCTGCCAGTGATATCACACACAAAAACATATTTTATTAAAATTTATATTGAGGTCGGAGTCGGAGTCGGTACATTTTTACCGACTCCGACTCCAGCACCACCAAAATTGCTTCCGACTCCGACTCCACAGCCCTGATTAAAAGTAATCGATTTATGTGATTCAGCCTCTTCTCGTCGTCGAACAAAGTTGTAGTGCCTCATAACATCTGCTTTTGTTGGTGTCATAGCTGCTGGAAACTCGGAAGGATGTCCAAAGGCTACATTTGACGACTTTTTTCTTGTCATGATTAATTTGACTTAACCAATAATTTAACTTAAAAACTAATAGTTTGAATCAATAACCAATAATAATTTCACCTAATCAATAATCTGAAACAAAAGTAAAATAATAATTTTTTTGCAAAAAGTACTCAAAAAATTAGGGTTGCCAGACTTTTTTGCACATTTGTGGAATTTGGCCACAAAGTGGCCAATCTGGCAACCCTGCATAAACAAAAAAAAAAGTACCCATAAATAAAGATGATACCCATATGATTTAAATAAGGGCAAATAAGGTCTTATAACTTATTTTTAACATATCTTAAATTGATGTTCAGAATAGGTTCAAAGCTTATTGTGAATCTCGGCTAGAAAAGTGGGGAAAAAGGGGGGGACTGTCTGTGATTGTCAGCTGATTGGTCAGTTTATCTTTGAAGGTAGTCTTACAGGGGACATTTATCTACGATTTCTGCAAGACGAACTGCCGCCACTGTTAGATGTACCTTTGGCAACACGATTGCGTATGTACTTCCAAAAAGACGGAGCTCCTCCCCATTTTGGTCGTGCAGTGAGAAGGCATCTCGATGATCGCTTCCTTGGTCGATGAATCGGTCGTAGTGGTGCACAAAATTGGTCACCCAGGTCTCCGGACCTAACCCCTCTAGATTTTTATCTGTGGGGGCGCATGAAAGAGCTGGTGCACCAGAGAAAAGTGGAAACACGAGATGCATTGCTCCGTTGCATTTTGGATGCTGCAGCCCTCATAAAGGACAATCATAATGAACTAATGCGAGCTACACGCGCGATTCACAGACGAGCGTAGTCACTTTGAAGTAATTGTAAATTCATGAATAAAAACTCTTAGCATCTATTTGTTCACATATTTTTAAACATTCAAACATCCATAGTTTCGTAACCATATATACAATCGCCCTGTATATAGATTTTAAAAAATTCAAATTTTTGTCTAATTAAAAGAAATTATAATTTTGTTTGCCGAATCGTAAATGCATAGTGAAAAGCACGCGCTAGAGCTCCGCCCATCTTATGACGTGTCTTTGATGTCATCTTTCAACCAATCCAGAATAAAGATAGACGGGACTCCCTTTTTATAGTATAGATTACCAGCACCATCGGGAGTCGAACCCCCGACCTACAGCCTTTCGTGGGATCCGACCCAATCGTAAGGAAGACCCAGAGGAGTCCCTTAATCGCAGAAATCTGAAGTCCGAGCCCAGACTCAAATCCGGGACCTTCAGATTACAGCCAGTGGCTCTACCACTAGGCTACCTTGGCGAGTTGATGGTCGTGAAGTAGTCATGGTGAAAATGGAGAATAGATGCTAATCACCGATTTGTGTAAATCGTTGAAGTCAGATATTATTTTTTTAAACGAAACTTAAACGTGTGTTGAATGAAGTCACTCTGTCCGTTCTCAACGATTAACAATCTTTTAAAGACACGTTTTGAACCAAATGAAAAAAGGGAAACTAATAAGTTCCAGTTAGGAATGTTACCCAGTTCCATAGTTAAAACTGTGTTGGGTACACAAATAGATTATTCCTTTTTTTAAATTATTTCTTCCTTAAGAATAACCTTTCGTAAATGAAATGGAAAATTAAATTTACCTTTTGTCTTCTGTGGCGGAAAGAAGCCAAGGAAGTCGTCACACTTGTTTTTGTAATCAATAAAGTCGAGCAAATGTTTGCTATTCTGCAAAAAAAAAAAAAAAAAAAAAAAACATACCACATACAATCGGTTAAAAAAAAAGCCTGTCGAGAAAATTTGTTTCTTAGAACCAATTGAATAATCACCAAAACTTATCCTCCCTTCCCCCATAATTTGAGGATAACCCAATCATAACATACGAAAAGACAGCGAGGGTGGGAAACGATGGAAAACTAGGAAGACTGCTTGTTTGTCTGATGTCGAGAGATTTTTCGCTCACAATTTAATGCATTTCTTACTTTTAAGTTGTTCACTTTCTTTCTTAATTAAAACAAAAACTTTTAAAAGGTCCTAAGTGCTACTTCTAATTTAGATCTAAATCCATCTTATTGTTTCTTTTCATGTCGGCACTGACCAAATTAGTTTAGTTATAAACATAGATGTGGGCAAGATGTCCCGAAACATCCGCAAACTTGACCTAATAAAATTTGGCAACACCGTATTCAACCTATTTATCGGAGAATAATACCTTTCATCTTAACCATCATCCTTCCCTTTTAAACGCGTGTTGAGAATTTTAACCTAACATTCATAAGTGAAGTCCAACTGAATTTAATTCATACAGCAACACTAACCCCAAGTATTTCATCCTTGTTTGTTGAATGCAGAAAACTGTACAATACGCAATACTTGTGGATGGAAAGTGAAAAGACAACAAAGTGGGGAACTAGGAGCTAATGGTATTTGAACCCGCGTCGCGTAGTTTTTGAGTCATCCAAAAGAGGTTCGTTCAAGAGGGGGACAATATTTACGTTGTCCGACTGTACTTCATCGAAATTCTTGTCCTCGCGTGAACGAACCTTTTCGGAGGTTTTGGATGGCGTGATCGGTAAGAGCGGTGACTGAAACCACACGACGCGGGCTAGAGTCGCTCTAGCTCCTAGTTTCCAACTTTATTGTCTTTTCCTTTCCACCTTAATTAAGTGTGGTTATTGCACTTAAACGGGCATTTACATTCTCAATGCTTATACATGAAACAATGATAGATTAAACTAGTTTCCATTTGAAAAACATTTCTTCTCGCGATTATGAAGGTAAAAACTAAATGAAAAATTCCTTAAACCTTTCACGAGCTTACCTCCTTGACTTCCTTTGTCGTGGCCTTAATATCGATCCGACGGACTTGGTCAGCTGCTTTTATCTGCGGAGTCACTCTCGCTACCGGAGAGCAACCATTCTCCTACAGTAAGACCAGAGCAAACATTAAGGAAAGGATTGATTAGTTACAACAACAGTTCACTCCATATTCATTGAAAGACTAAAGCGTTTCATTACTTACTTTTGCGAAAGGAGATATCAAATTCCACGACCTCGATGCTAACCTCACATTTTGTTTAGGGCGAGAAGTATTACTTATGTTTTCGTTAAGAAGCTTTGAAGAGTACAAAGAGAAGTTTAAAAATAATTACCAAAAGCTTTTAGTTTTTTTATTTAGTTTACTACAAGGAAACAAACTAGACTATAACTTTATGCTAAAAATGACACTAAGAAAATCTCGTCTCTTCTAACATCAATTAAAACTTTCGTATTTTAACTACTTTTTCTCGCTTCTCTAAATTTGTCGTTTTAAATTCAGTGGTGGCTCGTGACTCAGTTATGGGGGTGCTGCCTCAGAAATTGCGAACAATTTTGTCGATTATATATATATATGAGAGAGAAAGTCGAATAGATAAATAGATAACTACTCACTACTCAGTCATAAAAATAAGTAAAATAGTATCATAAAATCAATTATAGGGTACTTAGGCTTAACGGGTAATTTCGAATTTGTCAAAAATTTTATTTATAAACAAATTCCATTCTTCTGTTTTTATTCTGAGCGAAAAAATATTCTAAGAAATGAAAGCTATATATTGTAAATAATCCAATTATTATATAATTAACTTCAATCTCAACAAAAAATAAATGATAACGAATCATTGATAAATGCAATTCGGAAATTAAATTTCGAATTAGCAAACGATACAGCAACACAACTACCACGTCAAACAAACAAATCGGCACTGCTCTGTCCACAGTGCTTTGGATCCTCTTAAACCCGCGATTCTGACTCGCTCTTCGTACGTCCGCCACCAAGGTTTCAAGCGTTTCGAACAAAATCTGGAACTGTTAAGTACGCAGTTCCACGGGAAGGCTGAAGCTACTTTCGGATTCATTCGTTCGGCATTGAAATAATTTAAGGAAAAAAGGATGTAATCTGATTTAAAAACTCAAAGTTCATTGAAAAAAAAAACAATCAGAGAGGCTATTTTAAATATTTAAATATAAAGATCATAAGATCATGGGGGTGCTGCAGTTCCACAGTGCCTACCTGCGAGCCGCTCCTGCACGGTTTTATCAATCCGCCGACTACCAACGGGTGGTAATTGGCCGAAACGCTATCTTTAGTTTATTTTCATTTTAGTGGTTTTAGTTCATACAACTACATTTAACTTACTCCTTTAAGCGAGTACGTAATCAGAGAAGGCAGCTCGTGGAGTAAAGTTTTCACTGAAGTAATCTCGTGCATCACCTAAAAGACAGAAAAGTGTTAAAAAATGAATGTATAAATGGAGTAAAGCTACGATGAGAATTATTTACTGTGGCTTTACTCCCTTAATTAAGAATATATACTTAATGAATGTATACAGAGGGTACAGATGGTTAACAAAAATAAATAGACACGTTTGGCTTTTCCATACTTTTTGATTTGATAATAAAAATCAACAAATAACGAGAGATTTACTGAATGAATATATTTAGAATAGTGTTGTTTTTCCCTTTGCATTATGCAAAGCTGACACACTTTCTGGCATTCCATCGATGAGCTTTATCATTTGTTCTTGAGGACAATCATCGTGGTGCCTATTTACTAAAGGCAACCCTCTGTACATAAATAAATGAATGAAACCTCTCGTGTTACGTTACTTACATCATTCAAAGTAGCAATTTCTGTATCACCTTTGTCTTGAATTAGCTGGAAAAGTTCTTCGTTACGCTCCATTGATCCCTTGATCCGAATCTGCAATTCAGTCAATGTTCTTTCAATCTTGGGATCCATTTCATTTTTTTCCGATTCTTCTCTAATCAACAGTAGAAAACAATTGTGCAAGAAGCGTGTTATTATTATTATGAGTAGAAATAATAAGTGAGAATGACCAGAAACTGACACAGACCTCAGTATTATCACCACCAGCAGCATCGGAGATCGAACCCCTAACCTCAGTCTTTACTTCGCCTAAAGGGAAATTGTGTTACCTTCTGAGTTACGGGCCTTGGCTGTTACTTATATAGTTAATAGTGGTGTAATTATTATTAGTTTCAAAAGTTACACGCTAACAGAGACACGAAGGTTCGTCCAAGAATGAGAACGCTAGAAAATGACTTTTTGACGTTTTAATGGAAACCTTTAAAAAAGACTCGTAATTTCTAATACAAAGTGGTTTGGGGAGCGGGTTTTAAAACTAGGAAATAACATAAAATACCTATGAGGCCTACCTTTTAAGGTTCATTAAGAGACTCTGGATCTTCTTAGACTCGTTAAAATACAATTTCTTAAGCACATTCACTTGCTTCTTAAGTGTTTCCGTTTTTTCACTGATATTTCTTTGAAGATTAGTAACTCCACTGCCATGAGTGGAGAGAGTTCTATGGAACTAAGTAAATTTATGAACACCAAAAGCTACAGAATAATAAGGATGAAAACTGTCTCTGTCCATTCGTTATAGCCAAGCATAAATTTTATATATGAAATGGAAACGCCAAACGCACAGATAATTGAAAGCTACATTAAAATATACAGTTTTGAAGTGCTAAATTAAATTCCCTTCCTATTCCTCCTTTAACATTGCAGCAATCCAGATAAATGTCTACGAGGCTTACTAGGTCTCCTAAATAAGTAATCAAAGTATGTATTGTATAATTTTATCTTCCTTTATCTTTTTTGTCAATGTTTCTCTTATAAGTTAGAGATCAAATGTTTACGTTTAAAGAGTAGGACATTGGAGAGGGGAAAAGAAGAAAACGTTCTTCAATTTCAACACCATCGCCAGTATCGAATATTCGGAGACTTACTACGCAAGAAATACATTTTCGGAAATAAAGGATGATATACAGCTCATTTCCGCCAAGATGTATTCCACTGGGAGAAAATATAAAAATTGATGTGGACTTCTCTAGTCATGCAAAAACATCATACCGACCTTAAAGTTCAGTTTTCTCGAAAGTTCACCAACCCAGTGAAGCTTCATAGTGAAACGGAGATAGAGACTATAGGACGAATAGAACGTAAAGCCTTCTTGTTTGTAATTCAGTTCAAATAAGCTAATATAATTGTAAGCAATCGAACAAAATCTATACTCAAAGGTTACGTACCTCTTTAATTTCACTCTGAAGCATTTCGTGAGACTTCTTGCTATCAGCAACAATAACGTCATTGAATTCAGCTAATGAAAGCAACTTATCCAGATGACATCTTTTTTCATCCACAATCTTCTTAATCTCTTCGAAAAGAACTTCATTCATATTACTTCTGTCCTCAGTGGACTTCAACACTACTTCTTTAAGCTTATCAGGAAGCTCCTTCACAACTGAGAGCACAGCGTGTAAAGCAAATCTGAATTTGAAATACACTGATTATGAATTATATAAAAAGAATAACAGCACGAGGTAGGAGGTAAAAAATTTCAGCATTTAAATAACATTTCGGGATGTTTAACCTTCTTCCTAAGGCGAGGGCCATGTGACGGAGGGGACCTACAACTTTACAGGGGATCCGAACTATCTACAGATCGCTCGCTATATCACGTGAATGCAATGGTGGGTCATCAATCCAACTATCAAAACCCAAAGCCGCTTAACCTTGTTGATTTAACGAGAAAAAGTGTTGGTTCCGACAATTTTTATCATCGTTTCCTTATAAACTTTTGCGTTCAAAAGACTCTCTGCATGAAAACACTCCCGAGACTAGTAAATATTAATTTTAATATAGAATGGCTGGAAGCGAGCTGTACTCCAGTATCTCTAGGAAATACAGAAATATACAGTATGTTAACAATTAAAAGACTATCAAGACAGTTCAACAACCTCAGAACTTTTCCTCTAAAGCAGCCAAGTCAACTGGCGGTCCGCGAGACAGTTTTACCCTCTCTCCGGCCTATGAATATGTGGCGGAAAATTCCCGCTAAATGAAATATTAATTTAAGTCATCATAAAATATTAAAAGTAATCATCTTCAACGACATTTTTTTATTATCGAAATATTTTAGCATTATTGGGGGGAAGGGGCAGAAACACCCCATTGAATGGAAATAATCGTTTTTAAAGATAAAAACCTAACCCAATTTCCAACCTTGTTTTGTGCACAAGGGGTGTGTGAGATACATATCGTTGGGAAAGGAATTTCTCAGCTATTCACGAATTTCCAGTATCCGCTCGGGCTTTGATGCAATTGCGCGGACATCCAAGGATCTACTTCCAGTCTTAGCAGCATTCCTATACGACTAACCCGCCATGGTAACTTAGTGGTAGATTGCCGCGGTTTTAATCAGAAAGTCATAGGTTCTAGTTTCGGTCCAGGCTTCAGATTTCAGCCATGAAGGTTCCTTTTGGGATCTTCCCTGATGGGGTAGTGGTTCAGACCCCACGTAAAGCTGTAGGTCTCCTCCGTCATATAGCAATATAGAAATGTTAAGAGGTGGTCTAATAACCTCAAACATTATGCGCTATAGTATCGATCCACACTTCAAACTATTTTGCAACTGACACACAATGAACTCGAATATTTAAGAGAAAATCCACACCATTTATTAAATGAATACAAAATTGAATTAAAAAACTCGTTAGCTACTCTAATGAACCAACAAATAAAACCTTATATATATCAGCCGATAAGCAGTATACAGGATGTAACAAAAGTCCGTTCTCGTGGGAAAATAAGATAACAGAACGAGAAAATTGTTTTAACGATATATTACAAACAATACAATCAACTTACCAATTAATCCAGTACATGATCGTCGCTCCAGTGACGATAATTGTGACGATTCACCGTTCCATTTAAATGAAAACAAGCCTCGTTGCTAAATAAAATATCGGAAAAGATTTCCCATAAGAACGGACTTTTGTTACACTCTGTATAATGCAATAACGGCTTTAAACACAGCTGCTCACTTTATTTCCTTTGAAAAGATGCTTTCTCTACCGAATGTTCTGGGAGCAGAAATATTTTGAGGAAGGAAATGAGTGGACATCCGCGAGTTATTCTTGGCCGACCAACCATGCGACGAATTATTATTCTATTAATAGAAAAATTATTTACGAATAAACAAACTGTCCATAACATTATACATCCAAATTAAGACAATAAAAACAAGAAGCTATTTAGTTATAATTCAGAATACAAAAAATGAAAACTTTTTCACTACATCATTTTCGGTAACCTTATAAATTAATAAATACAGTAGCTACGTACTACGATACTAACTTTAATGATATTCATTGATATGGGTTATAATTACGGATGTCTGGTTTTAAATATCGAAATACGAGACAATTTTAGATTGGCGCTTGAAAATTTTGGTTACCACTCAATTTGTCCACACACGAGGCTGCCTGTTTAAGGAAGGTAGGTTAAAAGAAAAAAAAAGTTGTTTTCCTTACACGAGTAGTTAAAAATAAGTTACACTATATCTGGAGTTCACTTCTCATGAGTCCCGTATACGCTCGATAGAGGACGGTGTCTGAAGTTCCGAACACAAAATATGGGACACCTGGCAACCCTAACTTATAATCCTACTAATTTAAGCTTGAAAAATGAACGAATTCGGCCTACACTGAAAACGATATACGAAAGAAAAACTTGTTTTTCCTATTAAAAAGGAAAATCCTTAATTTTCATTACAACAGATTACGAGTATGTCAATCACATGAGATCATGAGCCGATTTTTTTTTTAAATTTACTATCGCAATACGTCATGCATTTCTGAAATAATGTGTAACAAGGTTACAAATGAATTACATCACAAAATCTCTCAAAACATTTTAGGTGAATGTTCTCAGTTACGAGAAATTGAATTAAGGGAATAAAGCCACAATAAGAAATGAATTTATTTGAAGCAAAAGTTTCGACCTATACTAACATTTTCCTCACGCGCGCCTAATGAAGGTTTCAGTATAAGGCGAAAGCGCGTGCTTCTAATAAACCCATTTCTCGTTGCGGCTTCATTCTCCGCTCTTAAAGCGTGTCTACCAAAGGTATTTTACAACTTCACTATCTTGCCAAAGTCCATCTCGCTTCTTAAAATAAAAGTTCCTTCAGGCAAAGGAGAGTAAAATTAATAAGTGGCTTACATAAGTTACGTTCGAACGCATTATCCCATATATGACACGCCTTATCCGACTAAACAGTCTCGTACATCTTTAGACTTTGTACTTTTCCTTCCCACTAGAAGTTCGCTTTAATTTTGCTTGTCCCAAAGAAGGGTGACCGCTCTCAACCCTCCAACTATCGTCCAACTGCTTTGATCTCAATCCTTTTTGCGGCCGTTCGCCCTTGGCCCCTTTTCCCTGCATAATTTTTTTTACATGGATACACAACAAATATGCAAGACGCAGACATTCGCTAATAAAACGAATACTTTTTGGAAATTCTCTTTATATCTTCAATGGATGCATATTATTATATATTTAAACTAAGTCTCCATTCATTTAAAATTACATTTTTGGTATCATAAAAAGGTACGAGAACCATCAACTAGAAAACTGTCAAGACGCGTGCGTGCGCGCAGGAAATGCGCATAACTGAAGTCGTGTGTGTAATAATTATAATTCACAGATAAAGTGGGGAGGGTAACTTTTTTTTGTGAGGCAATGCTTTGTGTACCGTACCTCGTTACATTAACTTCTTAAATCTAGAAATACTTTTGCTGTCGGGAAAAAAAAAAAGATACGTTGGTCCTGATTAGGTTCGGTTACGCTATATTAGCGAGTACCTCACTATTTAATGACTTAACAGAAACCACCGGTAGAGACCTCAATTGAGTCTGAAACGCTTATCGCGCCCTTCTCAATTCGATGACACTAAGGTTAGGTTGAATTAGTTTGTTAATTATTTGTTTAGATATACTATAGGTATTAAAAAAGTAGGTTCCTCACTTATGCAGAAAAGCGCACAAATTCCTACACTTTCATTAAATGTAAAAAATTAGAATGGTATGTTTAAAAATTCATATATTTTACTGGTAACCACAAATGTTAAGAAAAAAGTAATAAATTTAACTTTCTATAGACGAAATTTGTTGTGTTGTATGGTGGTGTTTTGAGATTAACATTTCGTAGCAGTCGCCCATTCACGACTAACATTGGGGGGGGGGGGGTCCAAATTTGCATTTGTAGCCTACATGTGTACTCCGTAATATTTCGTAAGATTTAAAAAGCTACACTAGTAATTCAAATATTTAATAAGCTTTACTTAAAGGTTTACCACGACGGTGACAAAAACAAAGTTGGTAATTCGTCTTTACCTTCAGTGGCCTCATAACTATTCCACCGAAATTCCTGAATCTAGAATCTTCAAAAATTTAGCAATTTTGATGGAATGATTAGAGGTGCAGTTTTTAAAGTGATTATTATATTATTCTCAAAATATACGCCTTATCTACTAAATGGGAAAAAATTTTAAACCATTAACTTCATATTTTTATGTTTTGTTGTTCAGAAGCTGTATTTCTCAATGAAAATCAACAGAAGAAAAAGCTTGAGGGTTCGTTCTATCTTAAACTAGGCTAAATCTTGTCTCAAGCAGAATTTGTAATTTAAGATTAAGCTGAATCTAATTTGTAACTTTTTTTTAACTTTTTATTTAGAAACTGTTGTAATTTTATTACATCCTAAAAACATTCATTAGAAACCACAATCTTCCCCAACCAACAACTACACATCTATAACCTGCAATACATTGAAAAAGAAAATTATATGTAGCTAGTTCTACCAGCTCGGTGACCTTCCCTAATAATGCATCCATAAAGAGGGAGGGCTGCTTCTAACTCAAATTTCGCATTTCGCATTCGTTTCTTATGAAGTATTCCCACGTTTCTGTAGAATCTACTGAATTAAAAGCTTTATAACTGCTGAAACAATGGATCTTCCAAGTTTGAGGGTGAAAAGAAGCGTTGTGGAAGCAGATGCAAACGCTTCTAATTTTATAGATAGTTACAATAAAGACAATGTTTATGAAATCTTTGTCACTACAAACATCATAGGGACCCAAACATAAATTAAAATAGCCAAACTTTTTCAGTTTCATTAAACCCACCCTGTGCATATGGTATGCTAGCATGTGTTTTGAGCGTGTAGCCTGTTTTTGAGTCTATACTAATTCTAAAACAGAGCTTTCCAAACTGGTGTGTCGCGACACATTAGTGTTTTTTGTATTTTGAAAATTTTGATTTTTCTATCAACAAAATCGGCTACAAGATAAACCACCTACTGAAAAATTATCTGATATTTGATGATAAAAATTAATTAATGTCGTGAAAATTTTTATGCTTAAATAGTTTGTCGCCAACGTTAAAAGTTTGGAAAGCTCTGTTCTAAAACATGAAACTGTTACTAAACTGAAACCTATAGCCCTACATTTTACTTTGAGCCTATTTAGAAACATAATGCAAATGGCCTACTCTTTTTTTCTAGTAAAGTTACTCTATCTACTAATTCTGTTCATACTAACAAATTCTACAGTACCTACCGTAGTACCTGATATGGTACTGTAATATGTAACTTTGAAGCAGGTAATAAATCCAGTCTGGATTAAGGTTTCTTTGCAAAAGATGTCAAAAAGCCAGTGTGGATATAAATGTGGAAAAGTCCTACCATTTACATAATATCAGTAACTATGGTACTTTACACATTAACTCCAATTTTGGTATATTGCCTATTAAGTCTAATACCAATCATCTTAATAGAATATTTGATGCATGATAATGTTTACATATTTATTAGCTACCATTTTATATCATTTAATCATCTTTGCAATTATTATTATTACCATTACACATTTTTTTAAGTCCCCTCACTTTTAAGAAATTTTTTAGTCGTGTAAACTTTAATGTGGTTGAACTAGATAAAAAAACATGGCAGGCACTCAACTCACTCAAAATGTTCAGATATATATACAGTACTGGCCAAGTTTAAATGTATTCTTTGAATTAAAAGGATATCTTTTTTTTTAATTTTTCAGGCAAAAATTCGCCTACTTGGCCTAATGCTGGGGCGACTTTGCACAATAATTTTTTTTGGCTTTAATTGATATTATTTACACTTGTGTGTCTTATGTCTATATACCCAACCTGCTAA
The DNA here is from genome assembly GCA_023014485.1 of Bathynomus jamesi. NCBI lineage: Eukaryota > Metazoa > Arthropoda > Malacostraca > Isopoda > Cirolanidae > Bathynomus > Bathynomus jamesi. The sequence goes on from JAJOZX010004117.1 coordinate 176,000, forward strand.
GTAAATAGGGGCCTACCTACTAATTTCCAATCTGAATTTAACTACAGTGTATGTATGTATCTCCCTAGACTATACTATGTATATACTGTATTGATATTTCTATATGAATTATTATAATTTCAGATTATTTGCTGTTTTGCTGAAAATGCCACGAACATATGTGCAAACACCTGGCTCATGAAAATATCGCAATTACTCAAAAGCTCAACTGAATGCAGCAATTGAAAGTGTGCAAAAAGGAGCTTCATTGAGGAATAGGGTGTACCATTTTTGGGTCATTTTAAAAAAGTCAAGGTCCAGGAGTCTAATGTTGTGCCAAATGATGTCCTAAACACGAATTTAACAAGCATTTTCTAATCCAACAAATTTTGAATCCCCCCCCACCCCCCTTGAAATTTTGCCCATCCCCTTTTCCTAAAAACCCCATATATCTAAAAAACTATCAACCTTATCGAAAAATGTTATAGAATAAAAATGATTTAGAATCAAACGTTCTATTAGAAAAGTTCATTAAGATAGAAATTTACGTAATTTTGAAAATTTTCATTTTCTTTTGTCCAAGAGCACCTTATTGTATTAATATAAAATAAGGTGCTTAAGTTACATTATTTATGAGTATATTGTGAGTATAATCCAAATTTAAAAATCCTTTTTACATTGAATTTTAATAAACAAGCATTGTTTTTACTCTTATTTTCTTTTCAGACTGCTTTATTTGAAAAATAAATAAAAAATGAGTCAAACAGCTACAAAACAGCATGACTTTATTCTTGGTCGCTTGCAGGCTGATAGTATGAGTTCATCTAAGATTGTTTTACCATCCAATAAAGATGTTCTAAGCCATTTTATTTATTTACGGAGAATGCAGTATAAGGGTCCAAAAGTTACAAAAGATTCTACTGTTAATGAAGTTCTACAGAAGCTACTAATAATATGGCAAAAAGCATGCATTCCTACTATAGATATTAGTAAAAACCCTAAAGGCAGGAAGATGCTGTTAAATCTAGAAGAAATGCATAATAATTTAACCAAGCACAAAAAAAGAGCAAGCTTTGAAAATGAACTCTCTAATTTCATGAAAATTATGGATTCCCTTTTTGACATCTCTTCTCAAAATGCCGTTGAATTAATCCAAAAACTGCATGAGAACTGAGCCTCAGAAAGCATATGATATTTCATTCTTAGAAGATCAAAGAACAAAACGAGAAACATGTTTAGGTTTGCTAGATGCAGATTATGCATCAAAAGTACAGCGCAAGTACATTAGATTAGAGAAAGAGAAGAAACGCAAAGAGAAACATAAATCAGTGAAGCAAGTGAGTGCTACAGCCAGAACATCAGAGACCCTTCTTTCTAGCATGACCAGTTCTGAGACAGACAGCTATGAAGAGTTTCCGACAGAACCTACAGCAGGACCTTCAAATGCTTCCAGCCCCAAAAATATTCTTGCCTCGCCATTGGTTTCCTCCACTGCAGACAGACTTAATCTCTCTATTGGACAACGGACTGTTTTTGCTGCTGCAGTAGCCATTAGATGTGGCAAGGATATTGAAAAACTCTCTCTCCAGGACCACATCTGCAAGAGCCGCTCGAAAGACAAGAAAACGAAAATATGAAACTTGCATCAAGGATTTTACTCCTCCTGATCACTGCCTAGTACATTGGGATAGCAAGCTGCTTACTAAATCATGTTCAGAACAAGAAGACCGCCTTGCAATACTTGTTACTGGATACCCAAATGTAGAAAAACTTTTATCAGTTTCTATAATACTGTAGATGATTCCACTGGATTGTCTCAAGCCACTTCTGTATTTCAAAGTATTGAAAAATGGAACTTGAAGCAAAATGTCTTTGGAGTATCATTTGATACCACTGCATCCAATTCAGGATGGATGAAAGGTTCCTGTAAGTTACTTGAAGAACTTTTGCGAAAGAAATTGATTTGGTTAGCATGCCGCCATCATGTGGCTGAAAGAGTTTTGTGTGCTGTGTATGAAACCATTTTTGGCCCAAGTAAATCTCCTGAGTTTGAGTTATTCAAAGAATTTCGCGAGTCTAAATGGAAGAAAATTAATACGAAATCTACATACAATGTTCTTGATGTTAAATCAAGGTATCAAAGAGGCCTAAAGGAAGAATGTGTAGAATTTATGACCAATGTTTAAGAAAATCTGACTGCTTTCCACGTGATGACTATAAGGAAGTTGCTGAAACAACTTTAATGCTTTTAGGAGAGGTTTCCAGAGAAAACAGTCATTGGCGGAAACCTGGTGCAATGCACCGTGCCAGGTGGATGGCAATGATTTTGTATACAAATAAAATGTATGCTTTTGCCCACCAAGCATCATATGATGAATCATTGATTAAGAAATTAAAGAGAATGTGTCTATTTAATGCATTAATTTATGGAAAATACTGGCTTTTATGTTCTAATTCACTAGATAGTCCAGCTAATGATCTGAAGTTTTATCATGATTTGGTGAATTACAAGAAGGAAGATAGGGAAGTTGCAAATGCTGCTTTGAAATCTTTTGCCAATCATTACTGGTATTTGACGGAGGAAGTGGTCCCTTTGAGTTTCTTTGGATCGCTAAGTAATGATGAAAAAGATAAGATCGCAAAACCTTAAACAAATATCCAGTTCCAGAAAATTATGTATGTGGGCAACCTGTTTTCCCCATTTTAAAGGAAGACACAAAGTTTCATCAGCTAGTAGGTCCAATTTCATGGCATTTATTTCAATGCTGTGGGTCAAAACCAGACTCATGGATAAAGAAACCAGCATCAACATGGGAAGAGGTCGATGACTACAACAAACTAAAAAACATTCTTTCATCTATTAGAGTAGTCAATGATTACCGCTGAAAGAGGAATCAAGCTGGTTCAAGACTTTCATGACAAATGTCAAAATGAAGAAGAATTTCAAGGTCTTTTGCAAATTGTGGAAGAGAATAGAAGACTAATTCCTGATCCTAGTAAAGAGACTCTTAAAAGAATGAAAACTCAGTAAAGAATAGTTCATTAACAGATAGATTAGGTATTTTTATTTGCAGAGATTGTTTTAATTTAGAAGAGGCTGATTTTTTTTGTTATTAAATATACCATAAATTGTCTTTTCTTATTTTTATGTTTAAAAAGATCTTATATCAATGATTTCTAATTAGGAAACTTGTTTCTTTTATTTTTTTTGAGGAGTGTTGAATAAAGGAAAAAAAAAACGATGGGACCTCACAACTATAGATAAAGTGTTAATTTTTAGCTTTATTTTATATATATATAGTTTTGAGGTTGTCCTCACTTTGTATAGGCTAGTTATAATAAAAACTAATTATGATTTGCATTATAACTAGCAAATACAAAGCCCATCGCCGCGAAGCTGCATTGGGGTGATGCTTCAAAGGTGGCGGTAACACTTTATTTAAGAAGGCGGCACTGCAAGCAAAAAAAAATTTTAATTTAAATTTTTAAAAAATAAATGAAAATTTTCAAAATTAAGTAAATTTCTATTTTGATGAACTTTTCTAATAGAACTTTTGATTCTAAATCATTTTTATTCTATAACATTTTTCGATAAAGTTGATAGTGTTTGAGATATATGGGGTTTTTAGGAAAAGGGGATGCGCAAAATTTCAAGGGTGGGTGGGGGGGGATTCAAAATTTGTCGGATTAGAAAATGCCTGTAAAATTCGTGTTTAGGACATCATTTGGCACAACATTAGACTCCTGGACCTTGACTTTTTGAAAATGACCCAAAAATGGTACACCCTATTGAGGAAGGCTGGTGAAGAGTATGAGACACCTTTTCACACATTGAAAAATAAAATAGAAAAGAAACATGACAAACATCCTGGTGGACAAGCAGTGTTTTCAGAAGCAGAAGAGAAAGAACTTATAAATGTTCTCAAGATATGTGGCGAGTGGGGACAGCCCATAACAACTTTGGAAATTAGAATGATAGCAAACAGATGCTTGATATTCGGGGTGAAACAGCTAAAAAGTTTAAAGATAACACTCCAGGTGTAGACTGGGTCAGAGGCTTTGTCAAATGTCACGGAAAAGAAATTATGCTTCAATCTGCTTCTAATATCAAATTGGTCACAAGCAGAAAAAATCAAAGGATGAAATGAACACTTACTTTGACAACCTTGCAGAATCAGTGAGAGATGTTCCAAATCAGTTTGATAAATTATGATAAAAAACTTAGGAGATGACCCTGGAAAGAAGGCTCTATTTAAGTGTGGATGCAAGTATCCAGAAAACAATGAACACAACAAAGGACAATACCTCTATAATGCCTGGCCCAAGCAGGACACAGAAAACTAGTGATGGTGCATTGAAAGTTGAAGTTAATGAGGAGGAAGATGAAGATAGCAATGAGATTGATAGTGATAGCGAGAGAGAGAGTTGATGTTGAAGATTAACCTGCTTAAAACATACCAAAAATAACAAACAGAAAGCCAGAGGAACTGAAAACTGGAAATTGGGTTTTAGTTGAATTTCAAGTAAAAAAAGAGATCGAAAAAGGTTTATTGGATGTATTCTGGAAATTCTACATGACAAAGTATACTCTGTGAAGTTCTTGAAACAAAAAAAATGATCATTACTTCTACTGGCCTCAGGGAGAAGACATTTCAGACATTGATTACAAGATGATAGTGGGAACTCTTGGTGAACGTTCCTACAACCAGCGTGATTTATTGTATTTTGATAGTATTTGAGAATGTGTAGCTTTTCTTTCTTATTGTACTGACCTGTGAAGGCATCATATATTTTTGTAAAAGGTAATATATACTTTATTTGCAATGTCCCCACTATAATGGGTAGAGATTGCAAAAGAGGCCAAAATTTATACTTGTACAAAGTGACCCCAACATATAGGGTGACTTTGCACGAACTTATTCTTTTTAAAAAAAGTACAATCACACACAAAATAAAACAAAACACAAAACAATTTAAATGATATCATAGGAACAATTTGAATTATCGCCTGTAACTACCTCAGAGTGCAAACTATTTCAACTAAAAAAAAATTTTCTTTAAAAAATTGTGCAATGTCACCCCATTTTACAGTAACATTAGTTAATGCAGATCACCTGAAGATCCGTCATCCCAGCCTTTTTTAGTTAAGTTTTATAAGTCTAACTAATGAAAATATCACGCCCTAACCTTACCATTGGTTAGGTCAACTGTATGTTCTTGACGATTGTTTAGGTTGGGTCATGATATTTTCGTTAGTTAGACTTATAAAGCTAACTAAAAAAGGCTGGGGTGACGGATCTTTGGGTGATCCATTAATCCTATAGTCTTTCGGTAATGGCATAAAATACTGTAAATAAATACTTACTCCACAAGTAGATGGGGTGGGAGGTAAAACACAGCTTGTGGATGTAGAAGCTGCTTGATGATTGAAATCCTGCGAAGAAAGCTGAGTACTCCAATCCTGGGAGTCAATTTGAGACCATGGTTGGCTGTACCGTATTTTAAGAAATATAAATTATTGTTGATGTAGAAGTTAATTTCAATTCTAATAAGTGAAGTGCATATTCATTTAGATCAACCAACCATTGTAATTCTAAATTCCTATGTAGGCCTACCCACACTGCAAATATTTTTTATAATCCTCTAGAATTTAATGGAGCTCAGTGCAACCAAACTTTTTCTTGGAATAAATATAGCCTACATGGCACCAATAATGATGTAAAAATGGATGCCTTAGTGCTACATGCGATATTACAGCATTAAGCACCATTTCAAATCTTATTAATATACAGCATAAATAAATTTGTTTTACTGAAAATAATACAGATCCACTCATGCACTTGCCATGTTATTTTAGCCTCTCTAAATGAGTCTCAATCAATTCTTACAATCCCCTTCTCAACACAACTTTGACAATAGCAAAAACCAAAGGCAAGGTTGTTATTCAGTTGCATGGCTAATTTTGTGAGAGGAATATGTCCCCATTAGTATTAAATGCCAAATGGATTTTGTGCAAAAAAACACATTAGTGTACCATAATTCAGATTTATTGTAATTAACCAACTAGTCAATATTGTGCGAGTGAGTGGACTAGGTTGGTGATCATTGGCAATGACGGATATTGTCATCATATTTCCTTTGTAAAATTATATATTAGTGCTATGTGAATGCCATAATGGTGGTGTGGGTTGTGCAACTGTGCACCTAATATGTGCATAAGCCTAAATCATGATGGTATGTTATTTATGTCCAGTTCAATTTTGTATACAGCTCATTTTTTCAGTACAGACGCGCAAACATATTGGAGACACCATTCCATGCCAAGTCTAATTAAATTGTTTTCTTAAAACTTTTAAGTTAAGCCTACTAAAAGAATTCTTTCAGACAAAAATGTAAGCAATAAAAATTAGGAGATAGGAGTATCATCCATGAAAACATGAATTATGAATGGTAGAACTCAATACTTAAAGAGCATAGCTGAAAGGGATAAATAATCAATTGTTAAAGGAGATACTTCGAGAAATAAGAAAACCAGAAAATAAATGAATGAAAACTACAATAAAATATCTTGAAGATACTCATATAAGTAACAAAGACATAAGGGTATTGAGTAAAATAGACCTAAAGAAAATAAACACAAGAATGGAGTTACGTCAAGTGGAAGAAGGAAGTGCAGAATAAAGCAAGTCTGGACATCTTAAGGAACATGGAAGAATGCGGTAAAAGAAGATCATATGATGATAAACTATCATCTGTCATACTTTTCAAGGCAAGAAGTAATGCACTACCCCTAAGTGATAGAAAGCACCATAAAAATAAAAATACTGTATGTCAACTGTGTGGAGCAGTCTGCAGAGAGGGGAGAGGATCTGAGTCACTTTCTCCTCACATGCCCTAAGTTGACATCTGAGAGAGGTGGAAGGATGGAAGCTGCAAGGTATTATGATGAGGTTGACAGTGTGAGACTTGGGGAATTTTTATTTAATGCATGCAACATGGAAGAAAAGAAAAAACTGCTGTCTGGAATGTGGAGGAAGCGAGAAAAGAAAGAGAGCTCAGTGCAGACATGGTGTAATGCAAGTTGAGGTGGTGCTGTTGCAAAAGCAGTACCTCCAAAAGGAGTCTAATCATAAAATTGTTTCATTTCATTTCAGTGATAAATGTTCATATAAAAACTGACTTGCAATGCCCTCTGAAGTGATATACAAAATGCAAATCTCGCTAATGAAATTATTGGCCAGTGTGCTTCATATAGTTGGGGGTTTGATGTCAGTCAGAAATGACTCCTAATTTTGACCATGTTTTCCAAATGAAATTCGCCTCCTACAACATAAATCTTTGGTAGGCCTACATAGTAAATAGTTATAGTAAGTTTTCATTTTGCATGACATCTCATGAATGACAGACTCTGTAGTAGGCTTTCTAATACTGTGTAGGTGTAAGAAAGACTTGATTTACTGACAAAGCATAAACTTTCACACATTCATGAGGTACAGTGACAAAAATTATGCCTATTTTGTTGCAACTTTTGCCCTCCCAATCTTTGTCAATACATTTGTGAAAGGCTACTTCTATGATGTATTTAAATACATCAAAAGATCTTTCAGAACTATGCTAGTTCACAATGTGAAAATTATATGTTCAAAGATGGTTTAATACATTTAAGTCTGGATACAGTGATTACAAATTTATTGTAGTGATTTTGAAACCAGTAGCTAACTACTGCTTCCACATGCATTAATTTATCATCATGCATGACCTAAATTGTATCGATTTTAGTTCCAGAGTACTCATTCATCAGCCAGACTCTGTACTGAACGGACGCATTCCTGAGCTCTCTGATATTGCATCTACTTTTGTATATTGCTGAGAATTTTACTTTTGGATAGTTTTGAATTTTATATACATACTTGCGTTTAAATTCACGTTGTTATAGTTAAGTAATTGAATATTAGTGGTTTTTAGCGATTTAGAAGTTTTCATAGCGTGCCGGCTTAATTTAAATTATACCTGTGATGGTTTAAACTAATTTTTAACTGCGCGATGCCGTCGCAGAAAGCGTCGTGTGTTAGGTGTAGGGTAAACCAGTGGTATTCGGAATTTAAGGATTATAACGGCGATCCTATGGCGATTACCGATAGATCAGTTTGTTTCTTTTGAGAGTTCATGGAGGAATTAGTTGACATAAAACGCAGTGTACGTGAGGTAACCGAAAGACTTGCAACGCTTGATGAGGGCAGGGGTAGGGCTACGGTTGACGGAAGCCGAACCTATACTAACGTTGAAGACGTTAGTAATTTGAAGGGTGAGGTGCGTAACCTAGTTTCTAGTTTAGGTAGCTTGTCAGGAAGATTGGATAGAGTTGAGGAAGGGGTTAAGGTTAGTAGATAGTGAGGGATATCGAGGTTTCGAACCCTTTCGCCCATTTGGAAAGGGACGTGAATAAGGGGGAAACTATTTTAATTGGGGACTCTTTAGTGCGCCACGTGGACAAAGAGTTCGTTGAACGGCATCCAACCAAGAGGAGGAGGGTCTGTCCCAGGGGCCAGGGTTGACAGTTAGAGACGAAGTGGATAGGATTGACGTTGCCTCCCATCACTCAATGTTGGTGACGATGGTAGGAGGCAACGACTCGTATAGGCCCGATACGAGAGTGCCTGACCTTTTGGAGATATAGGGGGTTAATTAGGTCCCTGAAGGCGAGGTCAGATAGGTCTTTAGTTCTAGGTATTACCCCTAGGCACGGGTTGGGTCTTAGGATTACGTCAAAAACAATATTTTTGAATAATAAATTAGAAGAGATTTGTGCTGAGGAAAATGTACCCTTCGTAAAACTGTGGTCCGAATTCAGTGATCCTAGCCTTTTTATAAAAGATGGAGTGCATTTTAATGAAATAGGTAATGCTAGGCTAGGTAGGTTAATAGACGAAAATGTGGCTGTATAGGTCGAAGCCTTCTTTAAACGTTGTGGGTCCGGGGAAGGCGGGCCCGACGTGAAAAATAGTTTAAAACGCGGGCCCGTGGTAAAAAAATAACTTAAACGTCTTTTATTGTAACGCGTATAGTATTAGAAATAAATTAAATGAATTTAAGGCGGTAATTTATTCCGGCAACTATGATATAGTTGCTATCACTGAAACTTGGTTAAATACCGTGACTCGGGACTTGTTGGGGGAACTTGATATACCGGGTTTTAAACTCGGTGCTACTGTAGTATGCGGTCTACCTACGATTGGTTAGGTTTAATCATGATATTTTCGTTAAAACTAACGAAAATATCATGACTAAACCTAACCAATCGTCAAGGGCGATTGACAATGGGATGTAAACAAACAATTAGTAAACAAGATAAGAAGCTATAATTAAAAGGTAGACCGCATACTACAGTAGCACCTTTAAACTCTTTACTAATGATGTTACATAGGTTTGGTGGAGGCGTTTTGCTGTACATTCGCAATTCCCTTAGGGCTATCGAGGTTAAGTTAGATTTTCCAGCAGCAATTAATGCGATATGTATTGAAGTTAGGGCCCGTAGTATTAGTTTTAATTTTGTTGTTTATAGACCTCCCGTTCAACCCCTCGATACAGATACTAGATTTTACTCACTTCTTGGTAATTTTATTGACAATCGGAATAGTATAATTGTCGGAGACTTTAACTGCCCTAATGTTAATTACGAGAATTTTACTGGTAATGAGGAGGGTTTGAGATTTATTGAGTTTATGGAAGTTAACTTTTTAAGACAGATAGTTACCGAACCAACGCGCGGTGACAATATTTTAGATTTGGTGATGACAAACGGCGAGAGTTTAGGATCAGGCGCGGATCCAGGGGGGGGGGGGGGGGTCGAGGGGGTCCGGACCCCCCCTGCTCACAGTGACCAACGATTTTTCGATTGCGTTTGTTTGCTCCTATATATGAAAAATAAGACCTGAAGACTTAAAATGGCTTAAGGTACATGTATCCCGGTTGCCACAAAATTAATTTCCTTAAAAAGAATAAAGAAAAAAAGTTTATGTCCGATCCTGAGACATTTCAGACCTGGCCTGGGTGTGTGAACAAGCAGGATTTTGATAACGGGAATATACTTCAAATATGAAAATTTCCTACCGAGGGGGGTTCCCCCCCTCGGGCACCCCCCTCGCTCGCGCGTCCTCGGCCTAGGACATATCAGTAACGAGCCCCACCAAGACTGGACCCCCCTCTGCTTAAATTCCTAGATCCGCCCCTGAGGATGTAGTGATCATCAAATTCTTAGGTTTAAGTTAGCGATAAAAAACACCAGGATAGTAACATAATAGAAGTCCCTGATTTTCGTAGGGCTAATTTTGATAGTTTTGCGGATAGGATGAGAGTAGTGGACTGGGATAATTTATTTATGGGTAATGACACAAATTTGCGTTGGGTGGCGTTTAAAGAAAGTTTTAGGAATATTGAAAGGGAGTTTATTCCTTGTAGGCCCAAGCGCGCTAGAAATCATGGTAGGACGAAGTGGTGGACTAGGGAAATAGGCGAGTTCATGAACGAGCGTAATAGAGCGTATAGACTTAATAAGCGCAATGGCACGGCAGCTAACTTTAATAGATATATCGAGCTTAGACGTCAGGTTAAAAGATCAGTTAGGAATGCCAAGCATAATTTAGAGATACTAATAGCTGCGGATAGTAAACATAATCCAAAAAAGTTTTTTGAATACGTTAATAATCGTAAGCCGATAAAAGATAACAGGCCCTCTGGTGGATGTTAATGGCGCTTTGGCTTCTGACGCTCAGGCGATGGCTGGTATTTTCAATAACTTTTTTGCGACAGTTTTTACCGTAGAAGACGTAAATAATGTCCCCGACGTGGACTATATCGTTCCATTTAGTAGCGAGACTATTTTGGATGAAATAACTGTTTACGAGGCTGAGATTGCGCGTTAAATCGATAGGCTAAAAGTTCGCAAGGCTCCAGGCCCTGACGCTTTTTATCCCAGACATTTGAGACGTTATCGTAGGCCCCTTAACGAAGATTTTTAATGTCACTCGAAACGGGGATTATTCCTGAAGACTTAAAATTAGCTAATGTCACGCCTATTTTTAAAAAAGGCGACCGCGCAGTAGCTAGCAATTATAGGCCCATTAGCTTAACGGCAATTGTCGGTAAACTTTTGGAATCCGTAGTTAGGGATCGTATCATCAATCACTTAGAACAGTGATGGCGAACTTTTTTATCCAAGTGTGCCAAAATTCGTGTTTTTTAAATAATGATATTGTTGGCGTCACTTGCATACATGCATTTTAAATTTAACTACAAAATCATAGATAGCTGACTTATTAATCGAAAGTACTAGGCTATTCAACTAATAGATAGTATATTGAAATATAATCTATGAATTCATAATATACTTAATTATATAACTAATTTGCACATATGATGGAGTCTCGGGTGGTAATAATGATAGTATAATTAAAAATAGGCTAACTATAAAATAGATTTCTTTCAATGGGACAAAACCGACAATCGCCTTAATTGAAAATGATCGTAGACGATTTATTGCAGTTTTTCATCAGAATACCAAAAATTTTCAACATCCATCGCGTGTCACCTGAAACCCTGCGGGTGTCACTGCTGACACGCGTGTCATAGGTTCGCCATCACTGACTTAGAAAGTAGAGATTTGATTAATAGTAGTCAGCATGGGGTTCGACGCCATAGGTCTTCTTTAACTGTTAGAATTTTATAACGAAATAGTGCGCGAATACGATAGGCATAGAGCGGCTGACGTTATTTATTTAGATTTTAAAAAGGCGTTCGATACAGTTCCGCATAGGAGACTAATTGCGAAGGTCAAAGCACACGGTATACGCGGTCAGGTAGCTAACTGGTTAGAAGAATGGCTTCGTGCTAGGAGACAGGGTCGTAGTTAATGGTAGTGAATCGGGGTGGTTAGATGTAGGTAGCGGTGTCCCACAGGGTTCAGTGTTAGGCCCATTGCTATTTGTAATTTATATTAACGACATAGATGTAGGATCGACTAGTAACGTGTCAAAATTCGCGGACGATACTAAAATAGGCGGTAAGGTTGTTAACGAGGACGATAGTAATAGGCTCCAAGACGATGTAAATAGGATTATGGAGTGGACAGAAGTGGCAGATGCAATTTAACATAGATAAGTGTAAAGTTTTGCATATAGGTTCTCGCAACAATAATTACACATACACGATGGATGATAGGGAGTTAGCGAGCGCTGACGAGGAAGTAGATTTAGGCGTACGCGTATCTAAGGATTTAAAGGTTAGGAACCAGTGCCTGGAGTCTTGCGCAAAAGCTAATAGGATGTTAGGCTTCATAGCGCGTAATTTCGAATTTAAATCTAGGGATATTATATTGCCCCTTTAACAAGTCCCTAGTCAGGCCTCATTTAGAATATGCCGTTCAGTTTTGGTGCCCGTATTTACACGAGGATGTTGATAGATTAGAAAGGGTTCAACATCTTGCCACGAAACTGATTCTGTCATTGCGCAACAAGCCTTATGAAGATAGGATTAGAGAGTTAGATCTGTATTCACTGGAAACTAGGAGATTAAGGGGGGAGCTTATTGAAGTTTTCAAAATCGTTAATAACATCGACAACGTAAATTTTGACATTGTTCACTTTCGATAATAGTAATACTCGCAATAACAGATTTAAGTTGCATGGCAGACGTTTCATTACTAATATCGCTAAAAACTTCTTTACGTTTAAAGTAATTGATAAATGGAATAATCTTCCCGCATCAGTCGTTCATTCTACCAGCGTTAATGTGTTTAAGAACCGTCTTGACAGACTTTTTAAAAATATTAACTGTTTAAAATAAAAAAAAAGTCAGCAACAGGAGCTCTGGTGGTGGTGCTCGAGGATGAGTCTGTTGACGATAAATGCCAGCTTGTGACATGCCAGCAATAAAAAAAAAAAAAAAATAATAGACTAACACGAACGTAGATGTAGCTCGTAGCATAAACTAACCCATTTTTTTTACATGTCTGTAACTCTCTTTTCTTGCATGTTTGTAGTTTGCATGGTATGACAGTGAGTTAAGACTGTGTTTGCATGGTTTGTAAGCGTTCTTATTTTACTTCTTTTCATCTTTCACCCCTCTCCTATTTTCTCTGACTATTTTTCTGACTTGTCGGCAGTGGCCGGCGGATGATTATGGTGAGTCTTTTTTCTCTTTTTCTGAATGAATGTTAACCCACGAGTGATTGGGTTTCCTCCTTACTTAACCCCTTATTCTCTTCTCTTCACCCCCTACTCTTTCCTTTCTCTCAGGCTAACCTTAGAGTGGATCTTAGGGTCTTTGTTAGCCTTAGCATCTGTAGATCTGTAGATACAGTATCTATGAACACTTAATAGTATGTTGTTTTACATTCAGTAGCTATCTAAATCCAAGTTTCTAGTGAAATGCCTACCTATTTATTTTTGTCAGTGACAACTCCCATACTGAATGCTCCTTTGATAGTGAAATACATTTTTTTTCACAAATTTTCACACTCACAGATTGAACAGACTGGCTCTTTGAAGTAAATATTGTAAAGCAAACTGCAAATAACTGCAATTTTGCTTTTTAGTCTTCATTAAAGTTTTATTGGTGAATAGTAATTGTATATTCCAGTCTCATGAAGTTTAATATTCAATGCATTCTTGCAACAATTCAAACTTAAGTCACACTAAATAGTGTTTGTATTAACTGAAGGAGTTATTTGATGCTAGATGAACTACATGTTGTAATGTTTATGCTCTGTTGCTACTAGGGTGGCTAGACATCCACTGTAAAACTAACAGCCCTCTTTTTTAATGATTTCATGACTGTCCTCAAATGGAGAAAAAAATTAATTTGATTAAATAAACATAAGTTACAATATTGTTTTATTTATCATTTCATTATAAAATTGCAGTGGTATGGTAGTAAATATTTTAAAAACCATTTACACCATATTAAAAGTTTCATAAATGTATCCTCTTTTTCAATGTTTGCATAATGACCACCCTAGTTGCTACGTGTATTTTTAATTTGGAACAATGTTGAAATACATATTTGCCTTGTGTACTGTCCTACAGCACCCAATACTATTTGGTTATAAACATCTAATCTTCAGCCTATCTCAGAAGAGGTGAAGTGAGAGATCCTTCAAATAAGGAAAAGTTACATTACATTTCATTTGGAAAACATGAAGCCAATGGGGCCCTATTGAAGTTATCAAAGTTGTGAGCTATATTTTACAACAAAAAATCTTGCAAAATGCCAATTTCAAGTTGGGTAATTAACATAGCTACAATTATTTACTACTACCAAAATAGGCTGCATAACTTAAGCTAAGAATATATACTATTTACAATCCACAAACTATCTTTCATTCATGAGTGTTCAAATCTTTCTTAAAATTAACTAACATTACATTACAAATTAAACTGTATTCACCCCTACTATGTTTACTATGGACCTAAAGTGCTTAGCTTATATTTTACATCTCATATTTAGGCGATATCCTATTTTGGTATCCCAAATTATTCAACCAGTTCCAGTTAGGTCAACTGTACAGTCTAGGCTGGGTTAAAATTTTATATTGAAAAAGGTACATATTGTGAGGGATTTAAATGGAACACAGGAACCCCCTCGTGAATTATTTTTGCTGTTTAAAGCCTCCTACCCCTGGCACAATTTTTCACTTTTTGACTTATATTGAAGAATATTCCATTTATACGAGACTTAACACTACATTCAGGTTTTTTGATGACAAATCTTTATTAACATATAATATTTTATTTAATAATGTACAGTATTAGGAAAATTAAGTACGACAATATACAGGGTGTCCCATAAGTCCAGCATCATAGGAAAAATAATTAAAAAAGGCAAAACAAAAGCTTTTATTTACAGAATGTGCTCAATATGCATTGTTCCGTAGCCCATTCACAAAATTCCATCCGCCAGTCAGGATCATCATCGCTTAATTTCTGTAGGATCTGAAGTTTATATGGACCATTTGTGAGCCTGAAGAATGCGATGGATGCTACTTTTCGACACCTGTCTCGGTGGACAATCGCCGAAGAGACTTATTGGGACTTCTGTTAAAATGAGCCAGGATAGCAGTCGCTGTATCATCGTCAGTGGATCTCCTTGAAGGTCCACTGCGTGGTTTATCTTCTACGGATCCTGTTTCCTTAAACTTTGCAACAAGTCTGCTAACACAACTCTGTGTTATTGGCTCACGGTCTAGATGCAGTCTGTTAAATTCAGCAGCAGCCTCTCTTTGACTCCAATTTCCTATGAGTAGAATTATCTGGATTCATTCTTCCTTGCTCACAGACATTATGGCCTGTAGAAAGAGAAAAATATGAATTATGATTTGTAGAAATAGAAAAATATGAATTTCTCCTATGATGCCGGACTTATGGGACACCCTGTATTCAGAAGAAAAAATTAGATATATAATAAATGCACTAAAATTCAATTCACTTTTTCATTGTTCCTTCTCACATCAAAAGGGAAGAAATTTTCAATATCATACGTTTCTTACTCATTCCATTGGGCAGTTTTCACCTTCATTCTAATGAGTTTAAGATAAACTTTTGACAGTTGTCATATCTTATTCTTTCCTGACATGCCTTTATTACTAGGTTCACTGCCCTTTCCACACTGATTGTGGCATGGAAAAGAAGCTATCTCCAGCGGCTTACATCGAGCCTGTAATAGCTCATCATCACTAAAATTGTTTAGCAGCAGTGGAGTAGTAATGATTTCTTTCTGCCAATCGATCATCTCGGTGTAGTCAGTAGATTGGAAATTGAAGGTTCAAGGCAACTCAAAGTTTCTGGTACCTGAAAATCCTGTTCTTGAAAGGATGATTTTCTGAATAGCTTGCTCCCTAATTTCTAGTTTCTTGTCAGTTACCACTGATATGAGTATATTTTCTGGGTGGGCAAAGTAGGCATTATTCTTTAATACTGGTTCTATGATTGATCTATGTTGTTCATTTAAATTTTGAAGCAAGCACATTAAATGCCAAAAGTTATATGCACTATCAGTTGCATTAATTAGGATGGGGATTGAATGGACAGATCTTGAGAAGTGTCTCCAGTTTGCACTGCCAGACACATATCATAGAGATATCTTTGATCACTGCTTAAGCTCCTTCACAACACTTGCTGGAATTTCTTTAATGTTTCCCTTTATGCAAGAATATTTGACTACCTCCAATTTTGTTAAATCTGTTTTCAGTTTATTCCCAATTGAACCCACAAAAGTATTTGGACCTGTTGTTTTACCATCAGTGCCTTTGTAGTTGTGCATAAAAAGGTGGCTCATTCAAATGCAAGAGGCACACCAACCACTGCACTGGTTTGTTAAGATGAATTTCAACCAGTTTTATGGCTCCACCAATTTTTCCTGTATTTACAGGAGTACCATCACACAGTAAAGCTTTGATAGTATCTGTGCTGTTCAAGTCTGTAATAATAGTTATCAACTCCTCTGCTATGCAGTGAGCAGTTCCATTATCTGGTGTGACATGGTCTACAGAGATGCTTCCATGTTCTTTCATAATAACATAGTAGTGTTCTTTTATCTTTCCACTTTGTTAATGTATTATCTTTCCTTCCATCAAATCCAAGGCACTCCATCTTCAGACCTAAAAGTATTTGTTTCACCCATGCAATTTCTTTTTCTTTCTAATTTCTTTCTGTCAAGTACGTTGGTGTGGTTGAGGACCCCCATATCTTTTAAAGCTGCATTGACTATTGCAGCTGCAGCTCTACAACTTACACGATAATGATCTGTTGTTAATGCTAGGTTTTTATAGGAGGCCTGTTCTGAGTATTCTCAGTCAATTCTAAATCGGCCTCATAATCTACATCCGGACTCTCTGAATCTACATCCATGTCTTCTTCAGTATTTTCTATAAATTCCAATGGTAAAACATTGGTGGCTTCAGTCATTTCTTGTGCTTTTAGTTGACAGTTTTGTGCTTCTTGGGCTCCTGCTAAAGATCTCTTCTTTGTTGAACTAGCTATGTGATCAATTGGTCCTAACTGATTTTTTTGTTTTTGACCCACAAAAGACTCCCATTCTGCCATTGGTATTTTATCCTTACACCTGCAAGATTTCCTATCAATTCCCTTATCATAGCATTCACAAGAAGATATATCAAACATTTCATCATACTGAGCTACTTTTAAGGCAAAACTTTCATTTCTTCGATGTAACAGTACCTTGTTAAGTTTTGAGGCTGCTTCTATTAGTCAACTGATTTTAAGAGAGATACCTTTGGTGTTAATCGTAGGAAAAGAAAATTTTATCCAAATTTCTTCAATATCTTTTACAACAACCCTATAACAATCATTAGCAGTTGCTGATCCTTTCAAGTTAGCTTTTTCACAATGGGGCACTAAAAAGGTAGTGTCTCACATCTGCTTTTGAAAGAGTCATGGCTGCTAGGAATTCTGTAGGATATCCAAAAGCTGCATTTGAGGACTTGCTTCTAATAATCCTAGTTTATATTCAGAAGTAAAATCAAATTATATTTAATTTATAATAATTCAAATTATAATTAAAGCAAATACAAATTATTTCTATTTATCTGAACCATAAAAATATCAAGCATTAAACAAAACTTATCATGTAACATATAACAACATTAAACATATGCAAATATGAAGGTAAAAAAGGGAGGAGGGGCATGTGATAGGGGTAGTACAATAGCACTTGCTTGATTTTTTAATATTTTGTTATGATGATAAAATGAAACTTCTCACATAATGTACTTTTTAAGAAATAAAAAATTTCACATTTTCAACCCAGCCCTTTATGATTGGTTACCACTGGTTATGTTAATTCTTCATATTTTAGTTAGTTTTTTAAAAACAAAATGATTAGTTAGGTTGTCATGATATTTTCATTTAAATTAACAAAAATATCAAAAACTAACCAATCATCAAGGGCATACAGTTGATCTAACCAGGCAGTCAATTAACCTAATTAACAAACAAGTAATTTGAAAGTGTTGGAGTGCCATTTATTTTTGGTTGGTTGAATAATTTGGATGCCAAAATAGGATTATTGCCCATATTTTTTGGTAAGAAAAATGGAACTTTATAACAGAATTTTAGTTTTAACTAAATGCACATCCCATTAACTACTTGCCTCGCAACCAGAAATAAAAGGGCAATATCCTATTTTGGCATCCCAAATTATTATTCAACCAGTTAGGTCAACTGTACGCCCTTTATGATTGGTTACGTTGTCTTGATATTTTAGTTAGTTTTTTAAAAACAAAAATATCAACTTAACCTAACCAACTGTCAAAGGTGTACAGTTGACCTAACTGGTTAGTTGAGTAATTTGGGATACCAAAATAGGACATTGCCAATAAAAGTTAATCCTAAACAGACTAGATTGAAACTTAAATTTAGTTAGCCTACAAAAATGTTTGGTAAATTATTCATTTTAACATGCATCTTGCTAATGAATTAAAAACATGTTTTTCTTATGTAATTTGATGCGTACTATTTGAAAATGACCTTCATTTCCTTGGGAAATGTGCCGTTTTTTTCAGAAATGATCTGACCTAACCTAATTAAATAACTCAGGTCAATTGAATGGCCAGTTAGGTCAACTGTACACCCTTGATGATTGGTTAAGTTGTGATATTTTTGTTAAAACTAATGAAAATATCACGACTTAACCTCACCAGGAAACTTGATCATCATGGCTGAAAGGTGTGGCAGTTGTAGTGAAGACTATTGGCCAATTATTGCTAAATTTCATAAGAAAAATCCTGCAACTTTCTCCTTCTTGCGTTCATACGGTGTATTGCCTAGTAGTGTTCAGTGTCTGAACTGTGAATTGCCATTGTTCTATCATGAAGACAAACATTACTGGTTTTGTGGCCATTTGACCAGGGTAGCTAAATCAAAATGCTGCAAAATATGCAATTTCAATGTTAGCTTTACCAGAATTTTCTGATTCTGATAATATTCCTGATCTGTTAGGTGGAGGGTAGGGTAGGTTATATATTAAAACTATGGTTTTCTGATTGTTTTTTATGTTGTTTGAACGAAATTAACCTTCGTTTTTATCACAAATCGTTACCTTCTGAGGTTATAGTAGGAGGTGGGGGGGCTATCTCAGAAACTAGTGATTTCCAATAGAAACGAAGGTTATATTTGAACATTCAAACTGCATCAAAAACCATCAGAAATACATAGTTTTGATTTACAAAGCCTGTAATGTACATTTGTAAAAATTTATCTTAGAATTGTCTAAACTATTGATTGCAAAGGTAAAATTCCTCAAAAGCCTGTAATGTACTCTTGTAAAAAAAAAATACCCATTTTAGTGACGTGTCTGGTCTAGTATTACGGAACATTACAACAGGGTGGGAGTGTCACGTTTTAGCAAACAGCATTACATAATTTTTGAATGGCCCTATATCCCTAATAACTTCATGGGCCCTATATGGCCTAGCTCACTAAGAACAGACCTAAGGCGATATCCTATTTTGGTGTCCCAAATTATTCAACCAACCAGTTAGGTGAACTGTACACCCTTGACAATTGGTTCTTACCTGGTTGGGTTCCCATGGATTATACATGAGAACCCTATAGCAGCCAACACACCAGTCCAAGACCATATGGTACCATACAATCAAAGTTCATTTAAAAGAAGGACTGGAAAGTGTGTTGTGAGTTGATAATATAATAGCCTGAGAGAATCACAATTGGTAAAAACAAAAAAAAAAGAGTATCACCCAAATAATTAGCCAAGGCACTCTTAAAAAATTTTAATGATGGGGACAACACAACATTTGCAGGCAAGGTATTCCATTCCCTTATAACTCTGAGAAAAATATCCTAAGACATCACAATTGGTATGAGGAAAGTGGATTTTAAATGGATGACCTCTAGTAGTATATGAGTTCAATATTTGAAAATCATCATCAGGCACTATTGGAAACTGGTTATGGAATATTTTCCAGCACTGAATCAAGTCTGCACAGAGGAGTCTACCTTGTATTGAGTATAACTGAATAACAAGATATTTCAGTCTATCTATATAAGAATAATCTCTTAGTACCTCAACCTGTTTGGTCCATCTTCGCTGGACATCTTCAAGCTTTTTTTTTAAATCACCCAAGTAGCCAGTATTCCATGCACAGGACGAAAAGTCCAATAAAGGTCTTATATTTGAAATAAACAAGGATTTCATAAATCCAACCTCCCTGCAAAAGATAGATCTTAGCAGATTTGAAGCCAAGCTACTTGCTTTATTAACAATAGAGTTGATATGAAGGAGAAATTTCAAGGAAGTATTAACTATAATTCCAAGATTGGAAGAGGAGTCAACAAACTTAACAGGGTGATCATCTATACGGCACTGTGAGCAAGCACCCAGTGCCTACCCAGCAACTAAGGAGCTGTGAAATCGCAAAATACAACATTTCTCAACGTAATTATTTACAAAATGCCATGACCCAAAATTGAAGTAAAAAATACATTTTTCTAGTGTATTTTGGTATGCTCTGTTCAAATGGAAAGAAATATGATTTTTTTGGACATTATTTCAGAGTCATATTTCTTTCCATGTGCACAGAAAATGAAGGTCATATTTTTTACATCACCTAACCTAACCTAACCTTCCTTTTGCTTGAATCACCGTCTAAACTGATATTTACTACCATACCAAAATATACTAGAAAAATATATTTTTGACTTTATCTAACCTAACCTAAACTAACCATCCTTTTGTGGTAAATTTATAGTATTACACCCAACTCCCTTTGGAGGTGAAGTTTATGTTTTTCCCATGGTTTTTGATGTGTTTTGAACGAATCTGACCTTCAAAGCCATCGGAAATGACTCATTTTTTAGATAACCCCCCTCCCCCCAGCTGGCAATCGAAAACGAGTCATTTCCGACGGTTTTGAAGGTCAGATTCGTTCAAAACACATCAAAAACCATAGGAAAAACAAATTTCACCTTCAAAATTAACCTGACCTGACCTGACCTAACCTATCCTATCCGGCACTCCACCACAGTTCTGTGGTCCCATAAATGGCTGAGGAAATGATTCACAAAAAGAACAATTTTCCACGGAGGAATATTAGTATTGTCTAGAAAAGAACCTTTAAAATCTGAGACAGAATAATCACAGTATCATCTTTTCTTCGTTTTAAGCATAACGTAACTTTTTCTACAACGCCACATTTCTGGTCTTGATGATACGTACACTCCATTTTACAATGTGGACACTTCACTACTGTCGGTAGAACACCGTGAGCACGCAGAAACTCAACACTTTTTTCTAAATTTTCATAGAAAGCGACAATACAGCGGTAATAATCGAACGAACACATGTCACACAAAGCCATTCCGGTAACAAACTAATTCAAATTTGAAATGGATGGAGCGCAGTGATTGGGCAGACATGTGATGGCAACACAAACGCACACACAAACAAACGTACGAACACACACTAGATACACACCAAAAAAATGTTTATATCTCGAAAACGAAGCATTTGCGACGGAAATACTATAGAAGAAAAGTGTCTTAAAATTAAAAAATCTACCTAATGAATATATAATAATTGCTGGACATTAGACGGGTGTAATACTATAATAATACCCCTTTTGCTTGAATCACCGTCTAAACTGATATTTGCTAATTAGGGGGCGAACCAGCTTTCATATTTGGAAGCACAGAATTTAAGACAAAATCACCAACTTAATTAGGTCTAATAAATAGAAAATATAATTGATATATCAACCTTCATTTATGCTTTGGGTGGATAAAAATGGGCAGCTTGCTTAAGGAAGGAAGGAATGAAGTAGTTCCTCCCGTGAGTGCTCCTAAATAAATAAAGGTAATTATATAGAAAATGGCGCAACCCGAAGTATGATGTAAAAAACATTTTATTAGGTCAATTTCGATGTGCTGAAGCCAAATCTGTTAACCATTTGGTGTGCAAATGCTTCAAATTAGAGTAAATGTTATTTATATTTTACTCTTATTTTGAAGCATTTGCCTAAAAAATGGCTAACAAGCACATGAAAACTAACCTAACCTAACCTAAGAGTAAAATAACCACACGTTGGGCACGACAACTCAGAAAGCAAAACACCATGTTTTTGGAAAAATAGAATTGCTTCTTCATCATTTTCGTAAAACTTTACAATAGCTTCAATGTATCTAACAGAACACCCTTTAATGTTGGTATAGCAATGGAGTGTGAAGGGTGTTCTGTTAGATACATTGAAGCTATTGTAAAGTTTTACCAAAATGATGAAGAAGCAATTCTATTTTTCCAAAAACATGATGTTTTGCTTTCTGAGTTGTCGTGCCCAACGTGTGGTTATTTTACTCTTAGGTTAGGTTAGGTTAGTTTTCATGTGCTTGTTAGCCATTTTTTAGGCAAATGCTTCAAAATAAGAGTAAAATATAAATAACATTTACTCTAATTTGAAGCATTTGCACACCAAATGGTTAACAGATTTGGCTTCAGCACATCGAAATTGACCTGATAAAATGTTTTTTACATCATACTTCGGGTTGCACCATTTTCTATATAATTACCTTAATGGTTAATGTTTCTACAGACCTATTTTCCACTGGCATGAGGAATTTCCTTTTGGAAACACACTCAATGCCTCCAAACACCCACACTCCGTGCACTAACCAACCACAATTGTACTTAGTCTTGCCGAACTTACTCTCATCAATTTCACACACTATGCTGGGACTGCTGATTGAAGCTTGATTTTGAAGCCAGGAGTTCGCAACCTCAGAGCAAAATGACCTCCAATCAACTGCACTGCGAGAACTAAACTCTAGGTCTATCACAGCATAATTATGGGAAAGTATTGAGTTAGGAATACATTTATAAATAGCAAATTTTGCCACGGTTCAATATGAACGTTATCCAACCAGGTCCCTTTATGAATGCTTACATGAAAGTTACACCATACTACACATTTACTTTTTAGATTCGTCCTTTGCCAGTTGCAATAAAAAGATTGCCAGTCTTCACGATAACAACACAGGTTATTGCACTTTGGACACTGTTTTGAAGTTGGAAGAATGCCATGATCTTGAAAATATGCAAGAAATATTCTCGTTAGGTTAGGTTGTCGTTATATTTCCGTTTAAACTAACAAAAATATCAAGACTTAACCTAACCAATCATTATTGTATTGTAATGTATATGGTTGTAAATTGTGACTTGGTCCGCAATTGATATGGACCGTGACTTATTTTTGGTTGGCAAGGTACTGGTACTGATGGGTGCCGTAATGAAATTGACTGGATTCTTTGGATCTGATATATTTGCATGTCAGTTATAAATAGATGTAGAGTAACATATTTGTGGATAGTAGCCTATTGTGACTTTGATCCTCTGGATCCAGAGATTCTATCTTTAGTTTTAAATTGATAATTAATTAGTTTTGTGAAAATTGGTTGTTGCCAATGTACAGGCAGTTTTTACATAGTGTTGCAGTACCGTTTATTTTTGGTTGGATGAATAATTTGGGACACCAAAATAGGATATCTCCCACCTACTTCTATGTGACCTTAACTAGCCTATCCTAAGGTCTAATTTAATACCCTACTACGTTAGCCTACGTATAGGCCTAGAATGTTACACTAATATAGCATACCTCAAAAATAAATCCCTATTCGAGTTCTGATTGTTCATTTTGAGAAAAAACTTTAACTGCAGACTCTGATCGTAATTTATTAGCAAGTTGGTTTCTAAATGGCCTGGAAAATATTTCTGGTTTTACATCCTTCGAACAATTACAACGGGACAGTAAAGTTAGTAACTGTTTTCGTTATTTCTTTTCTATTTCAAGTGGCATATTTGGCTACTTCAATTTTGTGGCCAATTTTGGCTACTTTAATTAATAGCCCAATTATAAAATACTTACTACTATAATTTAGCAAATATGTCTGTCTGTCTGTGTCTGTCTGTCCGCAGAAAAAACTTTTACATTTCTGAACCGATTTCGACCAAATTTCGTATGGTGGATGGGGGTGATGAGTAATGAACAAAAATATATGTGTAACCCCCCCCCCCCACACACACACACACCACACACACACCAACTACTAGGCCCGAAGGCTCCAGCACCGCGATAAAACTATAGAAAAGAACGCAGTCATGAAAATCTTGAACTTCACATTGTGTCAAGATTTGTGAAGCTTAAGATTTTCATGACTATAGTTTTATTGACCAAATAATTGAACCCCCAGTAATTGGGGGGCCGCAGACTGCCCAATCACTGTCGGTTCAATTATTTGGTCAATAAAACTATAGAAAAAAAAGCAGTCATGAAAATTTTGAGCTTCATATTGTTATCCGTAATAATAATAATAAAAAAGAAAATTTGTTGCTACAGTTTTCAAAGACCCCAGCACCGCGTCTAGCTAAATGGGCCCGCATGGCCTTGTTTACTATAATTTACCGAATGTCTGTCCGTTTGTCTGCAGAAAAAACGTTTACGTTTCTGAACCGATTTCGACCAAACTTCGTATGATGGATGGGGGTGATGAGTAATAAACGAAAATATATCTGTGTGACCAGCCCTCCCCCCCACCACTAATTACTGAGAAAAGAACGCAGCCATGAAAATCTCGAGCTTCATATTGTGTTAAGATTTGTGAAGCTTAAGATTTTCATGACTGACTGCGTTCTTTTCTATAGTTTTATTGATCAAATAATTGAACCCCCAGTAATTGGGGGGCCGCAAGGACCCCAATTACTGTCGGAACATTCACAAATAATGTGGTCTTTCATGAAGTACTGAAGTAAACCGTAAATACTTGGTTCATACATATACAAAATAAAATTCTATTATTGAGCAACTGTTATCATATCTGTGCTCCAGACCCCCCATTTACTGGGCTCGAAGGCCCCAGCACTGCAGGTCTAGCTAAATGGGCCCGTAGGGCCCTGTTTAGCTAGGACGCACACATCCGTTCACACATACACATCCTGGTAGACCAGCGCGCCCCAACAAAGGTAAATTCTACACTTAAAAGGCTCTTCATATCTATGTGTGATGGCTCTTCCAGGATTTGTTAAGAGTAAAAGGAGACAGAGTCCATGCGCACATACTTCTAAAAAACATCTGCCATTCCAAACTACTTGCAGGCGTTGCAGCCACACTTACGCAGTCATTCACTATATCTATCCACCTTCTTCTCGGCCTTCTTCTCCTTCCACCTTCACAGACACGCTTATGCACTCTTTTCACAACTCTGTCGTCTTCTATTTTTTCCCACATATCCAAACCACCTTAGCACACTTTCCCCAATTTTTATTTCACCTGACTTCTGAACACTACATCTTTCTACACTGCGTTCGCACTTATTAAGCAGATTACATTTTCTCCAATGTTTTCAAAAGTTTTCCCCCGATTTCACTGAAATTTGTAGCAAATAATCACTATACAGGGTGTCCCAGAATTAACTATCTATTTCAATGAAATCGGACAAATTTTTAAAAAACACACTTTTATTTATGTTTATCATGTTTAATATGTGTTAAAAATGTATAAATTTCTAAATTTTTTTCATAATTTTATTTTCATAATTTTTTCATTATCTGGTCCAATGAAAGACCGTCTGAAGTCATAGAATGGCAAAGAGACTCTCCAAAAGTTAACGTGTGGCTTGGAATGACCAAATCCAAAATTTATGGCCCATTCTTCTTTGCGGAAGCAACTGTAACAGGTACCGTCTACCTTGATATGCTTCAGCAGTTTCTTGAACCACAGCTTCTTGATGATGGCATTCTTGATAATGTTGTGTTTCAACAAGATGGAGCACCATGTCATTATGCTCTAATTGTTCGAGAATACCTCAACAGACGCCTTCCGAATCGGTGGATTGGACGTGGAGGACCTCGACCTTGGCCTCCGGGTTCTCCGGATTTGACACCCTGGATTTCTTTGCATGGGGTTTCATAAAAACAAAGGTTTATCGCCAAAAGATCAATGCTTCTTGTTGAAACACAACATTATCAAGAATGCCATCATCAAGAAGCTGTGGTTCGAGAAACTGCTGAAGCATATCAAGGTAGACGGTACCTGTTACAGTTGCTTCCGCAAAGAAGAATGGGCCATAAATTTTGGATTTGGTCATTCCAAGCCACACGTTAACTTTTGGAGAGTCTCTTTGCCATTCTATGACTTCAGACGGTCTTTCATTGGACCAGAAAATGAAAAAATTATGAAAATAAAATTATGAAAAAAATTTAGAAATTTATACATTTTTAACACATTAAACATGATAAACATAAATAAAAGTGTGTTTTTAAAAAATTTGTCCGATTTCATTGAAATAGATAGTTAATTCTGGGACACCCTGTATATAGCAGCATTGATGGTATTCATTTCGATAAAATATTTTGATAATTAAAATAATTATCTCATTTTATTAAAAAATATGTAAAATATTGTGTTCCGAATTATTAAGCAAGTATTCTATTTACGGATCTAAATGGTGAAAATGGGTAAGAAGAAGGATTTAACACTAACTGAGAAAAGACAAATAGTCAAGTTACTCGCTGAAAATATAAAATCTATTGAAATTGCGAAGCAGTTTGGCAGAGCTTATATCGAACTGTAAACAAGTTTGTAGCGGAGGGTACCAAACTGAGGCAGCGAAGTGATAAAAGAGCTATAAGAAAAGTGACAAGGCGGCAGATATCTGTAATCAAGTGCAAACTGCAAAGCATCCATTGTCCTTAAGTAAAGAGGTTTTTGAGCAGGCTGGCATACATAATATACCAAGAACATCTCGATGTGGAATCCTCCAAACAATTGGCAAGACGTGTAAACCTACGATTCAGTCACCATTAACACCCAGGTACAAGAAGCAGCGTGTTGAATGGGCGCGTCAGTACGTGAAAACAGATTTTAATACTGTATTGTTAATCGATGAATGAAGAGCAACCCTTGAGGGATCTGATGGTAATATAGTTATATAAAGTGATGCAAGTTAAATTGAAATAAGATAAAAAATCTTAAGAAGTTAATGTGAAAAATATTTAAAATAAGGCCTCAAATATAATTTTTTATGCAAATGTTGAAAATTAGCAGGTTATTTTTGAATAAGTATTGGAGTGTTACCTTTGGTAAAACACGATTGACAGCATAATTGGAGAAACTATGTTTGGTTGAATTAATTTTAGCAGACTCCCTCTAATCAAATAAAATGAACCAATTGATATTAATTATTCATATATACACTTTCTTCTCTTTCAACTGCAAGTTCAGAGATGATAATTTTGTAAACATTCATTATATAAAATTGGAAAGTGGAAATTTAACGTATACACTCAAAAAAAACTTTTATTTAGTTTAAATAAAAAGTTTGGATTTTAAATTAACAAACTACTGTGTTCAAAATTATGAAACCCACTTTTGTTAAAATTTAACTAAATAAATGGTGTAAGGTGTTACTTTGATATAAACTTCGTTTAAATTAAACACCTATAAGATTACATGGTAATTTTTCGTTTCGTGACCTCCTGCTTTCGAGGACAAATTTTTTTGATGTTTTGTGTATTAAAATAAAGCTTATGACATTTCTAACGATGTACCGATGGAAAAATAATCTAACCTAACCTAGCCCCTACAAATATTTTATTAACTTTTTAAAGTAATTTGCAAACGCGATTGCAAAAGATCTAGTTGAAAAATTACAGCCGGTACAATCCATGATCACTTCACTATAAAAATTAAATTCAAAAT
Organism: Bathynomus jamesi; assembly: GCA_023014485.1. Lineage (NCBI taxonomy): Eukaryota > Metazoa > Arthropoda > Malacostraca > Isopoda > Cirolanidae > Bathynomus > Bathynomus jamesi. Next base: position 203,754 of record JAJOZX010004117.1, read on the forward strand.
GGCGACGGTATGACCCTTCTACAGAAAGCAGGAGGTTGCGAAACGAAAATTTAATGATTATATTTATTTGAAAATAGGTTTTGACTTCATGCGGAAAATTTGAAAATTCTTAATTTCACGTAAATATAATTTTTATGCGTTTAATCTTAATCAAATTTATTGTCAAGTATGGTCACTTATTTAGTTCAGTTTTAACAAAACTGGAACTCATAATTTTGAACACAGTAATTTGTTAATCTAAAATCCAGATAATTTTGTGTTTAAATTAAATTAAGAGTGTTTTGGGTGTATGCATTCGAAAAGTGGTTTAATTAACTTAAGACCGCAGTATTTGTTTAATCATTTCAGTATAGTACCCTACTAATTAAAATTTGAAGTCACGTTCCAATAGGTTATACAAAGGAATATACAGATATACATTGCTCATTATTTAACACGGTTTACTCTCACTCACCGCCATTCCCATTCGATTCCGCGCTCAAGAATGGGAAAGTGAGAAAGCGAAAACCTCAAAAGAGGCATTTTGAAATCAGTTTGTGCCCAATTTATGTTATTCTCCTTCTCATCCACGGCCTTTCCCAATTTGGTCCGGGTTAGGTTACGATTGGTTAGCACACGCATCCGTCAGAAAAATATGTGCTCCGTTTGCATCGGTCAAATAATTTAATTATAATTAACCTATTGGTAACCTAACCTCAGTGTCTCTCAGATACTGAGGTAAGGTTACCGACAGGTCAATTATTATTTGACCGATGCATGTGCATCGGTCAGATCGGTCTGGACTCTGGATCCGTCCCTGGTTAGGATACGATAAGTTAGGTTCTGAATGGTTAGGCTAATGTTAGGTTAGGTTCTGATTGGTTAAAATAAGTTAGGATAGGAAATATTAAACATTCCCACTCAGCACCGTTTCAGCGACGAAAACATTGTTTAACAAATCAAGACACGCTTTTTTCAAATGTGGATTTTTTCACTTTTGTGCATTCTTATTTGTGGACCACGAATGGAATGGGAATGCCATTGAGTGCGCAGTAATCATTTAACACATTCTACAAAACCTCGTATGAACTGTATTAGTAATGAATAGCTTTTATAGGAAGCGCATTTTGACAAGGAAGAATAAAGAAGTAATGGTTTCAAACATCTTTATTAAATCAAAATTAAATTTAAAACAAGAAGTCATCAATTTTATTTGACCGTTTAAGTTAAGAAACTTTGAATCACTTTTAGAAAAAAATTTAGATTCGTTTTAAAATACCAAAAATTACAGGACTGAAAGTTGTTAACAACATACTAATTATAATGAGAAATCATGCGAACATAAGCTGAAGTGAAAATACTTAGCCGAAACGATAGCTATATATGATTTTAATTAAAGCCCTTATATACTTTGTACAAGATACACAACATTTACCATTTGATATCCTTACCCTATAAAATTAAGTACTTTTAATTTTTTTTATATAATTATAATTCAGAGATAATTACATTAACAATTAAATTTTAAGTCAAATTACATCTTTTACATCAATACATGCCATGTCTGTTTTGTCATCCGCTCCCACCCATCATCTCAAAAACAAAACGTGAAGCCATGCAGAAAGGGGTCATTATTTCTGATTTACATTTCATATTACTGTATACACACACACAATATATATATATATATATATATATATATGAGGCCTTCCGAGGCAAAAGTAGCACAAGCGCCATCCGGGGGCAAAAATGAGTTATACCCACTGAGAGGTTCTTCAGACCGTATACTATCATATGGTAATGGATGAATTGCAGAAACGCCAATGTTCGTATGGTCGAAAGTCCCGCGAAAAATAATATGATTCTCGACCAAAACTACTACCCGCGCCAAATCAAAACATACTCTGAGGCAAAATTGACACTGAACCATCACTCGGTGGCAAAAGTGCGTCTCGCGCCATCAGCTGATGCACTAGTGACTATGTCTTTTACATAAACATCAACACTGGTCTTCTGTTATAATTTAAGGACAGAAAAACACTTCTGAGTTCATTTTTATTACGAAGATAATAATATAACTAAAAAAAATATACAGATTAACTATTTTGGTTTAAAATTAATTAAAATTAAAATTTATTTACAAAAAAGAATTCTGATAATCTGCAATCGTTCAGCTTGAAAACAAAACAAACTGCAACATTCTAGCTATAATAGTTTCCGCGTTATCTCTGTCCGAAGGTCGCATAACTTTCAACGCGTTTTCTGACGATTAAAAAAAATGGCGCTTGTGCTACTTTTGCTTCGGAAGGCCTTATATATATATATATATATATATATATATATATATATATATATATATATATATATATATATATATATAAATCAATACTACATTGAATTTAGTATGACATGTAGGTTCTTTTGAGTCACATATTAAGAACAAGTTTTTTTATTATCTGAAAATGCATGCAACATCATCTATTCAAATTTTTCAGGTGTGTTTGTACAGTAGACTCTCTCTCTCTCTCTCTCTCTCTCTCTCCTCTCTCTCTCTCTCTCTCATACATACCATATATGCATAAACAAATTAAAGCAAATTCAAGATAAATGAAAATTGCTCTCAATACAACTTTTATGATTATTTTTATTTCTCAGAGCCATGTGAATCGAAGGCCTCATCATTAAGAAGTTATATCTGTTGAGTTCACATCTGTTCATATATTTTGTAATATGAAATTGTATATCCACTATTAATAACTATGCTACAAAAATTATTTTGTCTATTACTACTTAGTGGTCATAAATTCAGTAAAAAAAATTTGAAACAAGCGGTGTCATTAGAAATGTGTATCCAAACCATTCTACAAAATGCTATGGTCAGAATTAGAAAACTACACAATTGTGCGATTGAGTGGAAAACTTTGTAATGAGCCTAGGTTTAATTAAATTATCATGATAAAAGTAAAGAAGTTTCTAAGTGAGTTACAGATGAACAAATTAACAATAAAAAACAGTTAGAGATCCCACATTCCACATTTTACAATGGCAGAACCCGTTTTCTACATAGGCTCCCGTGTCATCATGAAAGATGGCTATGACCCCGAGCATTGCTTCCTACTCGCCGTCAATCATTTATGTTTATGCAAAGGTTTGCCCCTATAATACCCTGTTCACATCGATCCATTTCACTTTTGGTTTATACTCTTTTTAGTATTTTTAATAGCTGTAAGTGGGGCTTCCACCCGAAGCCAAACACTTCAACTATATCTGAACTTAGCCTAGCGTTGATTTGCTGCTAAGATTAAGTTCTTTTCTTTTCTCCAATGGTCCAGTTTATTGTGTCACACCGACATTTGTTTCTTGTTGGGCCCATTGTCCGATGTAACTGCTGGAGTCCAGGGTCAAAACCTTGACCTGGTGGGATCCCCGCGTTGATCCCTTTGGTGAAGTTTCTTCTCCTCTGGGACTGAGAAAAGTTGCACCATTGCTCTCCTCACTCACCCTGGTGCGTAAGTGGATTGAGGGGACCTTTTTATCCTGGGTGACATCCTGCCAGTGTGTGAGCTTTCCATAGTAGACATTACGTCCCATTCTTTTTGTGGAAAGCTCCATACAAGTAGGAGGGGTTTCCCCCACACCCGTCCCTTATTTTTAGTTGCCTTTTACGACACGCTGGGACCACGTGGGAAGTATTCTTTAAATCCCCTATCCCCAGGGATAGGGATTTCACCTATATAAGAGGATATCATGAACTTCGAGATGCAGGGGAGAAAGTTAGTGATCAGTCGAATCAAGAAGCGGAGAGTTTGGATTAAAAATCAAATGAAATTGTTTGTGCTCATTGTTTAGTATAATTAAAGTTAGCTCTCAAATAAAATTTAATAAAATGTTAGTAATTTAATTCGTTACCCACATAGCTTCATAGAAAATGTTGGCGATTCTTTATGACTGTTCGTATTCAAAGCGAACAGTTGAGGTTTAAAATGAGATTAAAAAAAGTCATATTTTCCTTTTTCTCCAGGATCATTAGAATCATTGTGAACTGAGAATAACCCTATACGCTTATTATTGCTCATTTGAACAGATTACTGTGTGTAGTTAAAGCAGTTTTAAGCCGCGTGCTTCATGCAGTACTAATTTAATTTATTTTCTTGGCAAATGACATCAATTGCTTACTAGTTTAGGTCAAGCTTAGTTAACCCAAAATTTGTATATAAAAAAAATTGAAAGATTGATATATTTCTATGGTGTCTGTTTACATTGTGATCAATGAGATTAAAATTAGATAATTCTTCCTCTTTCTTTATATATTCTGCACAGTACTGTATAAATGTGAACTCTTGTGCGCATGCTCATAATACCTTATAAAAATGACAGAAAAACACTATATTATTTTCAATTTCAGCCTTTCACAGAAATCTTATGGACTTCTTATTATCATATTAATAGCCTAAAAGGGACATACTGTTTAATACATGAATAAATCTGAAGGGGTTTGGGTAAAAAATATTCTGTTTAAGTGACTGATAGCACATCAATAAATAAAATATAAAATTTTTAAAAATAGTGTTGACATTATACCTTCAAAAATGAGTAAACATTTAAGATGTTTACAACTATCAATACTGTAACTTTTATTTAACAATGAAAGTTTCGTTACTTATAATACTTTAATAGCTCTAATTCTACATAAAAACCAGTGTCATATAAACGGAGCGTTCGAAACAATTTAATTTTCAAAAGAAAAATCACTTTCGAAAAGTGTAAAAATGTTGTTAAATCACTTATGGAACTATTTAAACACCAAAAGTTTCGAACATAACAGACAAGCTATAAATGAAATTGTCGAAAAAAAGCATTAATATTTAAAACTGAAAATTTCTATAACCTAAACATAGCGAAATCCTTAATGATCCAAAAACATAAACCAGATATCAATATTAAATTCACTGAAATGCATAGTTTTAAAATATTTCTATAAATAAAAAACTTGGCGTGGTTTTGAGCGGAGTTGAGCAGAGTAACAAATATCTCTTTCGCTCAGTCGCCTGTTATGATTGGCTGATTCGCATAAAGTGGCTGAGGCTAATGTCTCTCGCTCAGTTGCCCGTTAGGGTCGGATCTATCAAGATGAGCGGCGTTAAAGATCACGAAGTGATTACAAGCCCTACCCGTAGGGTAGGAAGCCGAAGGCGCGACTTGTGTAATTAAATTAAATTGTGAAATAAAAATTAAGGACATTTCGGTGGAGGAGTAATGCTTCAAAACCAAAGTTGAATTTTTATCTAACAATAATTCTATCTATCATTTTTATCTTAAATGTGTTTATTTATTTAACAATTTTATTTTATTTCTTTGAAAATGCTTGAAGCGTAAGGATGAAACGTTAGAGATGACATAAGTAAAAAAATGATGTTATTTTATTCAGAGATTGTTTAAAATAAAATTTCTGAAATATCCAGAAATATTAGCTGAGCAAAATAGTGATAGGAAAATAAGGAAAATAACTAGGTCTGGAAATAAAATAGACTCTTTGGAAGCGTAAAAGGCGAACTTAAACTTTTAAGTCAAATTTTAGTAGCAGAAAGAACATTCAATTCATAGCCCAACCCGCCTACAATTTGAGACTGTTCCGAACACTCCTGAAAAGAAATTGGCGAGGGAATTTACTGCTGGACAGTATTCCAGATTAAAAATCGGAGCTCGCTTGACGCGTGTCCATTGTTCCGATAGCATTCGCATCACCAAGGATAATTTAGGAACAAATGTCCTAGGACAAGTGTCCAAGGAAATGTGAATGTGTGAATCCACTATAACATTATTCATATTATCAAAGCCTACCTTTATCTAGTTAAAACACGCTCGCATTATAACATGTAAATAATTTCACAGAAAAGAATTTGAACAGAAATTTTCCTTAGTTTTAGCTCATGAGGCACTTCTAGATTTTAAATGAATCTTCACAAATTTTGACATATTGTCCTCACTGTGAAGCTCAAAATTTTTGTCTGCTTTCTTTTCTATAGATTTAGTTAGGGATTGTTTTTTTTTTTTTCGCATTTCCCAAACTTTTCAGACTGTAGCAAATCTACCGTGTGAAAAGGGTACAGACTAGATTATCAGTATTTTGCAGTCTTCATTAATAAAGTATAAGAAATGGAAGTTCTAGAATAACGAGGCCTGCCTGAAGAGGTTCTAAGACTTCAAAATTTCACTTTATTTTTATAAAGCAATTAAATCAATACACAAATAAGCGTATACGAATAATTTTATAAATTTACAGCAAAATTTGCTACCAAAATAGAGCAAAAATGAAAAAGTATACAGTATTTATCTATTTCCTTATTACTGACTACCAAAACAGTGGTGAGTATAAAGAAAATTTCATGTCATTCAGCCATGTCGTAAGTCGGCAGTTATTCGTTTGATCAGAAGTCTATTAAACATTTTCATTACTTTAATTAACTCTCTTATCCATGGCCAACAAATTCAAGAATGAACGAAGACAACAAGATTTTGGGCTTCATACCATAGTGTAGTGGTTCTTAACCTCGGGGGTAATTACCCCCAGGGAGATAATTCTGCTTTTTTCGGGGGGTAACGGGCTGAGGAAAAGTTTTCAATATTTTGGGTATTATTAAATAACTAAACTTCAGATCATCTTTTGTCATTTTTTTTGACAGTTTTTCGTGATGGGAGTAATCTAATTTCCCTGGATAGCTCTAGGGGTAACATTGATTAAAAGGTGAAGAACCACTGCCCTAGTGGGTCAAAATCTGTGAAGACGCATTAAAATGTCAATGCTTTGAAAGCTAAATGCCTGTGTTAAGTTCTGTGGCTAAAAACTTGTGATTTAATGCCAGCGCGTTAACAAAATATATGTATATGTAGGCTTTGCGGCGTCACATTATTTGAAAGTTAATAGTTAACAGTTAATTTTGTGATTATAGTTGTTTATTGCAAATTTCATTTTAAGCAAAAAACTCTGGCTGGTTTATCATTTTCAAAGATGCAAGTTTCTTTTAGATTAAATTATTTTAGGTTTTACTCGTTCTAATTAAATTAAATCACAACCCAGATAGCAAACACCCGTTGGGCCGACGACGTTGGTAATGGGAATGTACCAACGTCAGCCTAGTGGGAAAGAACTAAAATCTGCACCCCTTTCTGTCAAGGATTACACTAAGTCAAGCCTAAGCATAATCGTAGTAAGATATATTGAAATATATATACCAGTGGAATAAAATTACTGCCCCCAAAATTTGGAAGTTGAGTCGTTGCTAACGCACTTTTAACCAATAAAGAACATGACGTCATTACTCGTATTTTTCACTTCTACGAAAAGCAAAGAAAATCATAGCGAAAGCTTTAATAATTTTACTTGGTTTATTTTTGTCATTCATATAAGAGCACGAACGAATAGGCACTGCTGTAGGTGTAGTTATTAATATCTTAAGGAAAACATTAAAATAATGGTAATATTGGATAATTCATTTTCGCAGGACTCAGTGGCTGAAACATAGCATATAATTGTGGTTCATTGTTTATTAGCACATTTATTAATGCTGATACTACTTTTAAATGGGATATATTTATTTTTAGGATAAAAATAATGTGTATCTTCAGTGAAAAGAGACTATAATTCCTTATTATTTTACAAAAAGGTAGGCCCCTGAAAGTAACTAACTTACCCAATGCCCAAATTGAAAAGTATGTACAATATCCATGAAATAATTTACGTAGAATCTTCAAAAAAGTACCAATCGATCGGGGTTTTTTTCGGATGGGGTGGCAGAGGGGTTATCATCTCAAGAATTTTATTCAAGAAAATAATAGATTTCCAAAAATGGTAAATAACCAAAGGTAACTAAGAATTAAAAATCATTCTTAAGTTAGTCCATCGTTCGCGTAAACAAAAACAAAAATGTCTAGTTTTGGTGATTTTGATGTAAAACGTCAGTTAAAACATGTAACTAACATATATTAAAAAATTAAACTCCATTGTTTATAAGGAGCTCAGAACATGGCCATTGCAACGAAACAGTAACTGAATCGGGCCTCTGAAGATGTTTGTCACTTTATAGAAGTCTCAGCTTACGGATATTGCGAATTGTCCAATCAGGAACCATATTTCATTTTTACAAAGACTGACCAATCAAAGGAAGGAAAATAGTTTTGTACCTTACATCCGATACTGTTTCTTCTTCAGAATATAGATATGTAAACATTGGCTGATTTCGATATTTTCTTAATCTGCATGCTTTGTTTATGGTAATCAACTGATTTGATGAAGTGTCAAAATCCCAATTATGGGAGTGGTAAGGAAGCAAAATCTGATTATTATAGAAGTAAAATTTGTAAGTGCCTGGCAAAAGCTATAACTGCCCTAACCCGCTAATTTTAGCATTGTTTGAATCCCATACATCAGCGGCTACTTATAACCCTCAAATACTAGACTGGGATATTTGTTACATAAATACCCAAGTTACCTAATAGCCTAGTCTAGTATTTGAGGATCAACAATAAAAAAAGGATATTATAAGTAGCAGAATTTAAATTAATTAATTAACTGAAACATTTTGACATTGAATTTTAACCATGACTTGATTCAGAATAACAAATTTTTCCCCCTTTTTGTTTTGCTTCGTTGGCATAGATAAAAAGATGCCATTTTAAAACAGTTAACTGTTTTAGGTTTGGTCGGTGTAAAGTAACACACAGCAAATGCATTAACAAAAGTAGAGGAAAATGTAATAATATTAACTTTCAACTTAAACCTAACAAAAAATTTATCATTTAGGACGTACAGTAAGTCCAAGTTTATCTTGCAATATATGAAAACTTAAAAATAAACAAACCTCCTTGTTTTGGGTCCACTTTTTTATATTGCACATTTGAGATTTAATACTTTAATGAAAAATAACCCATCTCCTCAGTTCATTTTCTGACAGCTTTTCCCCAAACTACAGTAGCTTTACAATCTGCACCAATTTACCTTGACTCAAAATGTAATTTCCACTAAGTTATATAATAAGGTAGAGTCCCTACGATTTCTGTACGCTGTGTGGACATGCAATAAATATTTTTCATAATTTTCACATTTTCATGAACAACTAAAAACAAAACAGATTTCAATGAGGTTTTTCCTAAAAGTTTCCATTTGCTTCATATATTATTATTATTATTATTATTCAAAATGTGTATTATATGCCCACAAAGCACAAGAGATAAATAGACATTTTAACGTAATGAATTTACAGAAGTTATATATATATATATATTATATATATATAACTGTGTCGTGTTCCCAAATTAAAGGCTAGCCAGGGAACATCCTTAACCTTGAAAGAAAATAGTTTTATTGTGAGAGGACCAAAACTGTTTAATTAGCTGCCCAAAGACCTAAGGAACACGAGTGGGGTTGCAGTGGACATCTTCAAAAGAAGACTAGACGCCCGGCTCAGAACAATCCCCGATGAGCCGGGCGTACCTGGCTATACGAGGTGGAGAGTACAAGAAACCAACTCACTACTTCACCAGGCTAACTCGAGAGGAGAGGCGACAAGCTTGACCTTCGTGAAATGGAGGAATCATCGCGCGGAACAGTTGAGGTTAATGAAAATACAATGTTCTTGAACGATACTTCTCAATAATTTGTCTCCGCCCCCTCGAATTCAAGAGCATTGAGTATTGCCTGTAAATCTGTTGGATCAACTGGTTCTTCTTCTTCATCATCTCTGTAGATTTCGAATATAAACTGAAGACGGACCCACTTCTTCCGATTGATAAGAATCCCCATGTAAGGGTCCATCGCGTTTGGAAATATAGTCGAAATGATTCTAAAATGAAACGAATAATAATGTTTTACGTAAAAAGCAATTGGTAAGTCCAGTTTTTACTAGAAATTAAAAGAAAAACCTTAATTTAAATTTTTTAATTTAATTAAAATTTAAAATTTATTTTAATTTGTGTCTTGAAAATCGATTTTTAATTATTATTATTTTTTTTTTCTGGGCTTTAGCTTCAATCTTAATACTTATTTTATACCGATTTCTGTATTTTATTAACGGGTAGCGCAGCCGGTCCCCAACTGACATTTAGTTTGTTTATTTTTCATTAAGACAATGAGTATGACGGAGGAAAGCGAGCGCGAATTTATAATGTAACATTTAGATCGTGGAGAGAGCTTTTAATTAATTTTAAATCACAATTACATTTTATTTAAACAAAACGCTCTTTCTTATAGCTCACCTCGACCGAGACTGACTTTGGGGTATTACATGCCTCCGGCCCTCAGCGCATTTTGAATCTCTCTCTCCATGTTGCCAACTAGTATTTTATATTTCAAACAACTTCATTTTACACGTCTTAATTTCATAGAATTTAACCAGTTTATTAAATTTCTTATTAAAAACTAATGCACGACGTTTGAAATTAGTGAAATTCAACTAAATATTGAGTATGACACACGTGGACTGAGTTTTTCTTCTCAGCATAAGTGTACTTCAGTCAAATTCCATATTTTCATTTTCGACTAACGAGAAATTTCTTACATATCAATTTGCTTTTTCTGGTAGGCTCTGGGCTTACTAAATATTTTATTTTATTTTAAAATATGTAGTACTATTTCCTTATTTACGAATGGTTAGGCTTTTTCAGGTTTATTTAAAAGCTTTAAAATCATGATAATAATATCTACATATCTATTATAATTACATAATTTGTATAAAAGTTTGAATAAGGGTGAAATTTTATGTATGTATCTATCTATTTATGTATTTTTAACAATTTGCATGATTTTTTAAATAATTTGTATGATAGACATACACTGCATAATCTCTTAGAAAATGTAAAAAACCTACGATGATAGATGAAACATTTAATACATTCAGTAAAACGACCGCTACGACAACAACGACAACATCAATGACAACGACAGCAACAATATAAACTCTATAACAGGTTTCTTCTAATGTAAGAGAAATTTCCGTTAAATCGAAACATAGTTTCTTCGTAAAAAAAAATCTGTTTTTCATTCGTCTTTATTGACAAGAAAATTATATTTTGACTCTATGACGGAAGAATATCTCGTTCGTAAAAATCTTTTTGCTGCATCTCATTCTGAGCATAGTTTTCCGAAAGAAGGATAAACCCCAAGCCACCTTAATTCTTGGGGCAAAGGAGGCTATAGATAGTGGAGAATATGGGGGTTTTAATGTACAGGGTGTCCGAGAATTATCTGTACAATGTTTGGCTGTTATTAAAAGTCAACCATGAAGTGTAGAAATTCCAGTGTTGTCCCATTTTACAGAGAATCTCATTACGTTTTTTCTGATATCAAGTTTTGACAAGTTTTTTAGAAATTCCAGTGTGTCCGAAAATTATCTGTGCAATTTCATCTTTTAATAAAATTCTTGATAACACACGTAAAATTCTTAAACAAGATTATTTAGAATCTGTATTTTCAAAAGTTTCTTTTATTAAAGTAACGTTGTTACAAACATTCGATATGTGCACCATCAGTGATTCGCAAAACATCCAATCGATAATCCAAATGTTGCCATGTACGCTGCAGCATATCCACATCAATTCGCTCAACAGCAGCTGTGATTCCTGCTTTTAAATCATCAATGTCTGTCACCCGCGTACAAAAAAGAAAAAACTTGTCAAAACTTGTTATCAGAAAAAACTTAATGAGTTTCTCTGTAAAATGAGACAAACTGGAATTTCTACACTTCATGGTTGACTTTTAATAACAGCCAAAAATTGTACAGATAATTCTCGGACACCCGGTATTTTACTTAGTTGTAGAATAAGATACCAGTCTAGTACCTACTTGTAAACGGGAATAGCAACTTTTTCAACAAAAGACACTTGAAGATCCGTGACAATCGCTACATCTCTGTTCATCATGTCTATCGGAACCACTCCCATTACCTTCTCTAAATCTCCCTGAGAGAAAAATTCCTTATACACAGACTTAGCAGCTGTTATAGCTGATTTCCAATCCTGAAAATAGGCAGCTCTTAATTCTGATGTCCACAGATTATTTTAGTAATATGGAGGCGCTCAGCTATTGTAGACCGAAATGACAAATTTAAAAAGCAAGATAGACAAGAGAATAAGGTTGAGAAAGGGGAATTAAACGTTAAAAAGCAAGTAAAAGGTAGAACATACTAGACTGACCAGAAAGCCAAAAAATGATTGAAGACGTTAAAACGCTAAACAGGTGAAAGGTCTCAAAATGGGAAAGAAAGAATGTAAAACAATTAAAGAGTCTCCCTTCCAGAGTTAAAGAGCGTTTTAAAATGCTAAAAAAGGTTAAAAAAAATTAAAAGGGATAAAATGTTTTTAAAAAAAATGTGATTAAAAAAGTTAAAACGTTAAAAAGGTGAAAGGTCTCAAAAGATGAAAGAATGTTACAGTTAAAGTTAAAGAGTATATATATATATATATATATATATGTGTGTGTGTGTGTGTGTGTGTGTGTCTATACATATATATATATATATACACACACACACACACACACACATATATATATATATATATATATATATATATATATATATACACACAGTGGTGGCCATACTTAACGCATCACCCCCATCAATTTAAAAAAAATTGTTTTAACGTAAAAGTAAAATACCAAAATTACTGTAAATGGCAAAAAAGCTGTATTTAGAAACTATTCAAGCATACAAAACATACTAATGAATTGCGGTCAGTATTTCGTACATTTACCGTTTTTTTTTCAGCACTTCGGCGATACGTCGTGGGATGAAATTTACCAGTATTTCGCAGTACTCTGGCGTAATTTCCTGCGCCCACACCTTCTTTATGGCTTCAAGTAAATCATTCAATGATGTAGGATTGTGACGGGTAACTTTTTCTTTGACGGTTTGCCAGCATCTCTATCGGGTTTAAATCGGGCGAGTTTCCCAGCCAAGGCCCGATCAGCTGAAAACCCGAATTTCGGACACGGCTATGGCGCTCCGTCTTGTTGGAAAAACAGGAGAACTGCAGGAGAAGTTGCCGCTGTTTATGGGGATGCGCCACACAACGTTTTTCCAAGACGGAGCGCCATGTCACCGCACCAAAGCCGTGTCTGATTGGCTCCGAAATTCGGGTTTTCAGCTGATCGGGCCTTGACCGGGAAACTCGCCCAATTTAAACCCGATAGAGAACTGCTGGCGAACCATCAAAGAAAAAGTTACCCGTCACAATCCTACATCATTGAATGATTTGCTTGAAGCCATAAAGAAGGTGTGGGCGCAGGAAATTACGCCGGAGTATTGTGAAACACTAATAAATTCCATGCCGCGACGTATCGTCGAAGTGCTGATAAAAAAGGGTAAATGTACAAAATACTGACCGCAATTCATTAGCATGTTTTGTATGCTTGAGTAGTTTCTAACTACATGTTTCCTAGCATTCACGGTCGTTTTGGTATTTTACTTTTATGTTAAAACGGTTTTTGTTAAAATTGATGGGGCGATGCGTGACTTATGGCCACCACTGTATATAATAATAATATAATAATAATAACACCAGTCCATAGGCAAACATTTTTTTCTATAGATCTTTCAAAAACACTTGTTACCATCATCACTGCTGTATGAATTAGGAGTGATAACAATTACAGGACGCGTAATGCGATCTAGACAATATAAAAGGTAACAAGTAACAGCCAGGAAGCTCATTTCCCCAGGATGTGAGGGGTGAATGTGCCCCAAGGGTCATCTTTATCCTGAGCAATGACGGGGTAAGCGGTCAACTCAACCCGACCCAGGAGCCAGAAGGCGGGAACAAACCAGAGTCCCGTCGGACGGAGGCCACCACCGTAACCACTCAACTATGGTCACCCATCCGTACAATATATAAATTAAAAAAAAAAGCACTAAAACCAAAAACAAAGGGCGCCCCCTCAGCAATGCTGAGACTCTGTTGAGTCTTGGGTTTGGACCCTAGTACTGCTTATATAGAGCAGCGGCAGGACGGCCACTCACCTTTAACTGACTCGGGCTGAGATATCCTAGGCTCGGGACCTACCCTTCACTTCCTTGGGGAATATGGGACATGGATGTTACATTTTCCCATTACATCTTGTTATTTAAAAGTTTTATTTAGAACGTTAAAATACTTTAAAGTAAATATCATCTAAATAATTCAAACGTTAAGTCCTGAAGTTTTGAAGAATTAGTTTGGAGATAAAAGTGATTTTGGCTATTTGGTAATACTGTACAATGTACATGGTTCGCTGTTCGCAGAAAGATATTTAACTACGAAAGGGAGTTTCATCGTTGAAATTAGGTTTGAGTCTGAAAAGGAAAACTGATTCTAATAGCGATAATTCTTGGTTATTTGCTTTGCATAAAATTTGGAAATTGTTATATTTACTAGGATGATCAAATTTATGTAAATGATCCCAAATTCCGGAAAAGATTCTGAAGGCTTCATGAGAACAAAACGTAAAGTCGCCGTCTTGAATACACAAATGAAAGGTCTTCGTTGGGTGCCATTTTTAAGTAGAGTTTTCCAAATGAGCGGGTTGCTAGTTTTCGTTTTGAGAATTTTAGTACATTTTGAGTGCATTCATAAGAGTACGCTCTTCTTAAAGGTTTTCAATTTCATTAAAAGTGCTCAAAAATTAAATGAGCAGCCAAAAGGTTTTAATTATGAAAAGCCTTTTAGAACCTTTTTGTTCCCTGTGAAACGTGTTTTGAGTTGGTGAGTGGTCTTAAAAATTAGGATAAAAGGACCATATTTGATTAACGATCTACTCCATTACAAATTTAAAAAAAACATTGTAAGGAATCTGAATTAACTGGTTTAGATTTTCCTCGGGCACTTTTAAACAATATTTACTCGGGTAAAGTCACAATGAGAAAATGGGTTTACTGTATTATGTCACGAGCTTTCGGCCTATACGAAAGTCTTCATCAAACCGAAAGTTTGTGCTCTAATAAACCCATCTTCCCATTGTGACTCCTTTTTTAATCGATTTTCTTATAATTGAGATTATTTACTAAACGTATATCGTTCATAATAGTGAAAAGAAGTATAACTAAATTAATGATTCAAAACGTACTTTTGTTTGATCAGATAAGTCACACGCAGTGATCATGAGGCAAAGGACAAGTTCGTGATGATCCGGATCATTCTGATTGAACGCGTTCTCTTCGGCTAAATATTGCAAGTCGTGCAAGATTCCGAAATGGTTAGCAACATCCGTGGCTGTAATTAAGAATAAAATTGATCATTAAGAATAAAATTGATCATTAAGAATAAAATTGATTAGTACGTTATAAAGATTTCCAAACAGTTTATATTGGAAGAAAAACTAACTATTTTGTACTATCAATCAACTAACTTTAATGAATCTGAATTTCACCAAAGAATATTTGATGAAGCATTTATGAAGCAATTATTAAAACTGAAATGGCCTTCAAAACTTAGCAAACGCGAGGGTGTAGCAAAATTCTTTACTGGATTTGGAGAATTTTTCTGTAGTTTTGACATGATATTAGTTTAGCAGTTTTTGATAAGTTAAACTCGGACGATGGTCTAGAAACTTACCCGATTTAAATCCATGCAAAAAATCTGGGTGCAATTGTCAAAGAACGAAAAGGCCAAAACCGAAAAGGCCAAAACCGAAAAGGCCAAAACCAAAATTCAAGAGAAACCTGGTCAGAAAGCTTAAAGGGATCGACAAAGAGTTGTTTGATAGACTCCTGCGTTCCTTTCAAATTCGCGTTAAATTGGTGTTGGAATCACAAGGAAAAAATAGTGGTAGTTATGAGATACTGTACGTCATGTTTTGTTTTTAATTAATCCAAATATTCTTAATCTCAAATAACCGGTAAAGAATTTTGTTACACCCCTTATACAGGGTGTTTCAGGAGGAACGGTCAATACTTCGGGAGGTGATAGTATCGGTCATTGTGAGAAAAAAAAAGTTCATATGAACATGTGTCTAATTCTGAATGGTTACGAAGATAGAGCTGTTTGAATTTGATGCGCGCGCAGCTCTTCCTCCCCCTTCCCTCCCCTATAACCTTGAACCATGTAAGCTGTAATGTAAGTATGTAACATAAGCCAATCGACAGCTGACTGTTGTGTGTGACATTGTTTGGTGTTTGAAGCAGTGTTAAGAATGCCACACACCTTCACACATGCCGAATATGCAGATATGGTGTATGTCTACGGTTTTTGCGATGGAAGTGCAACAGCTGCTGTTGCAGAATACCGTGGACGGTTTCCGAACTGCAGAATTCCGGATCGAAGAGTGTTTACCAGGGTTTTCAACACATTGCGTGAGATTGGTACACTTCCCAGCGCTCATGTTTCATCTGAACGTGAAGGTCAACAAGATGTGGATGAAGTGGAAAACATTCTTCAGTTGGTAGAGCGTAGTCCTACTACTAGCTCACGAAGAATTTCTACACGTCTCGGTGTACCACACACAAGACTATGGCGAACATTACATGAGGAAGGCTTGCATCCATATCATGTACAGCGTGTACAACACCTTCAACCAGGAGACGCTGCCATGCGACTGGAATTTTGTCATTGGGTAAATGCTAATCGCCGATTGCTTCGATTAATACTGTTCACCGATGAAGCTACTTTCACCCGTGACGGTATCAACAACACTCGTAACTCTCATCGGTGGTCAGACGAAAATCCAAATGCCACTGTGGAAACAAATTTTCAACATCGCTTCTCTGCCAATGTGTGGTGCGATATCATCGATGATCAGCTGATTGGCCCTGTTACTTTAGAGAATCGTTTTACAGGACAAAGTTACCTAGAATTTCTGCAAAATGAATTACCACGACTATTGGGAGATGTTCCTTTGGCTACACGCGCTGGTATGTACTTTTAGCATGACGGAGCTCCTCCACATTCTACCCGTCTGGTGATGCAATACCCAAATCAAACTTTCCCTGGTCGATGGATCGGCCGCGGTGGTCCCATTCAATGGCCACCAAGGTCTCCAGACCTCTCTCCGTTAGATTATTGTTTGTGGGGGTCGATGAAAAGTCAAGTTTACAAAAGAAAGGTAGATACACGAGACGAATTCCTCGCGCGCATTTTGGATGCTGCTGCCCGCATAAAGGAACGTCAAGATCAACTCAGACGAACAACACGCGATCTTCGCACACAAGTTGCAAAGTGCATTGAGGTTGACGGTGGGATTTTCGAAAATGTATTGTAAACTGTAACAAATTTGTCAATTCTGTATCTGATACCATTCAAAATGCCAATGTTTAAACATTAAATGTTAGAAACAGTAATTGGTTTCTCTTTCTTCATTACCACTAACGATGCTTTTGTATTTGTAGATTCAAACAGCTCTATCTCCGTAACCATTCAGAATTAGACACATGTTCATATGAACTTTTTTCTCACAATGACCGATACTATCACCTCCCGAAGTATTGACCTTTCCTCCTGAAACACCCTGTATCTGTATAATAAGTTATCAGTTATGATTGAAAGCGAGATCTTATTTTTACTCACCCATTATTACAGTTTTCATTATTTGAAGGAACTCCTCATATTCGGAGGAAGTTAAATTGGCTAGAATATTACATCCCTCCGTCTGTAAGATACAAATACCTTGAGAGATATGATGGTTTTCAAGTACGGAAGATTCTCCCGGATACAAAGTAGACAAGATCGATTTGTTTTTCGCCTGCAAAAAATTTTGCGAATTGATGGTTAATTCAATTTGTTTATAAACAAAAGCACTCATTAATTTACTTGGTATACTGAAGACAAAGATAAATATCCCTTTTTAATAAGTATTAAGTACAGTAACAATCTATGCATTCATATAATGAAAAATAACCATGCTACAGTGTTGCAGTGACTCGTAAGGAAAAGTATAAAGTAAAACCATTTGTAATTCACCAGGGGACCAAGCCTGTTTCCTTGTTTATCCTCTGTCCTGCTACATATCTCTCCTTTTATTTTATTGAATAAATCTATCCCACAGCACTAACGAAAAACTAATACTTTTCAGGCCCGTAGCCGGGGGGAGGGGTCAGATACCCCCCTCCCCTTGACAGGAAAGGTCCACTTTTGTAACCATAGCTATAACTTATAATGTGATATTATTATATATAATATCATTTAGTAAATAAACACTTGCATTTTTTTTAAACTTCACAAACTACTCTAAACTACTCTAAACCCCCTCCGCAGTGACTAGGTCGTTGCACCAAAAGGTCCGTCTTTCTACAGTTTCGACTCCCCCACCCCCCCCTTTTGGGAAGTCCTGGCTACGGGACTGCTTTTGAATGATGGCTTAATATCGAACACACTGAACTGTATTTAAACAAATATTTTATTTACGATATATTATTATATCGTATGTCCTAGTGAACTCTTAATCTAAAGTATCTAAAGTTAGCCATTAATAACTTAATTATTAATTATTTCCTACCTGATACGAATTATTTGTTCCTCGATGATCCAAATCGTGACATATAGCTGAGATGAAAAAGGTAAGCGCTTCCAAATGAGTGAACACTTTTGTTTCAACCAAATCAAGATTTTTCAGAAGAAGATAAGCAAAGTGTGTGACACAAAATGCGTGCTTCCAGTTGTGATAAGGATTGTCCTTGTAGCCTTTTTTAGCCATTAATGTAAATCTATAAAACAGACATTAATTTGAAAAATTTAAGAAATACATTGAGTCAGAAAATTTTGGCAAATGCGTAGCTTTACGGCCACGTGTTTTTGGACAAAGTCGAAAGTCACGCCCATAGCCTCTGATTGGCCGGAAGTTGATGACGTGGGAAACTACTAACCAATCTTGTACTTCCATCTAACCTAGCGTACGCCTAACCTGGACATAAGATTCACTACAATTGGTATCATGTATGAAATGGGCGAGGGCTTCCACTTCACCCCCAAAAAAAACGTGGCCCAAAAATACACAGTAACCAAAATTTTGATAGATATTCATATAATAATAATACGGAGATATAATTTCAGTATGTGCTCAAGACAACACATGCTGAATTCGATCCTGTGATATAAGCCTTTAAAAAATACTGGACATAGCCAAAACACTTTGCATGATTCCCTCATAATGAAGGCCATTTTTAATGTCCTTCTTTACATTAATAAGCACGCCAAACTTTCAGATTAGAATAAACGAAGGCATTTGACGCGTCCAATATCCATTATTTGTTTTATCTATTTTAAAAACAATATAGATTTACTTTGCCAAAGTCGATCGTTCTATACACCATCGATGCATCATGTCCAAATCCCACATCATGGACATAATCGCTAAAGGGGTGTCGCCGTCAGAGACGTCTCGAGGAGAAAAACTGAAGGATAAGAAAATGCCACATATATAGTTTTAGGAAATCGTTTCATGAAATCTATTTCATTCAAGATAAAGTTGGATAGGAGACGGGTTTTATCACACACTCACACACACACACACACACACACACACACACACATTAAGTTTAAAAAATGTTTCGAGAAAAGGCTTTTCTCCACTTCAGTGATTCTAAAATGGAACTTAAAAAGTTTTAGTAAAAAATACAATATAAAGGAAGCTAAAATTATAAAAAGATTAATTTTCACTTTCGATTGCTGAGTGTAATTGAAAATTCATCAATTTCACAATTTACAGCCAAAGTTTTTACAAAATCAACCTGTTCAGATCTTTTCAACAAAGGTTTGTTAACAGTGAAATTAAACATATGAACAAATTAGTCCAATTCTCTGGAGATGAATTTCTAAAATGTTGTCAAATGTTAAAACTATTGCTCCTATTATGATTTCATTTCCTTAAAATTTCGATGTCTAGGAGCAATTACTATTTCCTATCTTTATATAAAGAGAGTCACGGTAGAAATCTAAAAGATGTTAAGCGTAAATTTTAGTTTACACCCTATTCGCCGCAATAGTTTAGTGTTTAGTTTTAGAAAATACATTTTAAATTCAGACAAGAAAGGAATTTAGCCTTTGAGTTTAGTTAGAGCTTAAATTATCATTTTCTACTAAATTTTGTTTGTTTATATGATTGGATTGTTTAAGGTTCGTCGAAACATCTACAGTCAAATGACAGAGGAAATTTAGGATCACCTGAAGATCAGGGCCCCCAGCCTTCGTTAGTTAGCCTTATAAGGCTAACTAACGAAAATACCACGACTTAACCTAACCAATCGTTAGGTCAACTGTACACCCTTGATGATTTGTTAGGTTAAGTCGTGATATTTTCGTTAGTTAGCCTTATACGGCTAACTAACGAAGGGTGGGGGCCCTGATCTTCAGGTGATCCGAGACTTACAGCTTTACATGGGATTCGAACTAGGGGTCGCTACATAATCTGGGAGCAGAGGAGGGTCTCCCTTCCAACTGCTGTCCAGAGCCAATGCCGCTTAATTTCACTGGTCGCGGGAAGCGGAATGACGACATCAGCTACGACGTAGCCTTTTCAAACTAAACTAATTAAACTCATAATTTTAGTAGTTTTGAATTACAAAACTTCTAGATCGACGGAAGAGCGTTATCTATATTGTTTGGAGCTGCGCCATGAATTATAAAAATTGCTTCCCCACATCTTCCTCTCTCTCTCTCACCAGGAACAGGAAGAAGGGCGAAAGGCGCCAATTATAATTATATGAATTGTCAGATTCACATACCCAATCTGCTAATTAGATCGATTTTTTCAGTTTGTACAAACCACAGTTATAAATTTCTTGTTCTAATTTTAAATCCATTTATGACAAAGGAATTTTCAGTTCCAAACTACGAGGGGCGGTCAGAAAATAAGTTTATACGGCGTATAATTTCGTAACTAAAGGACCTACATTGATTATGTTTGTATCAGGTGAATTCGTTAATCATTGTTGGCAACACTGCACGTCGATTCGGCTGCCATCTATCGTACATTGGTTATATGAATCAGTTGAACATGGCGGCTTGACTGGAACAGTGCCCTGCCCTACGGAGCAGTCCAGGACGTTTACATTTAATGGCCGCTCGTAAAAGTTCCAGTGTTGAAGAATATGCAGCTGCATTGATTGTTGTGCCTTTTTGCCTGAAGTCTGCGAGCAAAACGCCTTTGTGGTCCCAAAACACGGTAACCATCATTTTGCCAGCGGACCTCACAATCTTGAACTTCTTTGGTCGCGGGGACCCACGGTGTTTCCATTCCATGCTAGCACGTTTTGTTTCCGGAGTACAGTAATGAAACCCCATGTCTCGTCTCCTGTGACAATGCGCTCGAAAAATTCTTGACCACTGACGGACTCGGAATATCGTTACAGAAATGACAGGGCCATGACTCCAGATTCCTGGGATCTTGGGAGCATTGCTCCGGTAAATTTGACCATGAGAAAAAGTAAATTTGGGTTTGGGTTTTGTTCATCCGCTAGATGTTATGCAATTTTTTTGCGTATACGTTCTTGTACAAACCAATTTTTTTAAATTACAAATTTAGTTATTTTAAGTTTAGTTGGTAATTCCATATTTAACAATTATTTTTATTAAGCTTCAATGTTTTGATAATTAAAATTTTATTAAAACGTATATTTTTTTAATATAAAATTATCAGGATTGGACTATGTTCCATTGATCTTGGCCAGGTTTGATAAATTGGCCAGATAATTACTTGTGCGGTTTTAAGTAATCCACCATGACTCTAGAATTGAAAAGTTTAGTTAAGTTTAAACTTACTTTTACTTACTTTAACTTACCTACTTTTACTTACTCTTCCTTACTTTTACTAAGTTTAAAGCACTTACTTTCATTGTACTATATTTACTTACTTTTACTCACTTTTACCATACTATATTTACTAAGTTTTACTTATTTTGTATTTTTTCAGGTAGTCAATAATCAATAATGGATCCTAATATTGATGAAGTTGGAGAGAAAAGTGAGGGTGTTAAAAGGGTTACTTTTGTGGTCAATGCAAGAACAATATTCAAAGAAGCAAACTGGGAGGAACATTTTAATTCCAAGAAAAATATTTGTTACAATACAAGAGGTCCCAGAGTTTGGGCCCACAGCTTAGATATTGCAGTAAAGAAATACCAGGATGAAGTGCAGCAAAGAGATATGGCAAAGCAGTCATTTAGTTTGTTCACAAAATGTGCTAGTGCTAGACCTCAGAAAAATGAACCAACTTCATCAACTGCTAATCTAGAAAATGAAACTTTTTCACTAGATGTTTCACAGACTGAAGAAAGTGCTTCTCCTCCACCTAAGAAACAAAAGGTAAGTGAGGAATCTGCGCATCAGACTAACAAAGCTGCTTTAGAGGAATTTGAAAATTCCCAAATCCAGAAGACATTGAATGCAATTTTGCGCCTAACAAAAGAAACTCACCAAGCTGTTGTGGTTAATAAGAGAAGAGTCAAAATATGCCTTCAAGTTCAAGTGTTGCATCCAAATCTAATAAAGCAAAAAGCAACAAATTTGACATTTCCATAGCCCATTTAAGCAAGTGTAAATCAATACATTGCTGCTGCAATGAATAAATAAACTTAAGGTGAGTTATAAACTGTACATATTTGATTATTATGTTTAGCTAAAACAATTTGTAATTGGTATGTCGTCAATTCAAGAGTTTACTATCATTAACCTATCTAGTGGTGTAAGGGGAAAAAAAGTAAATTCAGAGCTGTGCTCCAGTAAATTTTTTCAAATCTGGAGTCATGGACAGGGCACTGTTTCAGTCGAGCCGCCATGTTCAACTGACTCATATAACCAATGTACGATAGATGGCAGCCGAATCGACGTGCAGTGTTGCCAACAATGATTAACGAATTCACCTAATACAAACATAATCAATGTAGGTCCTTTAGTTACGAAATTATACGCCGTGTAAACTTATATCCTGACCACTAACAAGTTTATCATGCCACGTACGTTGGTAGTACTTCCCGCCAACTTCTCTCAAGGGTCAGTGAGCACCGAGGAATTAGCGGTCGTACCTTATTACCGCTAAACAAACAAACCCTGTTCTGCCATCCGCGAACATTGTGAAACCAATGACGAATATGTTAAGTGACAGAAATTTTCAATTATGAAATTAACATACAATGAATCAGAGTCTCACTGTACAGTAGTTAGAAGATGCAGCCATCGCTTAATGCAGTGGTTCCCAACCTCGGAGTAAATTACCCCACTGGGGTAATGACAACTATTTTGTTGGGTAATGACACGCGATCCAGATGTTATAAAAAATAATATCTAATGATTGGGATAATGGAGCTGGATTAGAATTGGGTTTTGGGTAACCATACAAAAAAAGGTTGGGAACCACTGGCTTAATGAATATAATTCAGTATACAAGTTAAATGCTGCAAGGCAAATTTTTACACCTTTTTAATTAGTTTTATTTGTATGGTTTTATTTTCTTTTATTCTAATAATTTTGTGTCCCTTTTAATTCATGATTATTTCAGTAAATTTTAAACTGTTTTTTTTTATGCAGGAAAGAGGGGCCAAGGGTGAATGCCCCCCCCCCCTATAGAACAAGAAGAGAGCCAAAATCAAAGTCCAGGGTTTTCGAGATGCCTGGACACTGCGTTATCTATGTTGTTTAATTGTCTTCCTTTAGTTTCGTACACTATTGCCCTTCTTTGATTTATGACTATTGCTTTGTTTTGAGATGTTTTTATGTTTTTATTTATTTTTACTCTGTAAATTTTAGCTGTTGATGATCGAAGCCTCATTCCGAAACGTCTAGTTATTAAATCATGCTAGTTTATGTGTTGATCATTTTTGTTCATTCTTAGCTGTCGCTTCCCTAGGAACGAACCTTATTCTAAGGTATATTTTCAGTGAAAGTGAGGAGAGTTTAACACTTTTTCACATAGAGCATCATTCCATCCATACGTCCATTTTAGGGTACGAGCAGCTCGCAGCCGCAATGCTAAGCAAACAGGGGGTCAATGTACTAAAGAGGTCTCCGTACGTAGTTCATCACCACTGACAGCAACAATGCTCCGTGTTATCTCAGTTCAAAGAATATCCAAATCCGTATTCATTTTCGCGCAATTTTCGTTAGTTTGTAACAGTCAGTTATTATCAGTCCAGGTGCATGGTTTTTCAGGAGCACGATTCTTACGAGCAAACACCTCCAAGCAGTCACTTGTTCTCGACCCTACAAAGATTCAAGAGCCGTTTCCTTCAAATCAAGCATTCCTTCGGTACTTCCTCAGTTAAGATGCGTCTGCTCTCGCAAGATGTTCACCCAATCTGGCACTTTGGCCTATATTCATTCTTTAACTTAAATAACTTCTAAATTAATTTGATCGCGCGCCATCCTATTTTTCGTTAGCTATTAATTTATTATTGTATATTTGTCCTTTTGTTATCAACGTTAATGAGAAACTCGAGCACTTTACTTATTGAACAAGCAGTGGCGACTCGTGGTATAAATGTATGGGGGTGCGATTTCATAAAATTTATAATTTTTAGAATTGTAGTACATAAACAATCACATGGTGCTTCCGTACGGTACTTATATGTCAAAGAAGCCATAAATTTGTATTAAAAAAATATTTTAATAAAATATAAAATAATTGTTGAATAAATTTGACTATAATAATGTACCACTGTACGACAACACGGACTCACAATAGGCTAGTGCGAATCCAACTGCCGCTCACAAGTGTACTGTACTTGTATTAACATATGCGGCTATGCCAGACGTACAATTCTAGTTAATTACAAATAAGTAATAATTTTAATAAAATACATATAAATGGCTTATATCATTATTACTGAAGTAACTATTAGTAAAAATAAAGTTATTATAAAAAAAATTCGCGATTGTACTTATATTTTCATTACAACAGTAAAATATAATTTATATTTACTTGAGCGAAAAATCTATCGCTCCATTCGGCTGCAATATTATTTTGTATTCAAACAGCGGTACGCTATTTGAAGCTATGCTATAAGTTTAGAATATTATGTACTGTATGAAGGCTTACTCAAAATGCCTCATGAATCATGATATGCCACATGAATTTTTAAAATATATTTCAAGAATATTTATTTTAATATCTTAAAATTAATATATTTTTTCTGTTAAATTAATATTTATCGTTTCAAGCAAGGGGGAGCGACCGCTCCATCGCTCCTATACGCCAGTCGCCACTGTCAGAACAAGTAAACCAAGTATTGTAAGGCTATTTACTGCCCAAGCATTCAAGCTTACCCGATTGTTCATTCAATTCATAGTAGGCTCCTAATTGCAACGTTTATTGTGACTTTTACGATCTATTTGTTTTGTTTATTAAAGGAAAAAACTCACTCTATTAATTTTCATTAACGACAATTATTTAATTTGATCGAAAGATCAATGGTGACCCCCATTAAACAAACACTAATTACATTAACTTAATTTAATTACATTTATTATAAGGCCTATAGTCAACTCAACTGGCCTATAGATATACATGTTAAAATTATATGATTTTTGCTTGTTTTGTAGCTGTTTGATCGTCACTTTAAGACTGTAATGTTAACTTTTTAGTTTAAATTAAAGCGTTTTACGTTTCATTTTAGAATCACGAGCGAAGAGTTTATTCTTTAAACGTCTTATATAATATATTAAAGTAGGCCCCTATTTACCTAAATTTTGTAAAGACTGGATGGAAAGACGAAGGAGTAGGAATATCCTTGCCAGCTAACTCCTTCACTTCTTCTTCCGTTACCTGTTTTGCATAAACAAAAAATAGAAAAGTATAACCATTAACAAATAAGATATTAACTTTTTATAACGGAATAACACCAGTTAAGAAACCACAATTTTTCTTCATTAGTTTTTGAATGTACAGTAATTCCGTCTTGAATTAATTTTAAAGAGTTTAATCTTTGTTTATAAATATGTAATAAATAAATATGTAATAAATTGTTAGAAATAACTGTTATTTATATTACGTATAGTGTCCCTCAGTATATGTTAAATCTCTACTGTTGGTTGGAAGGATAATCTTTACAGTAGTGGTTCTTAGCCTTTTTAAGTGCGCATACCACTTTCTGCCACCATGCTGCTTTACCGAGTACCACCATTGAGTAAGGGAGGAGGTATCCCATAAGTTAAACCGTAGGGAGGGGACTACTAATATCACCTTTCTAAACATTATCATGAAAGCAGTTATCAATTAGCAACTGGCGCATTTATAACCCTCTGGCGTACCACCTGAAAGAACTTCACGTACTACCAGTGGTACCAGTACAAGAGGTAGAGAATCACTGCTCTAGAGCCAAACCGAATAGAACTTTGAGAAACCTTTTATTTACAAAATAATTAAGAACAATTAATATGGTAACGGGTAACATGGTAACATCAGGAACCCTTATCTTCCCGCGCAGATGGGAGTTGGCATGAACTCCATACAAAAGTGAGCTGAGCCCGAGCAATTACAGATTAGGCGACAGGTCTAACTTCAACCGCGGCGAAAATGGGAATCGAACCCGGGTCGTAGAAGCGTGAGTTCAATCTCCAACCAACCGATGACATGAAATTACAGATTGTACGCGTATGTTTTCGTGTTGTAGAAGACGAAAAGTGTATAAATGACGATAAAAAATTGGACACTGAATAATAATAATAATAATAATAATAATTATTATTATTAGTAGTATTATTATTATTGAGATATCAGCTTCTTTTCGTTTCCCATAATGACTTTAAACAAGGAAATTTTTATCTATCCTGGAGTCAAGTGACAGTTTGAATTTAGAGATGAACATACCACTGAAGATTCATTAGACGTGCGATGAGAAAATGTTTATGGGAGCCTAAACAGTAAAAAAAAAATACTCTCTCGGTTTTCCTCGATTTGTCAAAAGCATTTGATACACTTTCACATGATTATTTTTTTCATAAACTTCACATTTACGGCATAAAAGGAAATATGTTTGATTGGTTCAGGTTGTACTCGTCTAGTCGTCATCAGTACATCAAGTTAAAAGATGCTACCTCCAACAACGTGGTGCTAAAAAGTGGAGTACCACAAGGATTTATCCTTTGGCCATTACTATTCTTAATTCATGTTAATATTTTTCCATCTCTCGCTACACTAAGTTGCGTACAGTATGCACATAGTTCCACTCTTACTTCTTCATATTATAATCCAGAAGCAAACAAGCAGAGTAGCAGACAAGTATATTCCTAAACGGATGTGCTCAAAGAAACTTCTACTGAATTTAACAGTCATCTTTATATCCTTTATGTAATTATTACTGCTAAATGTATGAGCACAAATTATTTAATAAAAATTGCTAATCCAACTCTTACAAGGAAGAGATTTTAATTTCAGACATAATTAAGTTTGAGGGAAGAGGAAATGGAGGAACAGCACCAGGATTGTTTAGGGTTCAGTTGGAGGCGAAAGTTTGAGCGATGGATGAATTCAGCTTTACCAGGAGAAGAGACGGCAAATGAGCCGTCAGAATGGAAAAGAGGAGGGAAAATAGAAGAACTAAAGTTGTTGGAGAGGTTTCTGGCTAAGTGCCAGAAAGAAAGAGAAGAATTAGAATTAGATAGGTTTCCACATTTTTGTCTGGTGAAATTATTTTTGGTCAGTCGAAGAAGAGATTTTGCGCGATTCTGAGCAGAAATACGAGTACAAACAAAAGAAGAGTTGGGGGTTGGATGGCAACGGTACCTTCTGAAAACTTTTCTATTTCGGAAAACATTAGAACAAGCAAAGTTAAACTTTTTTTTTTGAATTAGTAGTAGAAAAAAAATATGGAATGTACGCCTCCATGCCCGAGAGAATCACCTCCGTGATGCGCTCAGCGCGATCGGAGGGGCCGCGGTCACTGAAGCAGTAATCATTCCATGGGAAATCATAGAAGTACTTCATAAGGGCCTCCAAATCGGCGGCGCCAAAGAAAGTCATCTGTTAAAAGGGTTATAATAATAAAGGTTAAAAATACTATTGTTAAACTACTATCGCTTTCTCTATTCGCATTAAGTTTCCTAGAAGCCGACAAACTACATTTTCCAAACGAGAAAGGACTATTTCGTGTTTCCTACGTTTTACATAAACTCTATTAACTTTTTATCCATCAACCTCCTGAGTCGCACATTACCTATTTCATTCAAAGGAATGGCATCATGAATTAACAGATTTGCTCAATTAAAATCTGACCAAAACTTTACGAATTTTACCCTTTCAAAGCCGCACATCGTTTCTAATTTGGTGCTGAAGTAAATTGCTTTACTTAACAAACTATTACTTTCATAAATTCCCAGTGAACCCCAGAAATTAGGACGCAATGCGACTTATCTTTCAAAGAGTTAAAGATTTAATTGTCTGTACTACTGTACTACTACTAAAATTGTACAAATCATTCCCTCCAACGTGAAAAATTAAAAGCAGCTCCTCAGTATCTAACTTTAACTTCTTTGCCTCTGTTCTATTTCATCTATTTTAGAGCCTGGTACGATATTCTCTCTTGTTTTACTCTATTTCTTAAACAAAATTCACTATTCATCTACTTAACAATAGATAAGCCTATAAAAGTGTTTCATTTTCGTTATCGATGGTTTCCAATAGACTAAATGGATTTAGGCTTAGCTCCGTTTCTAACGAAATTAAAACTTTCATTGGTTGAGTTATTTCTGTTCGACCTTAAGTTCATTACCAATTTTAACTATCTTGTCATTACTCTTTTGTATGTTATCCTGAACTATCATAGTTTAATAGATCGTTTAATTTACTCACGAAATTCGAAGGACTATTAAGCTCAATTTTTTTTAAATTATCCTCAACACTTGAAGGCTTTTTGGTAATTACCGTAAGATTTTTTGCGCATCTACATTAATTTTTTTGGATCACCTGAAGATCAGGACTCCCAGCCTTCTTTAGTTAGCCTTATAAGGCTAACTAACGAAAATATCACGACTTAACCTAACCAGTCGTTAGGTCAACTGTACAACCTTGACGATTGGTTAGGTTAAGTCGTGATATTTTCGTTAGTTAGCCTTATAAAGCTAACTAACGAAGGGTGGGGCCCTGATCTTCAGGTCATCCAATTTTTTTAATTACATTATCTTCAAATTTAATCCATTTAGGATCAAGTAAAGATAAGCACCCCCAGTCTTCTTTAATTAGCCTTATAAGGCTAACTAACGAAAATATCACGACCTAACCTAACCAATCGTCAAGGGCGTACAGTTGACTTAACGATTGGTTAGGTTAGGTCGTGATATTTTCGTTAGTTAGCCTTATAAGCAATGTTCCCTCTAATTTTTTTTGGTTGGTGTGCGCAAGAAATTTTCGTTGTGCGTACATTTAGATTCATGGTGAAAAATTGTGCAAATTTTTCTGAGCGCTATTATCTTCAAAATATATAAATATTAAATACTTAATAAATATTATTTCCATAAGGTGATAGCTCGATCATTACGGTACTATTAAGTGGATATTAAAAAACTGTTTACAATATTATATATTCTTAAAAAAAAAACATTTTATCCATTCTAAAAATATGAATAAAATAAAAAAATAGTAAAATAAAATTCAACAAAATAAAGAAATAAAATAAAAATAACATTAATTGAAAATGACTATTTTAGTTATCATTTCTCAAAACAATTTTTAGCATTTAGCAATTTAAAATAGACTATCAAGCAGAGCTGGGCACTTCCGCAAACACTTCCGCAAACCGCAAATTCCGCAATTGCGGAAGTATGTTTTTCGTTTGCGGATTTGCGTTTGCGGCAAAGTCATCGCAAATTAGTGAATTTGCGTTGCGGAACTAAGACCGCAAACGCAAATCTTTTCTGCAAATTTCCCACGTGGCCACTGGCCAAGCCCGCTAGTGCTGTGACGCTGCTGTCACTCGCCGCCAATTGGCTGGCAGGCATGGACTTATTAAAACTGGATTTGGCTCAGTTACTGGAGGAGGACGACTGAACTTGTTGACAAAACCAGAGGCGTACACTTGTAGAGGCTAGAGGGGTTGAGTTGTACAGTGAGTTCAAGTTGTGTACAGTCACAGTGTTAACTTAATTTAACTTGTGTAATGTAATGTGTGTACAGTTACTACAGTTACAGTACAGTCTTCTCTAACGTGTCTAAGTCTCAAAATTTATGAAATTCAAATGATTAAATTTATTATTTAATTTATTTACTATTTACTTGCAGGAGGTGTTTTTGTTCAATATAATATATCAATATATGTAGTATTTTTATTTCTTCTACAATAGTGATTTATTGTAATAAATTATTTAGCCTTGTTTTAATAAAAACAAGGCTAAAACATTAAACATTAAAAAGATATAAAAACTTTTTATACCTCTTTAATGTTTTGGATACTTTTTATAGTTAAAATTGCGATTGCGGAATTTGCGGTTTGCGGAAGTGTTTGCGGAAGTGCCCAGCACTGTAAAAATTGGAAATATGGTTTGCGTTTGCGGATTTGCGTTTGCGGCACCAAAAATGGCAAGCAGTTTGCGGATTTGCGGTTGC
The DNA here is from genome assembly GCA_023014485.1 of Bathynomus jamesi. Classification (NCBI taxonomy): domain Eukaryota; kingdom Metazoa; phylum Arthropoda; class Malacostraca; order Isopoda; family Cirolanidae; genus Bathynomus; species Bathynomus jamesi. The sequence continues at coordinate 234,217 of JAJOZX010004117.1, forward strand.
GGAAGGTAAGGTTTGAGTTTGCGGATTTGCGATTGCGGAAGTGATTTTGAGTTTGCGGTGCCCAGCTCTGCTATCAAGATTAATAAATGATTTTATCCATTCACAAAATAGGAATAAAATAAAAAATAATAAAATTCAATAAAATAAAATATAATCAAAATAACATTAAATGATTAAGATTTCTCCCTACGATCTTTAGCATTTGCCCATTCCAAATAAACTCTATGAAGATTAATACATCCGTCACCATTCAGGTAACTTTTAAATCGCATGAGCATGTCCAAATGATTTTCTTTCAAGCGGTTTCTTAATTTGTTCTTTATAGAATTCATTAAAATGAAATTTTTTAAATTACTACGTTTACTGTCATGACTCATAATACGCTTGAGCCTGTGCGCATTTTATTTTGCTGTGTGCGCGGGTTTCACAACGCGTGTGCGCGCGCACACGCGCACACCTTAGAGGGAACATTGCTTATAAGGCTAATTAAAGAAGGCTGGGGGTGCTTATCTTTACTTGATCCCAAATTTAGAACTGAATTATTTCATCAAATCTCTAAAACTTTCCTTCTTTAACACCAAAAACTTTTCATCAATATATAACTTTAAATTACGAAATTTACAAACGCTACTTTCGTCTATATGTTCATCCAGATAAATATCGTGAGTAAAATCGAAAGCACAAATCGTGCAAATATACTTTTTAACTTGTATTTTTACCATATTGATCACATAATATTTTACAATTTCAAAATATTAAATACCATTGTGGATGGAGAAGATTTTTTTGTGTAAATGTACGAAATCTCGATAAGCAGTACCCAAGTATCTTTCAAAATATACGAGAGCAAGCAACATTTTCGAAAGGCATGTCTGGCTGGCTGCGGATGGCTGAATGTGGTGGAGAGGATACGTAAGGTACGTATGGTACCCAATTACGCATTAGAGGATAATGGAAAATAAAGGATAGCATGGAACGCTTAATGTAATCTACATTTTTTAAGGAATTTTTAGTTATTTATTATATAGAAGAAAACATAATTCCATCGCTGCATTATTTCTTCGATGAATACCAAACACATCCATCGTCCCGAGACTTACTTTTAAAAATTAATTAATTACATTCCATCTTTCGCACTGAAATTACTTAGATAAAGAAGCACTGATCCAGAGGAACCTTCAGCTGTCCAGCATCCCCCAGTTTAAGTACTCCACCGACGGTGTACACATGAGCAATTTTTTCCTGTTTTGCAAAATTGTTATATACTGTACTATTTAAAACTAAAGTTCTGCTCTAGCTAAGTAGCTTCACTGAAGTTGAATATGTCTATTCGAAGGTTTTGACTCTCGAGAATCAAGCTTCTCATCATCTGAGAACTTTCATTCCTCTAAAACGAGAGCAGTCTCACGCCTCCTACTGCATTTATTGCAAAATGGAACATTACTGCTTCTACATAAAGCTATGAAAACTAGCTAAGTTAAATCTACCATGATTTTTTTTAAATATACGAACAATCCTACACTGTATGCCCAAGTAGCATCCTTGAAACTGAAAAAGTTTATTCGGAGGTTTTGGTTCCCAGGCGTTTCCATCAAGTTTCTCTTCTCTACCAATCGAGTATCATTTGAGAACTCCCAGTGCTGTGAAACCAGACCAGACCAGCACCTCCTATCACATTTATTGGCAAAGCGACATTACTACTACTACTCTATCCTGATTAGCTCTCCCTCAAGTAGCTCCGTTTTAGTAATAATACAAAAATAAGGAGCAAAAGAAAGAAAAAAGAGGAGAGAGAGTGGTTTCCCATAATAATTTACTGTAGCTGTTCGGAGGTTTGAACTTCCGAGAATTCCGACCTACAGTATTAAAAACGCGTAAATAAAAATAAAAAAAGTTAAAAAACTATAATTTGAGAACCTCTCGTGCTCTGATACCAGACCAGACCAGCGCCTCCTACTACATTTACATCTAAAGATATTACTGCTTCTATGGATATACATAAACACTATGTACCTAAAGAGTAGCCATCCTTTAAACTTAATTAGCTGTTCCAATGTTCTGACTCCCGCGAATTTCCATCAAGCTTCCCATCTATACTAATGGATTATCATCTGAGAACTCCTAATGTTTTGCAACTAGACCCACTCAGCACCTCCTACTACACTTTATACGAAAGAAAAACTGGGCTAGTCCTTATATAAAAATTTCTCATAATTTACGTTATCGTTATCAATGTAATAAACGTCAATTTTCAAGAGTATGCAAATTTAGCTCTTTGAATTTGTTTTTGTATGCTTTACCACATAAGGTTGGAATAAGCTTTGTTGCGCGGCGTCAAACCATTTCTATATCCTTACTCTTATAAGGCAATCCAACTGTATTCTAAAGGTGGTCTAACAAGCGATTCATAATGGCACAACAATATTTTTAGATTTATATTCAAAATTATTAGAAAAACAACAACACTCAATTAGCTTTACTGCTCGCGACTGAACATTGTTTTTGAGAATCTTAAATTTATTTGTAACAATAACACCGGAGTCTTTTTCCTCAGAGACTTTATTTAACACACTATTTCCCATAGTATAATTAAATTTACTATTGTGATTAACCTATATTCATGACTTTACATTTTCCTACGTTAAATTTCACTTGCTACTAATTAGCCTACTCTACGAAATTACTAAGTCGCGCTTCAAACTACCTCTATCTAGTAAACCGATTGCTTTACCCACTACTTAAGTATCGTCGGCAAATTTATAAATTTTACTCAATAAATTCACATCAAAATCGTTAACATATATTATGAAAAGTAATGGTCCCAAAATTAAACCTTGCGGAACACCGCTAGATACATTAACCCACCCTGACTCTTCGCCCTGTTAACTCTTTCTGTCCCAGCGATTCCATATGGCATCATCAACAAAAAATGCGTGTAATTTCCTCAGATGAGCTTCAGTGATGCCTTATGGTATTTGAATATAACAATTAACTGTATAGCAATATCTGGCAGATTTTTGGACATTGGCCTGAGCATTTAGAACCCCAAAAGAGATGCAGAAATTGTATGAACGGCTATTCTCGTCTAAAATGCAGAAAGTGTGATGTACCATTATGTTTAATTAACAAAGGACAAAAACCGTTTTAATGTATTCCATTCGAAGTAGTATGGTCTACCGTTGTGTTTAGCAAAGAACAAATACTGCTTTTGTTTGTTTCATTCAAAGTACCAAAGTTAGGTTAGTTTCTCTTATTACTTGATAGCGTCAATGGAATCATATAATTTCTAGTGTAATTAATTAAATAAATTTCTAAACAAAGTTTCGTTTATGTTTCCATACCTATTTTTAAGATTTTTAAGTGTTAACATTTTTTTTTTTAGCTCGAAACAATAATTTAGGACAGAAAGGGTTAATTATTTATTACTCTTTGTTTTTTACCAGTTAACCAATTATGAACCTAGTTATTCCCCTTATATTGTGAACTTTAACCTTAACTTTAACTTTTTTTACTGGACAGTAATATTTGATTTATGTGATCTGATGGCACTGTTCACTACCATCATGGCAGTCAACTTTTTTTTATAATATAAATCACTGAGAGATATGATTTACGATAAATAACCATTTTGCTCTACAATTCCTGTAATTTTTGTAATATTTACTCCTCAGATTCTCGACTCGGAAAGGAAATGATAATTAACATCATTAAAATCTAAATTAAAGCCATAAAGAAAGAGTAAATACAAAGCGTATCATATAACAGCTATAATAATTACGAAAAGTATTGTTATAAACATGTTTATAACAATGTTTTTATTAAGTGACTAAGATTAGTGGTAAAGGTGTGTGTTAGATCAGTGGTTACATCAGTTTAGTGTGTTTGATCAGTATGTTAAATGGTTCAGTGTCTTAGACCCTTTTGTCCACGAACCAGTTTCGAAATTTTTTAAATTATGATGCAAAAATTATAAATTATCAACATTATATATATATATATATATATATATATATATATATATATATAATGTATAGAAACGACGTAAGTATAGAGGAGCATTCTGCACACGAGGAAGAGAAATAACGAACAAATGAAAAATGAGGTACCTGCCCGGGAATCGAACCCAGGATCTTCCAATTGCCGGTCAGATATGCTATCCACTACACCACAGGCCTCGATCAGTCAGAAGTCGTAATTCTCCTACATAGGGCAGAAACCAATGTTTGCGGTTTAATCTCCGTAACGGCAAAAGTCATGTGACAGAGGGAACCTACGGCTTTACGTGGAATCTGAACCATCAACATACAGGTTGCTGGCTACATACATCACTTGAACCCCCAAAGACTGTCACTCACCCAACTACTGAACAAACCCAACGTCTCTTAACTTCGCTGATCTAACGGGAAGTGATATTGCGACGTGACCATGATGTAGCCCTATATGTTCATAGAAGAGATAAACTTAAACTTACTGTACTGGTTACCGGTTCATGTACAAAAAAAAAAGGTTGGTAACCAGTGTGTTACGTAATTAATTAGTGTGCTAAACCTGAACCATTTTAAATATCAGAAATATTCCTTAATAAGATGGAAAGAGAAAATTGTACGAGTATTTACGTGGTTTACAAAGGCGAGAGAGCTGAATAGATTGAACTAAACTGAATTGAATAAAACCTTTATTAATTAATTATAAAATAAAAGCATTGGTTTTTGCAATTTACAACGATATAAATAATTGTGAAGTTGAACTATTTGTTTTATTTAATTTGGCCCTTAAGCTTTAGGTTTTACTGGGCTTTATCTAGATCAGCGTTTCTTAACGTGGGGTGCTAGCACCCCAGGGGGTCCTGAAATCGATTTTAGGAGGTGCTGGAAAAGGGCTTCTGTCATGTGCAGTATGGATACGTTAGGTCCGTTAACCAAACTCCTTCACAAACTCCTAATCTTTTCTATTTTATTAACAGATATTATTGTATGAGAATTTGAATATATATTTAATTACGAAAGATTTATTGCACGTTTACATTATCACCATTAATATTAAGAAGGAAGACGTTGACTCTGTGTCACAAGAAATTTACTTTTTTTTTGCATGATTTTGACCCCAAGATTAGGGGGTAAGTAATTCTCCTTGATTGTTATTCTTAACATTTCTTTTGGCCGCTTGATCTATTGTTATATTCAAGAACAAGTATTTTATTATATTGTTATATTCAAGAAAGTATTTAGGTTTGAATTTGTAAATATAATTCTTTGTGTGTCTTGTCTTAATATCGGTTTAAAATTTTCCTCGTTTATTTTTTACTCTAAATGTGTTGCTTTTAAATGTATGTTCACTTTGCTTTAACTTGATATCTTTTTATTCAAAATATTATTGGTCAACTATAAATTGTACTCATATTCTTATTTGTTTTGTATTTGCGTGGTGCATTTTGCTACTAACTTTTGCTAACTTTTTGCTACTAACCAGGTGAAGGGGGTGCTGGACTGCATAGACCTAACTACAGGGGGTGCTGATGTCGAAAAAGGTTAAGAAACGCTGATCTAGATCATGGTTAAACAGCGCAAATGCTTGCTTAAACGAACCTTTTTGTTTTGCGGAGATGGGGGTTCTAGATGGCGTGATCGGTAAGAACTCTGACTCTGAAACCACGCAACGCGGGTTTGAGTTCCACTTTCTCCTAGTTTCTCCTAGTATCTCTTACTGTCTTTTCACTTTCCATCTTAATTAAGTGCGGTTGTTGTACTTAAAATATATTTATAAATTCCTTAATAAATTACCGTTTCATGACCTTCGTCTTACCATGTCTGGAGCATATTCTTTTGGAAGAGTGCTGTTCACACAGTACAACTCGTAACCATGTAGTTCTTCTTCCGACAGGTTTTGGATTTTAGTTTCTTTATTTCCATCATCATCATTACTTTCCTCATTATTAATCTCTTCATCATTTTCCTTCTCATCTCCATTTCCATCGTCAGTGTCATTTCCATTTTCTAAATTCATTTCATTTGTAAGATTCATTTCAAATTGTTTTATCCTACAATTACATAAGTTGTTATCAATTGCCTATTCATATAACTTCAGAATCTTCAGCTGAAAATGAGTGTACTCTTCAATTACTGTAAATACTGAAGTTCGAAAATTCAAAGTAAAGATGTTCACCTGCCAAAAATTTTAATTTTATAGTCTATTTCGAAGATGAATGATAATTATTAACTTTAAAAATTTAGAACAGTTACAGCTGATGATTTCTTCACTAAAAACAACCTTCTATCCACTGAAAATCTGTAGAAAAACAATGATAAAAATCATCTCTCTCTCTCTCTCTCTCTCTCGATATATATAATATATATATATATATATATATATATATATAATATATATATATATATATATATATATATATATATATATATATATATATATAAAGGGATGGCCAAAAGTCGCGATCGGGTCGCATAGACTGGCTGATAAAAGAGTGGGCTTTAACTTTTGAAACACTTTATTTGAACGAAAAACAATGAAAAAAAACATTACAAATGAAACTGAAATTAAATAAAAAGATATCTTGCTTATACGTCCAATTGTTCTGTATGGATACCGTCATGATCAACGCATAATTGCATTCGACGCCAAGTGGGCCATGAATTTTCGAGGCATTTCAGGCGTAATGGCTGAAAATATGTGAAGAATTTCTATTTTTAACTCTTCAACAGAATGCATGCGGATGTGGCTAAGTTTGTTCTTCAAAAAAGACCACAACCAATTGTCACAAGTTGTAAGGTCGAGACTTCTGGGTGGTCAGTTGAGAGATCCTCCTCGCCCAATCCACACTGAAAATTGGTTGGTGCATCGTCTTGTAAAATAACGGCACCTTCGCCAATGAACATAATGTTTCGACGAGAAGCTAAGGGTGGAAATTCATGCAATAAAATTTGACGTGACTGCAGCCGTACTTTCATATCATGATAGATAGATAATTCAGTGATAAATATGGGCCTATACTTATGGTAGCCTTACTTCTTCATTAAACGTCGCGTGAAAATTCTTGGAATAATGAATTCAGCAGATCGTTTCTTAATTGATTTCTTGGGTGACTGAAGAACTGACTCCTCTAAACGAACACCAACGTCCGCATATTTGTGCGGTCTCCCACATCGTTTGGATCTAAAACAGATGCAAATGTTTTCTGGTCCAGTTTATGTAAATTTGCCTCAGTCGGAGCTGCTTTATTAAAACGCATTGCAGTTTTCTCTTATATCATTATAAGTTTTACCAGTACGTTCTTTTTCGTGAACCCAAACACTCACAAAAGACGCTCCTCGATTGTGAAAGAACTTGTATCCGTCATGTTGAAGGCTAGATAGCCTACAACATTATGAAATTTGTTCATATACCACATAGCCTAGGCTAGGCCGAAAGTGATTATGCTAGACCTAGTTGCTTCTATTTGGTAAATTTGTGTGAATTCCGTTGTAAATATTCTTTGGAAAACATTCTTCATTTCTAATTCCTGTACATTCCTAAACGACCCGATCGCAACTTTTGGCCATCCATATATATATATATATATATATATATATAAGTACTTTCTAGTCATAGTTTTACTGAAAAATATGACTAGCTTATATTAAATGCAAGAAAAAACAACCTAAAAAAGTTTGAATTTTATCTGTAAATCGTTAGAAGAGTGTGACTTGATAGTTTACAGTACATAAAAGCTAGATGAAGATCACAATGACCTAAACGAAAGCTTATATATACTAAATAAAAAAACTCCATAACAATTTCTTTAATATAACTTTGTTGAGCAAAAATACATATTAGTTATTTATGTAATAACAATATAATATAATTATATGATTTTGTACAGTAGATTTCGTAACATTTAAAATAGTATGTAAATTTTTTTTTATGAAATTACTCACTTTATTTTCTTATTTTAATTTCGAAGAGAGTTTGTAAATTTTGAATCACCTGAAGATCAGGGCCCCCAGCCTTCTTTAGTTAGCCTTATAAGGCTAACTAACGAAAATATCACGACTTAACCTAACCAGTCGTTAGGTCAACTGTAAGCCCTTGACGATTGGTTAGGTTAGGTCGTGATATTTTCATTAGTTAGCCTTATAAAGCTAACAAAAGAAGGATGGGGGCCGTGATCTTCAGGTGAGCCTAAATTTTTATCTTATATTGTATTAAGAAGTTCAACTCCCGCATTATAAAAGGTATGTGTTTAAGCCTCCATTTTAAAAACTGTTTGGCGGCCATGTTGTGTAAATGAAAATGAAAATAAGTGAAGGAGTATGAGCAGGAACAATAAAATGTGAGGGGAAAAGGTAAGGATATGAAGGAATTAGGATGAGATGGTATAGGAGTTATAGGCAGACCAAATATGATATAATGTAGGTATTCTCGTAAGTTAATTAATCAGAGAAACATTTTTCATCAGCATTACCGAAGGTAACTTGACGGTAATGTTTGGCCCAGCACACGCACAGATAAGGGAAAATTTAAAAAATTAATGGTTATTTATACACTGCAGTAAATATGAATTGTATTAACTATACTTGGTATTAACTTATACTTGGGATGTTCTTTTCACAAATACTATAAATAATTAACTAACGGGAGCACTTAACCACTATGTTTGCTTAATATCTCACACTGTGACACAAAGGTGCTTACCTTCTTATACTAAAGTACACAAAAGAGACTCTTCATCCGTGAGAGATATCCAAAAGCACCGTTTTTAGCATCACTTCTGGACCGGAACTGCACGAAGGAGGTTATGCATGACAGCAATCAGTAAAAAAAATCGGAAAAGGACTAAAAGATATTGGTCCATTATTTGTCATGCAATTCGATAAGAGGGGATGTCCAATGCGTCTTCAACATTATCAAGGCTTTATAGCGTACATCTTTCCATGCAATCGATGCACATATTAATAAAAGAAAATAGCCTAACCAATGACCATGAGGCTATTTTCGTAAATTATCTTGATTAGACGGCGATTCCGCTTATTTCATTCTAAATGCAATTCCTGATTAGTAAAGGTGTATTTATAGAACTTCTATTAAAGATTATCCATAAAATAAATTGGATTATGTCGAAAGCACGTGTAGTATTCAACGTTATTTGGTTTGTGGAAGGTTACTATAATAATCTATCCATCATGATCTACAATAAAAAATAATAAGCGTAACAATTGATTGGTTTGTTTTGGTTGGTTTGTTGAGAAACATATTTGTCGCATAAGTTTCATTAAACATAAAAACTGAACATAATTATAATTAACTTACCAATTAAATGAATCTTATTAAAATCAATTTAAAACATTTCTCTTACGAATAAGAAGATTTAGTATCTACTTTTATCTATCTGAACATTATACAGACTGCAGCCGAGTTAGAAGAGAACTACGCAGCAGCTACAGTCATAAATTATTTATAATTTATATAAAATCATTAGTGAATGAAATTATAGATTACTAATATCTAAAATTCGTAACAGTCACAATTTCTTTATGTCAAAACCAATATTCTTTTATTTATTTTTAATAAATCAATAATTATTGGTATGTAGGCAAAGCTTACTTTTCTTATTATTATTATTATTATTATTATTAGTAGTAGTAGCAGTAGTAGCAATAATAGTAGTAGTCAGGCCCACCGACAGAAATTAACAAAAATTTTCGAGCCCATTACAAATTTAAATAACCGGTCCACCTCTTATCTTTTCTTAGGGGCGCGTGCTGAGCTCCGTGACTCGCAGGGTTCGAGACACCTGTATTGGCTGTACCGCTTTATCGGCGGCCCTGCATAGCACTAGTAATAGTAGCAGTAGTAGTAGTACTAGTAGGAGGAGGAGGAGGAGGGATAGAAGACTTGTAGTATTTGTGTAGCGTTGTGCTGTTGTGGTAAAGGTATAATCTTTTTTTTTTCATGCATGCTTATTCTCTTATTTGCTAAAAAATAACCAGTGGAGAGAGAGAGAGAGAGAGAGAGAGAGAGAGAGAGAGAGAGAGAGAGAGAGAGAGAGAGAGAGGTTTTAGGTAAAAGATATGGAAATATTGTCATTCGTTTTTATCACAGATTTTTTTGTTTACATCTAGATGTACAGTTTGTTTGCTGTTTATGCAGTTAAATGCGCTACCGCATTGTTTTCACTCTTTATTCGTTGTGATCGCATCGTAGCACTGTTTCCCTTTAGATCAACGATATTAATTAAGCGACGCTGGGTCTGTTCATTAATTGGATGGGTGACCGTCCTTCTTTGTGTTCACGTGATGTAGCGACCCTTATAAGATGATTATAACCTCACGTAAATTTGTAGATCTCCTACGTCACATAACCATTTTTTGCGCTTTTACAAACGAAATTAAACTACCCCAATTATTATTATTATTATTATTACTGATTTTAAGTCTTTTCATAATAGTTATTTTCATATACACAGTCCTGATTAACAAAAACAGTGAGTAAAGGTGTTTCTTTGCCTTTTCTTCTCAATAACAAAACAATAATTGCAGTTTATAATAGTTTGCCTAGTACTATTTTATTGGTGCTACTGTAGTATGCGGTCTACCTACGATTCGGCTGTCTACCTTTTAATTATAGCTTCTTATCTTGTTTACTAATTGTTTGTTTACATCCCATTGTCAATCGCCCTTGACGATTGGTTAGGTTTAGTCATGATATTTTCGTTAGTTTTAACGAAAATATCATGATTAAACCTAACCAATCGTAGGTAGACCGCATACTACAGTAGCACCATTTCATCTTAGAAATCTATGCAAACTACTTAAGAAATACAATCATAGTATTTTATTCTACTCTTTCTGTTGATGTAAAGAAACTAACAAATGCTACATTTTATTTTAATTCAGCAAAAATATCTAATCAAAATAGGTAAAAACACTTATACATACTTAGTTTGTCGGATGAAATTAAAATAATCATACCTCTTTTTTCGTTGCGTTTTCATCAGCCTTTTCTTTTTCCGGATTTAGTATAGGTTATACAGCGAACTGGTACAGTTTTTTGTATATTTTATATTATAATGGCAATGTAGATTGAAATGGTTTTTATTGTACATTGAAATGGTTTTTATTGACATTCGTTATTGCATTTGATACGTGTTTTGCATAAATCAAAGATATTAACGGTAAAATCTAAAACCATTTTATAATATCTTATTTTTATTTTTATTTTTTATCAGGATTGTATATCATTGCGTTTGAAATATTCTTTGAACTTCGCTTCACTCCTTTGAACAGTCTCACGCTGTCTCCTCCTTCAAAATGGTCATCCTCGACGTGACATTACTATTTACTAATGTTCCTCTTTATGATGTTCTTCACTTTCTCCAGACGAAGCACGGTGAAGGACTTCTTGAGCTTCCTATACGCACTGAAATTTTTTTATCTGAATCTGTTTATGAGTAGAATCTAATTACTTCACATTCAAAGAGGAACACTTCCTACAGACCTTCCTAATCACCCAAGGTTCCTTCTCACTCCCGTCCTTGACAACCTTTTCATGGCTATTTTGAATCATGACCCCTCCCTTCATTGCCCACTGAGTCTGCGTGTCTTTTGGCTACGTTACGTGCATCATGTATTTGCGCTTTGGCCATTTAACCAAGATTTTTTTTTTCCCTTTCTTTAATCAACTCAACAGTCTCTCTTCTTCAATCGATTTTTATTTTTCCACATTCCTAAAAATGGAAGTTTATCCACAAGAATCATTGACTATAAACAAGAGTTCAGGTTCCTTATGAAAATAATGTCATAGTCAAACACTCCAGCTCTCTCAGCCATCAAATGTACTAGAACGTCTCTACTCTCATTAATCAATTCCACAATGGTTACTTCCAAAGAGTAGGTGAAACCGCCTTAATCAAACGTATTCACAATTTTAACAATCCCCTCTCTTTTATCTTGATTATGATGTTTTTGAAACTACTATCGACAAGTATTATTAATAATCTACCATAAAATCAAACAGTATTATTATTATTATTATTATTATTATTATTATTATTAAGGTTCCCAGTATCTCAGTGGTCTCAGTGCTGGACTCTGGGTGGTAAGGCTCTAGGTTCTCCCTCGGCTATTGGCGCCTGGGTTGGGCCGGCCACTCACCCTGTTAATGCTCGGGCTAATGTGACCCTTGGTCACACTCACTCCCAAACGGTAGGGAAATGAGTTGCAGTTAAGTAGTTTTGGCTCTTCATCTGCAAAGCTATTCTCAAGCAGGATTAAAACTGCTTATTGTCTGATATTTTTAATTGGGAGTGGTGCAGTCGGCTTTCCTGCTTTGGAATAAACACCTCAATTAATTTCAGTCGTTCACTCTCCGAACAGAGAAGAAATTTCATAGAAAAAAAAACGGTGGGGGAGAAACCTTCGAAATTGAGACAAACTTTTTTGGAAATTGTTTACAAAAAAAAAATTAATAAAATCCCATACATAATGTACATTTTCAGGGGAATTCTTAAATCAGGGTGTGCTGACCAGCTGAAGGTGTTTCTGCATGGATTAGTGCTCCCTTATCTAAGCAATTCCAGTACGAAGGATAGAAATATAAATAATTAAATTTAAAAAGTCAGTTTCGCAGCACAATGGCCTTTGACATTCATCGAATATGATGCGGCGATGAAATGATGACGTCTTGTATATAGGGTGGCCCAAGATAAAGTAGCCCATTATTTCTTTTAACAAAACTCACTGGGGCTACTTTATCTTGGACCACCCTGTATAATATATATATTTAAAAAAATCCTTTAAAAATGCGTGGTGTACATTAGATTAAGTCGTCTAGTGTTTTATGCTATCCTTTCTTTTCCAGAGCTCAAGAATGTGTAATTGGGTACACGAGATAAGTGCACGCATGGTGTGAGTGAATGGACTTTTTAAGCTACTCTTCTCATAATACTTTTTCTTACTTTCATACAACTCTCCTTTCATAACTATTTTCTGTCAGTAGAAGCTGACGGAGGCGGGAGACCTTGTCTATTTTACAGTTTACTACTACTAATACCGTTCACGTGTGAAAACCTTACACGTTTATAAGTGTAAGCAGGGTATAATAATTCAGTATTCTTTATTTTCATTTGATTTATTTCCGATTTGTCCTCTCGTTTCTAACATTTTCCTTGGGTTATGCTGCAGTGGATCTTAGGGTCTTCGTTACTTTGTATCTTTGTAACTCCGTAACCCTTCTTATCCTATTCGCCCTTCTCATCAATCACATTGATGAGAAGGGTGAGTAGGATAAGAAGTAGGATAGTGATAGAGTAGGATAATCTAGCGTGTATGAGCTACTCGCACATACACGCTCCCAGCAATTCTTCTACGACTCCACACTCTCCTCACTGTAATTCTATTTCTACGCCCTCCTCCCATGCACACTCACCCACATGAATACACCCAAACAAAACAAGAAAAACCTCTCTTCGAACTTCTCGGAGAATAAAAACAAAGATTTCTTTTCAACCAGAAGTACTGGTAACCCCACCAACACACGAAGCACCATTAGTAAAAAATGCCCCATCTGCGCATAACGATTTATCATAAGTTATAATAGGAACATTAATTTTTAAGATCTAAAAAACTAAACCCTTCAATTTAAATTCAGAATCTTATTCTGTAGATGCGTAATTTGATTCCGAAATTACAGAGTTTCATAAACAGAAAGAAAAACACCTTGAAGATTAGATATAATTTTTAGGGAAAGTTCATACATTCAATTCATTTTAAAATTATATGTACAGGTCGATCCTGAACCGTCGTTCAAATCAAACAAAAGTAAGTAAGTAATATGCAAAGAGAACGTATACAAAATCTTTTTTTAGCAACAATAGTGTTTCATATTTTCAAGTCGCCAAATTTTGTGTGATAAATATTTATTGTTAAAATGTTCTTACAAAGTATACGTGCCCAAAATGTCGATTCAATTTTACTCGTGATATGTAGACGAGAGCATAAACGGAAATAGTGCTTGTAAGTTTTGTAATTTAAAGTTATATAGTGATGATAAGTTTAAAGAGTTAAAGAAGGAAATTTTCAAAAATTTGATGAAAGAAATTATTTCTAAAATTGCAAATAATGTAAATAAAACAATCAATATAGCGCGCAAAAAAACTTACCGAAATTAGCAAAACAGGTTTCGAGTGTTGAAAATAATTTAGAGAGAATTGAATTTAGTAGTTCTTAGAATTTTGGGGGTAAATTAAGTGATCATATTAATTTAGTTCAGGCTAACGTACGAAAAAGTGACGCAGAGGTAGCTAAAATTGTCGATGAACTCCAGTTGAATGTTCTTTCACAACAAATTTCTGTCAACGCTGCTTGGCGAAGGAGGGAGGGACTTGTCTGTTTACTTTACTAATACTACTGTTACTCTGTGTGAGCTTTACACGTCTGTAAGTGTAAGTATGGTATAAGATTTCAGTATTCTCTATTTAGATTAGTTTTTCTATTTTCCTATTTTCTCTTCTTTCTCCATGGGTTCGCCTAAAATGGATCTTAAGGTCTGGAACTCTTTAACTGTGTAATGCTGCAAGTTTGCAAGTTTGAAAAATAAGAGAATCAAGGGATCAGTTGTTGTAGGTTTGTCTCCAGTTTGAAATAAATTTTTGGGCCTATAATAAGCATACTGAACCAAGCTAATTATATGAATGGAAATTAATTAGGCCTTAGGACATAAAAGCTCTTTCAAAATTTTAAAGTAGTATATTTAAAAAACTTAATTTAGGAATATTAAAAATTTCAGTAAGATTAAAAATGTACTCTGTGGAAGGTTGTGAAATAAAACTGAAATATTTAGACTGCTGAAAAGTTTATTTATAAAGAATCGCAGAAATTTTAATAAAATTAAGAACTTTCTGACAATCAGTTAAATTTTAGGACATATCCAAATTTTTCGGAATCGGGAGAAGCTTCATATCTATTGAGAGTAAAGTCAGGGAAGGACTGTGTTGAATGCGATGATTTAGAAGGGAAAGATGGAGGTATGAAAGTCGTTCCAATACTGCCGTGTGTCGAAGGCGAATGCTGACGGTGTGGTTGAATAGGGGAGATTGGTCTTCTTGACGAGTGACGTGGACGTGTTGGAGAAAGGTAAGGCCTGGTAGATGATGCACGATGGGCAAGAACTGGTCTTTGACTAGAACTAACCTCCTCGGGTTCGAATCCTACACCTTCGCCTGCTTTGAAATTGTACGTTCTCCTCGTTCCATCATCATCAACAATCGTATACGTACCTACAATATTACCATCTTTGTCAGATGATTCTCTTCTTGAGTAAGTATCAGAGTCGAATTCGAAATTGTATGAAGCATCAGAGTCTAAATCAGCTAAAGGGTCTACAAATGGTACTGAAGAAACGGGAACAATTCTTCCGGTTGGCTGACCAGACGGAGATCCAGGTACTACAGGTCCGACTGGAATATGAGCTCCTTCAGCGATGAAACCAGTTGCAGAACCTGATTCATAATTCACCTCTCGACGTTCACCGTCATCATCAGCCACGAATGCAAAGTTTCCTACCACGTTATTGTCCTCATCTCCGGATTCTGATCGTGAATGGCTAGATGTATCATATGAGAAGGAGTAAGAGCCTTGTGGTGAGAAAGAAGAGTGGGTGTTTGTTTCTTCAAACGGAAGAGAAGAAGAGAAAGATGTTGATTGTGTTTGTGGAAGACGACGAACACTACTTTGTCGACGCCCTGTTGGTGATGATGTTTGTTGACGTCGTCTACTTGCAGTACTAGAAGAGGGCGGTAAGTAGGAAGTAGGAGCAGAGGTACCAACTGCTCCAGTAGTCTGTCCAGTCTGAGTCGTTGTTGCAAAGCCATGGTGACTCGGTATCCGGGAACTATGGCCTGTGTGGCCTAGTTTCGAGTCACCGAAATGAGAAACCGGAGCCTTAGGTAAGTGATCTCCTTCAGCTTGGAAACCGGTAGATGAACCCGCCAAATAATCAACCGTTCTTCTTTCTCCATCATCAGCTACAAATGAAAAGGTTCCATCAATATTTAAATTAGGGTCGGATGTTTCAGATCTTGAATGATCACCTGCATCAAAAGAGAAAGAGTAAGATGCGTCCCATGGAATTTCAGAACGGGTAAATGCAATATCTGTTGGTGAATCTCTGAATAGGGTTTCGTGTGGCCTTGATGGAGTTTGGGTTCTTCGAGTGGAACCCCTAACAGAAGATGGTTGAGTTCGAGTTGTTTGGTGAGAACGTCTAGCTGCCTGTTGCCTTACTGCCGTGGTTGGTGCACTTATATCTTGTGTGAGACCATCCCCTTCAATAACAAAACCAATTCCACTCCCTGCTTTGTAGTCAAACGATCTAGTGACTCCGTTTTCATCGACATAACTGTAGCTTCCTGTGACTGTCCCATCGGCATCGCTTTGTTCATTTCTTGAATGATCGTCTGACTGGAATTCGAATCCGTAAGAGGCATCACTATCTTCACTGGCCAAAGGATCGACGAAAGGCTTGCTGCTTCTGACAACAGCTGCGACAGCTTGAGTTAGTTCTGGTGAAGGTTTAGGAAGATGGTCTCCACGTGCAATGAATCCTCCCTCTCCTGCTTCGTACTCTAAGTGGATACGATTACCATCTGGATCGACGTATCCGAAATTTCCATCTCGATCCCCCACTGAGTGGGACTTCACAGACTCAAAGGCACCGTCGCCAGTGTCAAATCCATACTTGAAAGTACCGTCGTTGTGAAGAACATAATACTGAGACCGTTGCCCTGTTCCGACCGAAGGGATTTTGTACTGAGCATCGTCAGGACGAGGCAAACTCAAGCCGCTAACCACGAGCGTAGCCAACAGTACCTGGACAGAATTATTAAACTATAAAATTTCACGCAATGAACTTCATTTCCTGATAGTTTTATCATAAATTGGCATTGACAAAATATGGCGTACATTGTGCTAAACCATGTAATATTTATGATAGAAATTTCTTTAATGTTTTTAATAAAAAGTGTAAAAAAGTTAAATTGGTTAAAGAGAAGTAAGAAATGATTACCGAGCTAGTCCTTGTCCACATGACTGATTACTGGAGAGGAGGAATCCGAAGTGATGATCCCGAAGAACTGATTTCGTGTTTATATACGCTTCCTCTCTGGTGTCCTTGCTCGAAATATTTCTACGTCTCATAATTATGGGAAAGATTTACGGGCGGGTTAAATTGCATTATTTCACTTTTCCTCTTCTCTCTCTCTCTCTATTCTATATATATATATATATATATAAGTTCCGCCCTATATTAATTCAAGTGTGATTCCAAAATACAAAACATTTTGATTTTTTAAATTCACCCTCTGATTAGTTCTTTAAATTAAAGACTAAAATTTTAAAAGCTGAAAAAGAAAAGAAGTATGTTATGTTATATTTATTAATGAATAAATAATTATAATTATTTTTTACTGTAACATAATCGCATAATACACATAATCATGGCCACATAATTCGCACGCTGAAGAAGACAATATTTGTTACGTGAAAATCGAAATAGTTCGCTTTATCAGAGTATTTTGCAAAAGTCGCGTTCTGTTTTCATGAAAATTTTGAAATTGTTTCCTGCTTCGATTCGGTGAATCAGTCATTATTCCCTTTTGTTTCTAACGTTAATGCAATATGTTGTCAAAGATAGTGACATGACCTACGCCTCACTCAAGGTGACAGACTGTGACCAAATTAACGTTATTAACTTTCATTTAGAAAGAAAATTGACGCGTCTTATTTTCAAAATCTAATTTTTAAATGATTTTTTCAATCCTGTTCGAAATCATACGCAGAACTTATTCGATATTCAACTGGAAGCAGACATTATACTAGAAACTCAATAATGACAATAATAAAATAATAATAATAATAATAATAATAATAATAATAATTCTTCTTCTTCTTATTATTATTATTATTGAAATTAAAGTGAAAATGAAAAGGTTTATTGGCAGACTATAGTCCATATGACAAATATTATTAATACAATCACAGTTCATATACTAAGGATAGAAATATATACAATTGATTAGAAATAATACTGTAATGTCGAAGTTAAGTGGAGCTACAGACAGACGTTTTCGTACCAAGAAGTCCATAGCTTAGAGGATAAATGGCAGGACTCATGGATAGCTTGGATGATCGGGTTGGTTGATTTTTTAATTCTTTGCATTAGACTGTGTTGAGCACGTCTTGTTACCACCGGGAAGCTCGGGACACTGCGGGTAGCAAACATTTCCGAAGCTGAGCATCTCGGGGGGTAATTTATGTAAGAGTCTAAAAGACCTGTTGTACAGCAAATTTAGGGTTTTGCCAGAACCTTTTTTATAATTCACCCAGAGTTGCTGTCCCTATATATTACTGCAGAAAGTACGAAAGAGTGTCTTTAGCTTCACTTGTACAGAATCGAAAGTTCCTTATGGTCATATTCGCTTTAGCACACACGCTTCGAGATTGTTTTCTTATATCCGAGTCATCACTCAAGGAGCTGGTAATAGTTTGACCCAAATACTTAAACTCTTGTACTTCCTCAATTACTGCACCATTCATTTTAAACCTTATATCAGCTGGCTGATTGCAGCTTTTAGGATGAAACTGCATAACCTTAGTTTTTGTAACATTAAAAAGAATATCATGTTTCTGCGAATACACTTAGCAGACTTTTAGTAGCCGATCCAGACCTTTAACAGAGGGACTTATTAACACCATATCATCGACATAAACTAAGTTATTTATCCTTGTGTTATCTATACAACATCCCACTGTTGCCTCATTAAGTAAAGCAATTAATCCGTCAATATACACATTAAACAGCATAGGGGAGAGCAAGGAGCCTTGTCTCACCCCGCAAGAGGAGCCAAAACACTCGGATAGTACATTGCCCCACCTAACAGTGAAAGATTGGTGGGAATACCAAAATTTCAATAAATTTAATATGTACATGGGAACCTTCCTGTCTTCTAGTTTTTCAAATAAAATATTGTGGTTCACCCTATCATATGCCTTACTTATATCTAGGAAACAGCTATAAATAGTTGAATTACTGTCAATGTATTTAGATATTGTTTCTTTAAGTACATAGATACACAGGTCAGTTGAGTGGGACCTTTTAAAACCAAACTGATTAGATGTTCATAGGAAATCATTTAATCGGAGTAACAAGAGTTTTTCTAGTAGTTTCGAGAAGCAGGAAGCGACAGCAATAGGCCTGTAATTATTATGGGACAGAATGTCTCCGTACTTATTTTTGACCAGGGGCAAGATATATATACCCTCATGAACTCTGCAGGAATATAGCTATGAGCAAGCATGGCTGAGAGGAGCAATGATATATGCAGACATACTACGTCATTTGCATATTTTAAGTGCTCATTCGATAAGTCACCTACCCCTGACGCAGAACCAGTCTTTAACTCTTTAATTAACCTCTTTACTTCAGAAAATGATATCAAAGTATTTTCCCTTGTCCCTCCCACAATCGTTTCGCTGCAATCTATCTTAAGATTATCCCTACTCACACTGTTAAGAATGTTAGAATAGTGGTTTTTCCACAGCTTTGCAATTTCATCCTACCCCGACACCCCATCGATTGTCGGAGGGAGGACATTTTTGACACCCGTTTGATTCTTAACAAATTTCCAAAATTTGTTATTATCGTTATTTATGCGAGCTTCACAGGCTTTTGATGCTCGAATAGACTCTTCTTCCTGTTTACATCGCCTTATGGTCACCTTATATTGACCCCCGACTTCTACACATATTCAGGTATACTGGTCCTAATCTGGGTCTACCATGAAAACACCACAAATCATAGGCGTCTTTCGATTCCATCTTCAAAAAGCAATAAAATCATTCCATCCAGGAATAATCTTAGTATGATAGTTGTAAGATTTAATCAGGGGGCTTCCTGCTTCTCTTAACGGGGGTATTATCTTACTATAATACCCATCTATGAGTTTACAGTGAGAATCATTTGAGCAAGGATCATTACAGGCAAGGTGCAAAATTTATAAATTATTAAAGAGGTGACTTGTTCTGTTTTTGTATTCTATTCTCTGCTGCATATTAACATTGGACCAATCGACGCGATTATTCTTACCTATTGAGTTCTTGTTAAGTCGTGTTGCGCATAAATTGTTAACGTTAATTAATATTTCTAATGGTCTATGATCAGAAAGAAGGAAATCATGCAGAATATGAACTCTAACAATTCGATCCTTTAGATTATTACTAGTGAGACAATGATCAATCTACCTGGTGTTACCACTCATATCACTAACGTATGTAAAATTACCACTGGCTACCCCTAATACATCTACACCACTTATACTTAAATTAGCTGACTCGCACATGTTACCCAATTCTACAAAGAATTCCGAGTTCACATGCGCGTTAAATTCCCCCATTATTATACAGTGAGAATATTTGGGGTTATCTGATAATGACTTAATTTTGTACAGCAAATCAATGTATTCATCTAGATTACTGCCGTTGTTGTATGATAAATAGCAGTTTACAATTAATATGCAATCATTGTTCACTTGTAATTCAATGCCTAACAACCTTACATTATCGCTTGTTAAAAATTTTATGTTTTGACAAATTTTTCCTTAATAAGAAAGCAACACCACCAAAAGGCCTACCGTACATTAATTAATCTGACAAGTCTACTTGATGACGCATGGTACGTAAAGTCATCATGGATGGTAGAGAGGAATTTTAGCTCTTGCTTAGGTAGCCAGTGCTCCTGCAGGAGTATCAAATCTGCACTGTCGCAGATTTTATGAACATCTACAGTTGAATTCCTCACTGACCTTACATTATGAGAGACTATTTTCAACAAGTTATCCGCCATGACTGATAGAGAATTTATTATTAGTAAGATTATTATTATTATTATACACAGTACAACTTTCAGGCATTACCGTTAGAGCGTCTATTATTATTATTATTATTATTATTATTATTATTATTATTATTATTATTTTGCCTGTTATCAAATCTCGTGGAAAAGTGAATAAACTCCTTAACAATAATACCGTCTGACCATTGACTCATATTATACAGGTTGAAATGCGCATTTGCACCTTTAATTATTACTTTAAAAGAGTTATAATACGGAGATTTCGTGTTTAGTTTATTAACTATCACTATACTGTGTTCACCAATGATTTCTTCCATCATGTGTCGAATATCGCTTGCCTCGTTCGAGAGCTGAATTCGCGACACAAATAGGGTAACATTCTCCATCGGTGGCCTCGCCGCGGAGACCGGTTGAGGAAACCTTCAGGAAGGGCGCCTGTTAACAGTTACCTACCCGTCCTGCTCCCTCGATCTCCCTGAGGCAGGGTTCGCCTGCCTGGGGGATGGGTGGCACAACCTTTTGGGGATAGGAGGCCCCTCCCTTACTCTGTGGCTTGGTGTGGGTCTGTTAGCGGCAGTGGTGTAGTGCTAAATAAAGAAGTGAGGGAACGCATTTTGAAAGTGTTACTCAGATGCGGGGGGGACAATGGCGAGCGCGGCGAGCCCATACAGCTGGGGGTCCGGGGGCACTGTAAGCCCCCCGGGAAATCTTTTGAAATCTGACCAATTTCAGGGATATTTTGAGGTCATATGCACTGGATATTAGGATATATTCCAAGGTTGAAGATGCAGTATTTCCAGTGTCATTAGATATACGGCATCCAGTACGATCAATAAAAATAGCTAACAACTGGAATGATTAACTAAAAAAAAGTTAACAACTGGTACGCCGTGTGGACTGTTTCACCAGATCTTATAGGCTAGCATTGCCTCAGTCGAAGCTAAAAGAAATGAAGCAGTTAATGATTCTTTCTCACATTTCTTCTAGGGGTGGGAATTAAAATTTCATGACGTTAGAGATTTGTAAGTTCGGATTTATTTGAATAGTGAGGGAACGCCGTTCCGTCTACCAAAAAAAGTAAGGGAACGCCGTTCCCACGCGTTCCACAGCACTACACCACTGGTTAGCGGTCTTTACAACCTGACGGCCGCGCGTGCCTCTCCTTCTTCGGTGGGAGTGGGGGAGGGGAACTGTGCACCGAGCGAGGCGTAATCGAACACCTCTCCTCTGCAGTGGGAGGCATTATTATTATTATTATATTATTATTATTATTTTCAGACAATAATAATAATCAATTAATGTTAATAATACTTAATTATAATTGTACCCAATAATAAAAAGGCGTTACGGTAAAAATGAAGAAAATTTAATAGGATATTTTACATTTAATTTTATTTTAATAATTGTACATTTTTTGAACGAAATATTGAAACAATATTAAAAACTTCATTAACTTTATTCTCATTAATTTTACAAGTCATTTAATTTGTATTTTTGGATGATTTTAATACCTTAATGTGCTCTTTACTTTTGAAAATTATAAGTGGTTTATTTTGATAGAAAACAAGAATGGAATAATATATAACTATAATTATGGATTACAATTGCCATAATAAAATAAATGATAAATAGAGTCTCTTCCGCACTCTAACCGCACGACTGAACTCGGCCACCAATAATTATGAGGAATAAAATCATATGTGGTCACTAAATAATTTATAATTGATCCTAGTCGGAGATTAACCTATTACCCTTTTTCAGCAATTTAGGCACCATGCTGTTACTAGTTACTACTACACTGTAAATAAATAGTTAATAATTAATAATAGGAACTTGTTGCGGAACAACTGGAAGCCAAGGTTTATAATGCGGCAAGTGTTAAATTATGATACAAAACTAAGTTATGAAATACACAAAGAAAATTTAGGTGACAGTTAAATGAAAAAATGTGTATTACGCTCCAGTTCACAGCCGGCGACAATTCAGACTATTAAATTATATTAACTATTCAAACTACTCTACAAACTACAAAAAAAATGAACTAAACTATATATATATTAGAGTGTTCTGAAAAAAATAATTTCCCATAACTCATGGCATATGCCATCAACTTATGAGGCTGGGTGAGAAAGTCAGGTAAAGTAGTGGTCAGGTTAATATTTATTAAGGGGACTGCTCATGGCAGATCAAAATTGTACTTTTCTGCCAGTTGACGATAATCTGCCTGATATGACACAATTTTCAGTATCGAAAGAGAGTACCCGTTACAACTTGTGGTGGCAATACTTCTTTGCCGGACACTGGTACGACTCACAGACTACCCGGCGGCACCGGTACTCTACTTTGAGACTGAGAGCCGCATGTCTCAAAGGTTAGTGCATGCACCAACCGCACGTTATAGGACTTTTCTGTCTCACATCTAGTGCTTCTGACCCTTCACTATTCTTACGCTAATGGCTACTCTGAAGGATTTCAGAGAAGTGGGCAAAGAAGTCGCTCAGGCTGCATCAAAAAAGCTAGTTGCCCATCTCTGGTATCTGAGCGAAACTCGGCGTCATTGGTATTGTTTTCTGATGAAATCGATACACAAGAGAAAAGAGCGACGATTCAAGCGTTTAAGAAGCTGTCTAAGAAGAAAGACTGGCGTAGGATAGAGTATAAAAACCATACAAAGACAAAAGCATGGCGGACTTTATCACGACTAGATCATTGAACCTCTTCAGGGCCTTACCATTATATGAAAGTTTTATAAATTCAGACCCTGATACAAGGAGTGAACAGGCAACATACATAAATGCGAAAGATTTAATGCACCACCTAAAGATGTTAACGATTGTGCTCAGCGTGGAATTAAACTTACTTCAGACTTCAAGGATACAATCGCAGCCAATAAGGACCAACGCCAATTTCTTTTCCATATTGTGTAATTTCATCGCAACAAATGTCCTAAACTCCCAAATATTTTTTATATTTTTAATACAAGTTTGTTTTGAATGTATTTAATTTGGAATTTAGATACTTTTTTTCAGTCCTCGCGCAGTGTCTAAACAAACATCAAAGTGGGTGAAATTTTTAATTCTTACTTGTTTTATCAAATAACACCAAACAATACACTATGTGACTTCAAATTCGCATTCTTTTTTTGTCCCATTATAATTCAGATATAAATAAACTATGATCAATTAGCAAACATTGAATTTAGAATGTCATTTAACAACAAATTGGCTGAATATTCTGGCGGAAGAAACTAGCTAAGATAGTATCAAGAAAATGAACAACAAAGTCCAAAGTAAAAAAAAAAAACCGTCCTATTTACACACAACAACTCATTAAAAAGTAGAGTTGGTACAGTAAAATAACCCAATGATTCACATCCAACATTCAATTTTAACACCTGCAAAATCAAATTCTTCGATTTAAATTCAGAATCTGTTTATATCATAGAAAATATGGTTCCAAAATTAGAGAGTTTCATCTGCAACAGAAAGACACGTTGAAGGTAAGGTAAAATATTTAGAGAAAATTCATACTAATTCATTTTAATTCATTTTAAAATTCTATGTCTATAAATTATGTATGGGAAAAACCCTGTCATGCGAATATAATACCTGTGAATGTAAGCGAAAAATGACTAATGAATATTGAGAGTCCTCATGAAGAAATCTAGAAGTGGTATGCCCATTATTGTAAACGAGACATTATGAGAAATCATTGGAGTAATTTTTTGCATAATAGACAACTGCATGTAGTTTGAGTTCAGTTTGCTCTGTTTTAGCGTTTCATTAACATTAACTTGAGTAGAATCCAAATTACAACTACAATATCAAAAGATTTGGGTTGTGGATGTAAAAATAAGCTTGACTTCTTGGTTTTTGACGTTGTACCAACCACACATCTTTTAGAGTTCAGTTTGTAAAGAAGTAAGGAGACAGTTAAATCGTTCTTGGACCTAGGCTTCTGGTGTATTCTTTAACTGTTGTCATTGATTCTTGGATCCAAGACTGCAACAGATTTAGTTCAGTTTTTGTTGAACTGTTTAAACACATAACAAAATCATGTAGTCATTTTTTGTAGGCTTATGTCCAACTTTGATTTCAAATATTGAGCTCATAATAGGCTTACTGAACTCCGATTAGTAAGTAGACCTTGCATACAATAGAGCAATTGTAGACCCGAATTGTAGACCCTCAATTCATTAAATTTTATTTATTTAGTTTAGATTAACTTGGAAGAATCCTTTACCAAGCTGACCATATGAATGGAAATTAATTAGACTTTACTGTAGATCTAAAGAATATTTAAGTAATTTCAAAATTCTAATGTAGTATATTTCTAAAACTTAATTTAAGAATCTTCACAATTTCAGTACAATAAAAAGATATAATTTGAGTCAGGTTCTAAAATAAAACAGTAACAAATTCCTATTGCTGAAAAGTTTATTTACAAAGAATCACAGAAATTTTAAGAATATAAAGAACATTGTAAATATTCTTGAATGATCAGTTAAACTTTAAAACATATCCATATTTTTCAGCATCGGGAGAAGCTTCATATGTGTTGAGAGTAAAGTCGGGGAAAGACTGTGTTGAATGCGATGATTTAGAAGGGAAAGATGGAGGTATGAAACTCGTTCCAATGCTGCTGTGTGTTGAAGGCGAATGCTGACGGTGTGGTTGAATAGGGGAGATTGGTCTTCTTGACGAGTGACGTGGACGTGTTGGAGAAAGGTAAGGCCTGGTAGATGATGCACGATGGGCAAGAACTGGTCCTTGACTAGAACTAACCTCCTCGGGTTCGAATCCTACACCTTCGCCTGCTTTGAAATTGTACGTTCTCCTCGTTCCATCATCATCAACAATCGTATACGTACCTACAATATTACCATCTTTGTCAGACGATTCTCTTCTTGAGTAAGTATCAGAGTCGAATTCGAAATTATATGAAGCATCAGAATCTGAATCAGCTAAAGGGTCTACAAATGGTATTGAAGAAACGGGAACAATTCTTCCCGTTGGCTGACCAGACGGAGATCCAGGTACTACAGGTCCGACTGGAATGTGAGTTCCCTCAGCGATGAAACCAGTTGCAGAACCTGATTCATAATTCACTTCTCGACGTTCACCGTCATCATCAGCTACGAATGCAAAGTTTCCTATCACGTTATTGTCCTCATCTCCGGATTCTGATCGTGAATGGCTAGATGTATCGTATGAGAAGGAGTAGGAGCCTTCTGGTGAGAAAGAAGAGCGGGTGTTTGCTTCTTCAAACGGACGAGAAGAAGAAGAGAAAGATGTTGATTGTGTTTGTGGAAGACGACGAACACTACTTTGTCGACGCCCAGTTGGTGATGATGTTTGTTGATATCGTCTACTTGCAGTACTAGAAGAGGGCGGTAAGTAGGAAGTGGGAGCAGAGGTACCAACTGCTCCAGTAGTTTGTCCAGTCTGAGTTGTTGTTGCAAAGCCATGGTGACTCGATGTCCGGGTAGTATGGCCTGTGTGGCCTATTTTCGAGTCACCGAAATGAGAAACCGGAGCCTTAGGTAAGTGATCTCCTTCAGCTTGGAAACCGGTAGATGAACCCGCCAAATAATCAACCGTTCTTCTGTTTCCATCATCAGCTACAAATGAAAAGGTTCCATCGACATTTAAATTAGGATCGGATGTTTCAGATCTTGAATGATCACCCGCATCAAAAGAGAAAGAGTAAGATGCGTCTCCTGGAGTTTGAGAACGAGTAAATGCAATATCTGCTTCTGGACTTGTATAAGATCGTGTTGGCGAATCTCTGAATAGGGTTTCGTGTGGTCTTGATGGAGTTTGGGTTCTTCGAGTGGAAGCCCTAACAGAAGATGGTCGAGTTCGAGTTGTTTGGTGAGAACCTCTAACTCCAGATTTCCTTACTGCCGCGGTTGGTGCACTTATATCTTGTGTGAGATCATCCCCTTCAATAACGAAACCAATTCCACTCCCTGCTTTGTAGTCAAAAGATCTAGTGACTCCGTTTTCATCGACATAACTGTAGCTTCCTGTGACTGTTCCATCGGCATCGCTTTGTTCATTTCTTGAATGATCGTCTGACTGGAATTCGAATCCGTAAGAGGCATCACTATCTTCACTGGCCAAAAGATCGACGAAAGGCTTGCTGCTTCTGACAACAGCTGCGACAGCTTGAGTTAGTTGTGGTGAAGGTTTAGGAAGATGGTCTCCACGTGCAACGAATCCTCCCTCTCCTGCTTCGTACTCTAAGTGGATACGATTACCATCTGGATCGACGTATCCGAAATTTCCATCTCGATCCCCCACTGAGTGGGACTTTACAGACTCAAAGGCACCGTCGCCAGTATCAAATCCATACTTGAAAGTACCGTCGTTGTGAAGAACATAATACTGAGACCGTTGCCCTTTTCCGACCGAAGGAATTTTGTACTGAGCATCGTCAGGACGAGGCAAACTCAAACCGCTAACCACGAGCGTAGCCAACAGTACCTGGACAGAATTATTAAACGATAAAATTTCACGCAATGAACCTCATTTCCTGATAATCTTTTATCATAAATTAAAATTGACAAAGTATGACGTACATTGTACTGAACTTCATGCAATGTTTATTATAGAAATTTCTTTAATGTTTTTAATAAAAAGTGTAGAAAAATTAAAATGGTTAAAGAGAAGTAATAAATAGTTACCGAGCTAGTCCTTGTCCACATGTCTGATTACTGGAGAGGAGGAATCCGAAGTGATGATCCCGAAGAACTGATTTCGTGTTTATATACACGTTCTATTTCGTGTCCTTGTCCAAAACACGTATGCGTGTTTCGTAATTGTGGGAAAGATTTACAGCTATAAGAGTTAAGGGCATTACTTCACACTTTTTGTATCACACACACACACACACACACACACACACACACACACACATATATATATATATATATATATATATATATATATATATATATATATGGGTAGGTAGGTAGGCAGATAGATAGATAAATAGACAGATATGGGTTCCGCCCTATATTAATCGAATTGGGAGTGTAAAATGCCATAAACATTGGTTCTTCGAAATCACCATCTGGATTGGTCCTTTTAATTAAGGAATAAAATTTTAAATGGTTTAAAAGAAATGAAAACAGGAATAACTTTTGTTTTATTTATTAATTAATAAATAATTCGCATGATGAAAAGGCTTTAATCTTTGTTTCATGAAAATCGAAATGGATCGTTGAATTATACTGTAGTATTTTACGAGAGGCGTTCAATCGTCCAGAAACTGCTTTGCGTCATTTCCTGATTTGATTTAATGAATCAGTCATAATTCGCGTTTGCTTTTCACATATAATCTGTGGTCAAAGATACTGATATGACCTACGCCTTACTCGAGGAGACACAGACTGACCAAATTAATGTTTTTGACTTTTTTTTATAAAGAAAAGTGACCACACTTATTTTCAAAATATAATTTGTAAACAATTTTTTAATATTTCTCCAAATGAAAAATTGAATTTATTTAATATTTCACGCCAAGCAAATGTTATAGTTCTAAAAACAATGATACTACTACTACTACTACTACTACTATTAATAATAATAATAATAATAATAATAATAAATATAATAATGATAATAATAATAATAATAATGATGTTTGTAGTTGTTTAACTATCTTCGTATTACATCCAAAGAGGTCTTGTGACGGAGACATATATATTCGATTTTGTGGGATACGAACAATCTAGTGGTCACTACAACGTCGGGACGCAGAGGACGGCGGTCACAGTCCAGGGCCGGATTACCCATTGGCACAATAGGCAGAGTGCCTAGGGCCTACGAAACTCCCAAAGGCCTACCATTTTGTTTTGGGGCTAAAATAAATCTTAGCTGACTCCAAAATGAGAAAAGGAAACTGCTAAATCAAACTGAATAATTTTCTTTAATTGAATTACATTACAAGGTATAATATGACTTAAGTAAATGTACATTAAACATTAAATTTGCGGCTCTTTTTGTTAGCAAAATCACAGATTACATCTTCAAATTTCATTTTTCGCTAAAGCTCATTCTTAATTGTCCGCTATTTGTGCACTGATCATTTCTGCCACAGATTTCTTGTCTGCATACATACGTAAGAACAATAGATAGGAATTCATCTGTGAATGCATGTTCGAGATCTGATGGATATGTATCTATTAATGCCCTTGCTCTAGAGGCCACTTCATCACTGGACATAGATCTATCAACAAGAAAAATAAACCTTTCAAATATCATAGTCATAGTAGCAAAGTATCATAGTCAATTAGTCATATATTATATACTGTAGATCTATGATTACTCTATATTATGGGACCTATACATTGTATACAATGCAAATATTTATCTATAGATCTATCTTGTGAACCTACGATTATGAGAGTGCATAGGGCCTACAAAGACTTTAATCCAGCATTGCGGTCACCCATTCAGTTGCCGAACAGACCTAACGTTGCTGAACTCATCGTTCTATTTAGTAGTGAGACTTTTTTGAAGGAAATAACTGTTTACGAGGGTGAGATTGCGCATTATATCGATAAGCTAAAAGTTAGCAAGGCTCCAGGCCCTAATGCGCTTTATCCTAGACATCTGAAAGATTTGAAAGACGTTATCGTAGGTCCCTTAACGAAGATTTTTAATCAGTCACTGGAAGCGGGGATTATTCCTGAAGACTTCAAATTAGCTAACGTTACGCCCATTTTTAAAAAAGGCGACCGCACAGTAGCTAGCAATTATAGGCCTATTAGCTTAACGTCATTTATCGGTAAACTTTTGGAATCCGTAGTTAGGGATCGTATCATCGATCACTTAGAAAGTCGCGATTTGATTAATAGTAGTCAGCATGGGTTTCGACGCTAGATCTTGTCTAACTGATTTGTTAGAATTTTATAACGAAATAGTGCGCGAATACGATTGGCATAGAGCGGCTGACGTTATTTATTTAGACTTTAAATAAGCGTTTGATACAGTTCCGCATAGAAGATTAATTGCGAAGGTTAAAGCGCACGGTATACACGGTCAGGTAGCTAACTGGTTAGAGGAATGGCTTCGTGCTAGGAAGCAGAGGGTCGTTGTTAATGGTAGTGAATCGGGGTGGTTGGATGTAGGTAGCGGTGGCCCTCAGGGTTCAGTGATAGGCCCATTGCTATTCGTAATCTACATTAACGACATAGATGTATTTGACCAGTAACGTGTCAAAATTCGCGGACGATACTAAAATAGCGGTAAAGTTGTTAACGTGGACGATAGAAATAGGCTTCAAGACGATGTAAATAGGATTATGGAGTGGACGGGTAAGTAGCAGATGCAATTTAACGTAGACAAATGTAAGGTTTTACATATTGGTTCTCGTAACAACAATTACACGTACACAATGGATGATAGACAGTTAGCGAGCGTTGACGAAGAAGTAGATTTAGGTGTACGTGTATCTAAGGATTTAAAAGTTAGGAACCAGTGCCTGGAGTCTTGCGCAAAAGCTAATAGGATGTTAGGCTTCATAGCGCGTAATTTCGAATTTAAATAGAAGAATATTATATTGCCCCTTTACAAGTCCCTAGTCAGGCCTCATTTACAATATGCCGTTCAGTTTTGGTGCCCGTATTTGCGTGAGGATATTGATAGGTTGGAAAGGGTTCAGGGTCGTGCCACGAAACTAATTCCGTCATTGCGCAACAAGTCTTACGAAGATAGGATTAAAGAGTTAGACTTGCATTCACTCGAAACTAGGAGATTAAGGGGGGAGCTTATTAAAGTTTTCAAAATCGTTAATAAAATCGAAAACGTAATAAGGGATTGAAGTTGCGTGACAGACGTTTCATTACTAATATCGCTAAAAACGTTTTTACGTTTAAAGTAATTGATAAATGGAATAATCTTCCCGCGTACGTCGTGAACTCTACCAGCGTTAATATGATTAAAAACCGTTTAGATAGGCATTTTAAAAATATTAGTGTTGTTTAAAATAAAATAATAATTAGCAACAGAAGCTCTGGGGTAGTGGTGAGGATGAGTCTGTTGACGATTAATGCCAGCTTGTGATAAGCCAGCTAAAAAAAAAAAAAAAAAAAAATTAGACGAACACGAACTTTGATGTAGCTCGTAGCGTAAACTAACCCACTTTTTGTTATTCTTTATACTTTTTTTCTTATCTTCTCCTTACTTGCATGTCTGTAGTTTGCATGGTATGATAGTGTTTGAGTTTAGAATGTGTTTTCATGGTTTGTAAGCGTTCTTATTTTACTTCTTTTCATCTTTCACCCCTTTCCTATTCTCTTCGACTATTTTTCCGACCTGTCGGCAGTGGCCGGGGGTGATGATGGTGAGTCTTTCTTTTTCTTTTTCTGAATGAATGTTAACCCACGAATGATAGGTTTTGCTACTTACTTAACCCCTTATTCTCTTCTTTTAACCCCCTACTCTCTTCTTTCTCTCGGGCTAACCTTAGAGTGGATCTTAGGGTCTTTCTTAGCCTTAGCTTCTGTAGATCTGTAGATCTAACGGGAAGCAATATCGTCACGTGGTCAAGATGTAACTACCCAACTCCTTCCCCCAAAATAAATATAAATCAAATATTATGAGCATTAATAGAAGAAAATTTTAGCCAATAATGAAGAGGTTTCACGGGAAAAAGTTAAGAAATTTTAATAAAATAATTGACGTTTTAAATTCTTATTCAAAATTGTAATTTTTACGAAAGAAATATCGTAACAATATTCTAATTTTTATTAACACTTTTAAAATTAGAAGTGCTTTAATCCGATAGAAAAGAATAAGAAATAAACATACAAATTAAACCTTTATTTAGAAAATGACTACAAGTTACATTAAGTTTTTAGGATATATTTCAATATTTTTCTGTACAATTGAGATATCCGATATGGCATTAATATATTCACAGTATTCTAATCTCAATATGCCGTTGGAAGCGTGGCAGCATTTCAGGCAAAATTAAAGGGATTCACTTTATTTATTACGTAAGAGAAGTGAAAATGGCATGTAATAATAATAATATAATAATAAAAGGTAAAAGTTTACAAAAGTAATGTTTGATTATTTCATACAAATTTAAGTAAAATGATAAATTGTTTAGGAATACCTCAAAATTCGTCGTTTCGAATTTCGTCGTTTCGCAGATTCGTCGTCAGTCTTTTACTACCTATAGTTCCGCAATCCGTCGTCCATATTCGCAGATTCGTCGTTTTTTGAAAAAATGTGAAAAAAAAAAGATCGAAATTGACGAAATTCAACTGTTTACCAACGCAAATTCACGACGAATTTCGAGGTATTTATTAGACAATAAATGATGCTTAATAAAAAAAAGGATAAAGTAATGAATTAAAAAGGCTTAATGAAATAAACATGTTTTAGATAGTTAATTATAAAATGGGAACTTAATTACTATGGTAATAATGACAGTAGTGAACTTTTACATTAGTATCAGTAAGAGCTAATAAAGTACTTCTTTAGTAATTTGCGAAATACAATTAGGGATGATGAGTCCTGTCTGATATTTATGGAAATTGCATTCCATACATCTGCTCCTTTGAAAGCGAGTGCATTTCCCGCACTTTCCATTGTATAGTTTGGTTTGTGTATAAAATTTCTTAGAATTTTAGTGTTATAGTGATAATGAATTTGATGAGGGGATGATTGCTCTTTGAATGGGTGATGTATGATGTTGATTTTTATTGATAACTTTGAACATATTGATAGCAACACTGAATTTGCACAAGTTATTTAGTTTTAAATTATTTATTTCTTTAACATTGCGTGATTTTGTGTGTTATCATTATTTGAAAAGGTTCGCAAACAATTTTTATGAATTATTTCCAAAGAAGGTTCTATACATTTGTTTGAGATATCCAATGTTGTCACGCAATATAATGAATGTGGTTGAATGAAGGAATAATAGAGGGTAAGGAAAGCTTTTAGAAGAAGAATCATTTTTAGTTGAAATAATATGAAGAAAATCTTTATATTTTGGATTTAATATGCTATACATGTCTTTTGAAATTTAGTTTTACGTCTAAATTAAGGCCAAACACTTTAATTTCATTCACCCTTCCAGCAGCAGCAGCAGTATTCCCAATTTCTATTTGATAGTTTGTATTTATATGTTTTGTGGAAATAATAATAATAATAATAATAATTAATAATAAGATGACTATCAGATTCAGTAAAAGTTTATTAGCACACATCCATTTATACATATGTTCTAATTGCCTGTTCGTTTCATTAATTAGAAGGTCTAAATTATGATGGGAAGAAGTAAATGTGGTATCATCTGCATAATGTGCGCAATTTAATGTGGTTCAGAGATGAAAATCGATGACGTGGATTAGAAATACTAAGAGCCCAAGAATAGATCCTTGTAGGCCTACAATTATGGACTAAATGACAATATGCGACAGGTAGTAAAATATACCATCGGTTCCAGTAGTCGGAATACACTGAACCACATCTACTTTATGACTCAGTGTATCATAACTTTTGGAACCGATCGTACAATAAATACAAATTGCAATGGAGAAACAAGGCGATACGCCTTTATTTTTAACGAATTATTGAAAGCTCATCCTCTGAAATAACAGATTCCCTAAAACAATCCTTTCGGAAACCTCTTATTACGTAGATTTGGAATATTAGTTAGGTAACACCCGATAATCACTAGCCGGTTCTTTCTGTCCTTGGGTCCAAATAGACTACCAAAGCAAGTGCCATATCGGAATTATAACCTCGTTAACATCGTTGATGTTCCGTGTGTTGGTCTCTCTTCACCGCAGGTTAAGCTGGTGGCCCCCGCCTCTAGGGATGGCTTGGTGGAGGAGCAAGTTGCTTTCTTGCACTCTCCACCATACATAGCCAGGTACACCCGGATCATCTTTTACCGTCCTGAGCCAGGCATTTAGTCTTCTCTTGAAGACTTCAACTTTCACCCCTGTAGCGTTTCTGAGGTCCTTTGGAAGCTAGTTAAAAAGTCTTGGCCCCCCCTGACAACCAAGCTATTTTCCTTCACTATTGAAGAGGTCCCTTGTCGGGCCTTTAATTTGGGAACACTACACATCCTGCCGCATATAATATTATCAGTGAGAAAAGCCGGAAAGTGGTACAGCGCTCAAACTAGACTATTGCGGCCCATTGACCTAACTCTTGGGTTATTATTACCAGCAGCAATAGGAGTCGCACTTCCAACCTCAGTTTCTTCGATCGGAATTATGCTAACCATGAATAAATGGTAGGTTAAATAAACTGTATCAAACCCTATAACGTAACGACTGAACTTGGGTCATCAATAATATGAAGAATGTGAGCAATACTAGTCGAAATTAATCAATTGTATGAATTATTTTCACCAGCACGATATTTTCAGAAATCGGCATGAAATAAGTCCATTATATAGAGCAATATCTGTGTAAATTTCAATAAAATCGTATGAATAGTTTTCTGGGTTATATGTGTGTGAATAGTTGTCCATAAGTCTCAGTCGGCCATTTTGGCTTTTCTTCATTAACGTAAAAATCTCAATCGTCATAAATATTTTTCTATATAACTGATACTACTCATATTTCGTACGTTTCATATATATTATATGTATAAAATATGGTGCAATTTTCAATCAAATCTTAGAAATAGTTTGTTCTCTAAGTATTTAAATTTTATGGCCCCAAATGATGGCCAATATATATGTAGTATTTTTCATTTTTCTTTTTACCCCCAAAATCATAAAAGTAAATGCAAATTGTAGGGTTTTCGGAAATGTTTGGCACAGAAGCAACAGAAATAGATAAATATGGAACATTCAAAATTAATTGCCTCAAAAATTGCCACAAAAACTGTATTCAGTTTTGTAAGGGTCGATGTCTAAGTATGTACAAACTAAATGCTTATAATATTAAAAAATCAATATAAAGTTTAGTTTCAAACATTTTTTAAAAACTTTAAAAAATATTTTCTTGCCCCCTGAAGTACGAAAAACAGCTCAATGGCGGATCTGAAACAAATACAAGTTTCAAATTCCAAAAGAACAAATTACGAATTATAGAAATGGTTTGGCCATTATTGTCCCAAGGCGTTATAAGGAATCAGTGGAGTTATTTCTTGCATAACAGACTACTGCACAGAGCTACGCTAATATATAGTGGGAGTTAAGTCTGTACTGTTTTAGAGTTTGGTTACCATTAAGATGAGTAGAATCCAGATTACAACAACAGTATGAAAAGATTTGGATTATAAATGAAAAAATATGCTCGACCTCTTCGGCTTTGACATTGTGCAGACCACACGCATCTGAGTCAGAACACAGTTTGTGACAATTAAGATGACAAGTGACAATTAAGTCGTCCTTTGGCTTACGCTTCTGCTGTATTCTTTGACTGTCGTCATTGATTCTTGGATCCAGGATTGCAACAGACTCAGTTCAGTTTTTGTTGAATTGTTTAAGCACTAAGCACATAAAAGAATCATGTGGTCAGTTGTTGTAGGCTTATGCCCAAGCTCATAAATAGGCTTACTGAACTTCGATTAGTAAGTAGACTTTACATACACTGAAGCACTTGTATACTTAAATTGCAGACACTCAGTTCACAAAATTTTATTTATATACGATTTAGATAACTAGAAAAAATAATTTACCAAGCTGGCCATATGAATAGGAATTAATGAGACCTTATTATACACCTAAAATTCAAAATTCAAAGATAGTATATTTATAAAACTGAATTTAAGAATGTTTACAGTTTCAGTAAAATAAAAGATGTAATTTGAGTCAGGTTCTAAAATAAAACTGAAAGATTCAGATTGCTGAAAAGTTTATTTACAAAGAATCACAGAAATTTTGAGAGTATAAAGAAGATTGTAAATATTCTTGAATGATCAATTAAATTTTAAAACATATCCATATTTTTCGGCATCAGGAGAAGCTTCATATGTATTGAGAGTGAAGTCAGGGAAAGACTGCGTTGAATGCGTTGATTTAGAAGGGGAAGATGGAGGTAAGAAAGTCGTTCCAATGGTGCCGTGTGTCGAAGGCGAATGCTGACGTTGTGGTTGAATAGGGGAGACTGGTCTTCTTGACGAGTGACGTGGGCGTGTTGGAGAAGGGTAAGTTCCGGTGGATGATGACCGATGGGCAGGAACTGGTCCTTGACTAGAACTAACCTCCTCGGGTTCGAATCCTACACCTTCTCCTGCTTTGAAATTGTAC
This sequence comes from Bathynomus jamesi, assembly GCA_023014485.1. Classification (NCBI taxonomy): domain Eukaryota; kingdom Metazoa; phylum Arthropoda; class Malacostraca; order Isopoda; family Cirolanidae; genus Bathynomus; species Bathynomus jamesi. The sequence continues at coordinate 270,349 of JAJOZX010004117.1, forward strand.
GTTCTCCTCGTTCCATCATCATCAACAATCGTATACGTACCTACAATATTACCATCTTTGTCAGATGATTCTCTTCTTGAGTAAGTATCAGAGTCGAATTCGAAATTGTATGAAGCATCAGAGTCTGAATCAGCTAAAGGGTCTATAAATGGTACTGAAGAGACGGGAACAATTCTTCCCGTTGGCTGACCAGACGGAGATCCTGGTACTACAGGTCCGACTGGAATGTGAGCTCCTTCAGCGATGAAACCAGTTGCAGAACCTGATTCATAATTCACTTCTCGACGTTCGCCGTCATCATCAGCTACGAATGCAAAGTTTCCTACAACGTTATTGTCCTCGTCTCCGGATTCTGATCGTGAATGGCTAGGTGTATCGTATGAGAAGGAGTAGGAGCCTTGTGGTGAGAAAGAAGAGTGGGTGTTTGCTTCTTCAAACGAACGAGAAGGAAAAGAAAAAGATGTTGGTTGAGTTTGTGGAAGACGACGAACACTACTTTGTCGATGCCCAGTTGGTGATGATGTTTGTTGACGTCGTCTACTTGCAGTACTAGTAGAGGGTGGTAAGTAGGAAGTAGGGGACGAGGCACCAACTGCTCCAATAGTCTGTCCATTCTGAGTCGTTGTTGCCAAGCCATGGTGACTCTGTGTCCGGGAACTATGGCCTGTGTGGCCTATTTTCGAGTCACCGAAATGAGAAACCGGAGCCGTTGGTAAGTGATCTCCTTCAGCTTGGAAACCGGTTGATGAACCCGCCAAATAATCAACCGTTCTTCTTTCTCCATCATCTGCTACAAATGAAAACGTTCCATCGATATTTAAATTAGGGTCGGATGTTTCAGATCTTGAATGATCACCCGCATCAAAAGAGAAAGAGTAAGATGCGTCTCCTGGAGTTTGAGAACGAGTAAATGCAATATCTGCTTCCGAACCTGCATAAGATTGTGTTGGTGAAGCTCTGAACAGGGTTTCGTGTGGTCTTGATGGAGTTTGTGTTCTTCGAGTGGAACCCCTAACAGAAGAAGGTTGAGTTCGAGTTGTTTGGTGAGAACGTCTAGCTGCCTGTTGCCTTACTGTCGCTGTTGGTGCACTTATATCTTGTGTGAAACCATCCCCTTCAATAACGAAACCAATTCCACTCCCTGCTTTGTAGTCAAAAGATCTAGTGACTCCGTTTTCATCGACATAACTGTAGCTTCCTGTGACTGTTCCATCGGCATCGCTTTGTTCATTTCTTGAATGATCGTCTGACTGGAATTCGAATCCGTAAGAGGCATCACTATCTTCACTGGCCAAAGGGTCGACGAAAGGCTTGCTGCTTCTGACAACAGCTGCGACAGCTTGAGTTAGTTCTGGTGAAGGTTTAGGAAGATGGTCTCCACGTGCAACGAATCCTCCCTCTCCTGCTTCGTACTCTAAGTGGATACGATTACCATCTGGATCGACGTATCCGAAATTTCCATCTCGATCCCTTACAGAGTGGGACTTTACAGACTCAAAGGCACCGTCGCCAGTATCAAATCCATACTTGAAAGTACCGTCGTTGTGAAGAACATAATACTGAGACCGTTGCCCTGTTCCGACCGAAGGAATTTTGTACTGAGCATCGTCAGGACGAGGCAAACTCAAACCGCTAACCACGAGCGTAGCCAACAGTACCTGAAAACAATTAATAAATCATAAAATTTCATGCAGTGAACCTCATTGCCTCATAGTCTTTTATAATGAATTAACATTGACAAAATATGGCGTACATTGTGTTGAACTTCAGTCAGTATTTATCATAGAATTTTTTGATTTTTCAAATAAAATGAGTAGAAAAGTTAAATTGGTTAAAGAGAAGTAATAAATACAGTAGTTACCGAGCTAGTCCTTGTCCACATGTCTGATTATTGGAGAGGAGGAATCCGAAGTGATGATCCCGAAGAACTGATTTCGTGTTTATATACACGTTCTGTCTCGTGTCCTTGCCCGAAACATGACTGTGTATCTGGGAATGATGATGGAAAAATTTGCAACACTACGGGTTAAGGGCACTCGTTCACTTCATATATATATATATATATATAATATATATATATATATATATATATATATATATATATTTAACTGCAAACACGCAGTATAATTAACGTAAAGAACGACGCTTGTGTAGGAGATATTCCGCGCAAGACGAGAGAGAGAGAACGAAACAAATGAAAAAATGAGGTAACCACCCGGGAATCGAACCCGGGATCTTCCGATTGCCGGTCAGATATGATAACCACTACACGATGGGCCTCACTCTTCCAAATGTCGTAATTCTTCTACATACTCGCAGAAACCAATGCCCCAAGGGGGCACCTTCCGCATGCCGTAACATTATATACATTTAACTGCAAACACGCAGTATAATTAACGTAAAGAACGACGCTTGTATAGGAGATATTCCGCGCAAGACGAGAGAGAGAGAACGAAACAAATGAAAAAATGTTTCGTTCTCTCTCTCTCGTCTTGCGCGGAATATCTCCTATACAAGCGTCGTTCTTTACGTTAATTATACTGCGTGTTTGCAGTTAAATGTATATAATGTTACGGCATGCGGGAGGTGCCCCTTGGGGCATTGGTTTCTGCGAGTATGTAGAAGAATTACGACATTTGGAAGAGTGAGGCCCATCGTGTAGTGGTTATCATATCTGACCGGCAATCGGAAGATCCCCGGTTCGATTCCCGGGTGGTTACCTCATTTTTTCATTTGTTTCGTTCTCTCTCTCTCGTCTTGCGCGGAATATCTCCTATACAAGCGTCGTTCTTTACGTTATATATATATATATATATATATATATATATATATATATATATATATATATATATTCAAAAGGAAACAGAAAATGTTAATAATTTCCCAAGATTTTATTATTGTTTATAAATGTGTTGGAATAGAAGCGGTGTCTTTCATCGGTAGCGTGGAATTATGTATTAAAATCGAAATTATGTACATTAAGATTATAAAATTACAAAAACATGAAGTACTCTACATTTACAGTATCGTAAAATTATGATTTTTTTATAATAATAGACTTTAGTGAAATGCTAATGGCCAAAGGAGTATTTTGGATTGAATCTTCAAAGTGGTTTGGAGTGTTTTTTCTTCACTAATGTAATTCTTATTATTGGCATCTCATAAAGATACTTTGGATTTGAGAGGCTGAAATACTGTGGAATGAAATGGGATATATTGTAAAAAAGATCAGTACAGGTTGTTTGTTTGTTCTATTTAATGTCCTTCGTCCACCAGAGGGCGCTGAGACGAGCGGCAAAACCTTTGACCAGGGAATATAATAAGTCTCCTTTAAAAGGAGTAGTTTGAACCAAATACATTACGTGCAGCGGGCTCATCACTGCACCCACTCTCAATTTCTCAGACTGGCTTGGTAGGGTACATTGGCTGGGTTCCAGTAGAGGTTTATCTGAAAAGGAAAAGTTACAGTATGTTTAAGATAATAATTTCACTATCAGTAAATTAAAGACAGAAGCGGTTGTTACTGAGGTGGAGATTTAAACTGGAAAATTTCAATGATTTAAATATTCGGAGGTAGGTTGGTTGGTTGTTGGGCCAGTTAATAATTCTGAAGGGTGCGCGATTTTAGGGATTTCAGAGGTGTGACAATGTTCTCTTACTGAAAATATGGTTGGTTTTTGTAAGGATTAGTTAGTTAGGCTGGAGATGTCACGTTGTTAGTTTATTCTTGAAGTGAACTGCTAACATAGCATATAATAACACTTAAATTGATAACTGATGAGGACGTAAGTACTTGAGGTAAACGTTCTTTGTGACTGAAATAAAATCTGATACTCTGGTTATTGGTAAAAAAACGAAACTGAATTTAAACTGAGGGTGGAGTGAAGTAGGGAGAGAAAGAGTAAGTCTCATTGTATTTTGAGGCTTGGGATACCCATAGAAAGGCAAGTTATAGTATTGGGTGTATTTTTATCTTGTTATTTTACTCGGGGTGTGGTAAATATTGAAAAATTTTCTCACTTCTCTTTGGAAAAGTTGGTTTGGGAATAAATTTTCTTGAAAGAATTTTTTAAGAAAATAAATTTGTTGCTAAAAAGAGAAGTAAGAGGAACAGGTGGTAGGCTTTGTAGATTATTATTTCAATACTGTTCACTTAATAAATGCTAAGACTAACACTTAAAATTTTGTACCTAACATATATATATATATATATATATATATATATATGAGGGGCCCCGCGTCTTAAGGTACCTTGGCGCCAAAATTAAAATTCGCCAGAAATCACCTCCAAAGTTCAGCAATATTCTCGCAATAGTATCTGTAATTAATTGATCTAGAACTTTCATTTTTGGCTAAATTAGAGTTCTAAGTATGCCAATGAAGATGTTGAATTTTTGGAATAGTTTTTCATATTTTATATTTTATATATATTTTTTGTAATTTTTTGATTTTCTTATTATGCCGAAAAACGGGTGAACTTTTGGCTGGCGATAGAGGTGAAAATGAAAAAGTAGTTCGCTTCATAAGGTTTTCAACCATACTTCTAGTGTCGTAAGGTCATTATAACCCAAACCACGCGATAGAGGAAGGGTGAAAATAGTGATATTCATCAAAAACACGTTTTCGCCTGTGGTGGCGATTAGGTATCTTAAGACGCGCGACCCCTCATATATATATATATATATATATATATATATATATATATGGGATGAATTTCACAATTAAACACGTGTAATGAATGAATGATGCAAACCCACAATGAAAAAGAAAAATGATTCCAAGACCTTTTCGTGGATTCGTGTATTCCCTGACGAGGTGTACTTCTGAATACACGAAAGACCTTGAAATAATTTTTCGTTTTCTTTGTGGGTTTGTATCATATATATATATATATATATATATATATATATATGTGTGTGTGTGTGTGTGTATGGTGCGCCTCAGTGATGTAGTAGTGTAGTGGTTAGTGTCGCTGACTACGAATCCATCGGCCCCGGGATCGAGACCCGGTGACGGCAGGCGGCGCGCAGCATAACCCAGCTGTTCATCCTTCGGGCGGAAGCAAAACCAAGGTAATTAAGGTATACATAAAGTAAAATACATACCCCTATACCAGTAGTTTTAACCCCTGGGTCGCCAAGCCAATTTGAGTGAGTCATTAAATTGTCATTTACTATTTATTTATGTTATCTCTAATCATTTTACCATTAATTATTTATTTTATTATCTATTACGAGTGAACTGTTTGAAGGCATGGGTCGCCGTGAATAAAATGTGCACTCTCAATATATATATATATATATATATAATATATATATATATATATATATATATATATATACATATATATATATATATATATATATATATATATATATTATATATATATATATATATATATATATATATATTACAGTATATATATAATATATATATATATCTATATATATATATATATATATATATATATTATATATATATATATATATATATATATAATATATATATATATATATTGATTAGAAATAATACTTTAATGTCGAAGTTAAGTGGAGTTACAGACATACGTTTTCGTACCAAGAATTCCATAGCTTAGAGCAGTGGTTCCCAACCTTTTCACCACAAAGGACCCCTTTAATTTTTATTTTTTTCCCACGGACCCCATGTTTTTGAAAGATTCCGTCTACCAAACAAACTGTTTTTATTAACTAATAATTAACTCGTTTTCTCATTTTTCACTATCAAATAAAGGACATATAAGAGAGTATGCAATTAAAATGCAATTAAAATACAATTAAAATACGATTTCCATTGGAGCCTCTCGAAATATTGAAAGCTCACGGACCCCCAGTACTACCTTCGCGGACTCCCAGGGGTCCGGGGACCACAGGTTGGGAACCACTGGCTTAGAGGATAAATGGCAGGACTCATGGATAGCTTGGATAATCGGGTTGGTTGATTTTTTAATTCTTTGCATTAGACTGTATTGAGCACGTCTTGTTACCTCTGGGAAGTTCGGGACATTGCGGGTAGCAAACATTTGCGAAGCTGAGCATCTCGGGGGTAATTTATGTAAGAGTCTAAAAGACCTGTTGTACATCAAATTTAGGGTTCTGCCAGAACCTTTTTCATAATTCACCCAGAGTTGCTGTCCGTAGATATTACTGCAGAAAGTACGAAAGAGAGTGTCTTTAGCTTCACTTATACAGAATCGAAAGTTCCTTATGGTCATATTCGCTTTAGCACACGGCTCCGAGATTGTTTTCTTATATCCGAGTCATCACTCAAGGAGCTGGTAATAGTTTAACCCAAATACTTAAACTCTTGTACTTCCTCAATTACTTCACCATTCATTTTAAACCTTATATCAGCTGGCTGATTGCAGCTTTTAGGATGAAACTGCATAACCTTAGTTTTTGTAACATTAAAAAGAATCATGTTTCTGCGAATACACTTAGCAGACTTTTAGTAGCCGATCCAGACCTTTAACAGAGGGACTTATTAACACCATATCATCGACATAAACTAAGTTATTTATCCTTGTGTTATCTATACAACATCCCACTGTTGCCTCATTAAGTGAAGCATTTAATCCGTCAATATACACATTAAACAGCATAGGGAAGAGCAAGGAGCCTTGTCTCACCCCGCAAGACGAGCTAAAACACTCGGATAGTATCATACATTGCCCCACCTAACGGTGAAAGATTGGTGGGAATACCAAAATTTCAATAAATTTAATATGTACATGGGAACCTTCCTGTCTTCTAGTTTTTCAAATAAAATATTGTGGTTCACCCTATCATATGCCTTACTTATATCTAGGAAACGGCGGCTATAAATAGTTGAATTACTGTCAATGTATTTAGATATTGTTTCTTTAAGTACATAGATACACAGGTCAGTTGGGTGGAACCTTTTAAAACCAAACTGATTAGGAGATGTCCATAGGAAATCATTTAATCGGAATAACAAGAGTTTTTCTAGTAGTTTCGAGAAGCAGGAAGCGACAGCAATAGGCCTATAATTATTGCTGGACAGAATGTCTCTGTACTTATTTTTGACCAGGGACAAAATATATACCCTCATGAACTCTGCAGGGATATAGCTATGAGCAAGCATGGCTGATAGGAGCAATAATATAGGGGGTTCCAAAAGCCTTAGCCCCCCCATTTGCAGCTTACATGTTTACTTATATCGAAATAGTTTTTAGTGATTATAAAAATATATAAAATTCTTTATTTATTGCAACTATTAAAATTACTCTAGCTGATAAAGTGATAATGTAATGGCTTCTCAATTAATTGGTGATTCGCAGAGGCAACGTGTGATAGATCGCATCCGAGCAGACATTTCGGGAAGCTCGTGATGCTGGAGCCACCTTTATAACACGTTCATGGGTTGCCAAAAAGTTGCGAAGTAGTGAGGGCTTCGTTAAAAGAAATTGGAATAAAACTTTGGATGAATGTGAAATGGATACAACCAAATCTGGGCGCCCAAATTTGCCACTCTCTCAGGAGACAAAGGACATCATTGAAAGCGGTACGCGTAAGCGGAAAAACAGCTGTGCTAAACTTTCTAGAGAGATCGAAGTGTTGAGAGGAAAGATCGTTAGTGGTGAGATCATTCGACTGTACCGTCATAGACAAGGTCTAAAGCCTTGGCATGAACTTCCAAAGCCAAGAAAAACTCAACTTAACATCGATGACAGAATGTGGTTTGCCCTTTATCTTGAAGATTGGAATGTGGATGATTTCATGCATTTAGCTGTCTCCGATGATTTTTTTGTTTACGTAACACGTCTGCCTAACTACCAAAATGATCGAGTGTGGGCCACAACACCAGATGAAATCGATGACAATGAACATTATCGCGAATTATTAAAAAGTCCAGACTGTGTTGGTGTGTTTGTTTTGTTCACTGCAAAGAAGCTCGTGTGGATGCTGAAGCCAAATGGTCAGAGTTGGGATGGACAGTATTTTCGTGATATTATTCTATCCCAGCATGTCACTCCTTTTCTAAGAAACCCAAACAATGTTATGGATGTCGATCAGGTCACACTTCTGCACGATAAGGCCCCCTGCTTTAAGGCATTAGCTACTCAACAGTTGTTGCGGAACCATGAGATCGATTTCTTTGGAAATGAAGAATGGCCAGGAAATTCTCCTGACCTGAACGTCTGTGAACACATTGGATCAGTTATAAAGGACAAGGGTGAATGTCTCTTGTTTCAAGAACCCGCAGCAAATCGATTTTCGAAGGATACAATGACGCAACACATTGAAACTGTTTTAGCAAATTTGCGTAATGATCAAGATCTATTCACGTCACTTTTGACAAGCTACCCAAAGCGAATTCAGGCTGTCTTGGAAGCCAATGGCGGGAACACCAAGTTTTAATTGTTTCTCATTAAATGCAGGATTAAATTCTCTTTTGTAAAGTGTGTTTAGTTTTACTATACCTCTAATGGTTTAGGCCATGGGAGGGGGGGGGGCTAAGGTTTATTGGAGCCCCGTCTGCAGACATACTAGTTGCTCATTCAATAAGTCATCTACCCCTGACGCAGAACCAGTCTTTAACTCTTTAATTAACATCTTTACTTCAGAAACTGATATCAAAGTATTTTTCCTTGTCCCTACACACAGTCGTTTCGCTGCAATCTGTCTTAAGCTTATCCCTACTCACACTGTTAAGAATGTTAGAGTAGTGGTTTTTCCACAGCTTTACAATTTCATTCTTCCCCGACACCCCATCGATTGTCGGAAGGAGGACATTTTTGACACCCGTTTGATTCTTAACAAATTTCCAAAATTTGTTATTATCGTTATTTATGCGAGCTTCACAAGCTTTTGATGCTCGGATAGACTCTTCTTCCTGTTTACATCGCCTTATGGCCGCCTTATACTGGCCCCTACTTCTACACATATTTATGTATACTGGTTCTAATCTGGGTCTACCATGAAAGCACCACAAACCATAGGCGTCTTTCGATTCTCTCTTCAGGGGGGCAATAAAATCATTCCATCCAGGAATAATCTTAGTATGATAGTTGTAAGATTTAATCAGGGGGCTTCCTGCTTCTCTTATCGGAGAGACTATCTTACTATAATATCTATCTATGAGTTTACAGTGGGAATCATTTCAGCGAGGATTACTACAGGCAAGATGCAAAATTTCTAAATTATTAAAGAGGTGACTTGTTCTGTCTTTGTATTCTATTTTCTGTTGCATATTAACATTAGACCAATCGACGCGATTATTCTTACCTATTGAGTTCTTCTTAAGTCGTGTTGCGCATAAATTGGTAAAGTTAATTAATATTTCTAATGGTCTATGATCAGGAAGAAGGAAATCATGCAGAATATTAACTCCAACAATTCGATCCTTTAGATTATTACTAGTGAGACAATGATCAATCCACCTGGTGGTACCACTCATATCACTAACGTATGTAAAATTACCACTGGTTACCCTAATACATCTTACTGAACTTCGATTAGTAAGTAAATTTTACATACACTGAAGCAATTGTATACTCAGATTGCAGACAAAATTTTTGTTTACTAAATTTTGGTCACTAAATTTTATTTATCTACGGTTTAGATTAACTAGGAAAAAACATTTACGAAGCTGACCATATGAATGGGACTTAATTAGGCCTTACTATACACTTAAAATTCAAAATTTAAAGATAGTATATTTATAAAGCTGAATTTAAGAATGTTTCCAGTTCCAGTAAAATAAAAAGATATAATTTGAGTCAGGTTCTAAAATAAAACTGAAAGATTCAGATTGCTGAAAAGTTTATTTACAAAGAATCAGAAATTTTGAGAGTATAAAGAAGATTGTAAATATTCTTGAATGATCAATTAAATTTTAAAACGTATCCATATTTTTCGGCATCAGGAGAAGCTTCATATGTATTGAGAGTAAAGTCAGGGAAAGACTGTGTTGAATGCCTTGATTTAGAAGGGGAAGATGGAGGTAAGAAAGTCGTTCCAATGGTGCCGTGTGTCGAAGGCGAATGCTGACGTTGTGGTTGAATAGGGGAAACTGGTCTTCTTAACGAGTGACGTGGGCGTGTTGGAGAAGGGTAAGTCCCGGTGGATGATGACCGATGGGCAGGAGCTGGTCCTTGACTAGAACTAACCTCCTCGGGTTCGAATCCTACACCTTCTCCTGCTTTGAAATTGTACGTTCTTCTCGTTCCATCATCATCAACAATCGTATACGTACCTACAATATTACCATCTTTGTCAGACGATTCTCTTCTTGAGTAAGTATCAGAGTCGAATTCGAAATTGTATGAAGCATCAGAGTCTGAATCAGCTAAAGGGTCTACAAATGGTACTGAAGAGACGGGAACAATTCTTCCGGTTGGCTGACCAGACGGAGATCCAGGTACTACAGGTCCGACTGGAATGTGAGCTCCTTCAGCGATGAAACCAGTTGCAGAACCTGATTCATAATTCACTTCTCGACGTTCGCCGTCATCATCAGCTACGAATGCAAAGTTTCCTACCACGTTATTGTCCTCGTCTCCGGATTCTGATCGTGAATGGCTAGATGTATCGTATGAGAAGGAGTAGGAGCCTTGTGGTGAGAAAGAAGAGTGGGTGTTTGCTTCTTCAAACGAACGAGAAGGAAAAGAGAAAGATGTTGGTTGTGTTTGTGGAAGACGACGAACACTACTTTGTCGATGCCCAGTTGGTGATGATGCTTGTTGACGTCGTCTACTTGCACTACTAGTAGAGGGTGGTAAGTAGGAAGTAGGAGACGAGGCACCAACTGCTCCAATAGTCTGTCCATTCTGAGTCGTTGTTGCCAAGCCATGGTGACTCTGTGTCCGGGAACTATGGCCTGTGTGGCCTATTTTCGAGTCACCGAAATGAGAAACCGGAGCCTTTGGTAAGTGATCTCCTTCAGCTTGGAAACCGGTTGATGAACCCGCCAAATAATCAACCGTTCTTCTTTCTCCATCATCTGCTACAAAGGAAAACGTTCCATCGATATTTAAATTAGGGTCGGATGTTTCAGATCTTGAATGATCACCCGCATCAAAAGAGAAAGAGTAAGATGCGTCTCCTGGAGTTTGAGAACGAGTAAATGCAATATCTGCTTCTGAACCTGTATAAGATTGTGTTGGTGAAGTTCTGAACAGGGTTTCGTGTGGTCTTGGAGTTTGGGTTCTTCGAGTGGAACCCCTAACAGAAGATGGTTGAGGTCGAGTTGTTTGGTGAGAACGTCTAGCTGCCTGTTGCCTTACTGCCGCGGTTGGTGCACTTATATCTTGTGTGAGACATCCCCTTCAATAACAAAACCAATTCCACTCCCTGCTTTGTAGTCAAAAGATCTAGTGACTCCGTTTTCATCGACATAACTGTAGCTTCCTGTGACTGTTCCATCGGCATCGCTTTGTTCATTTCTTGAATGATCGTCTGACTGGAATTCGAATCCGTAGGAGGCATCACTATCTTCACTGGCCAAAGGATCGACGAAAGGCTCGCTGCTTCTGACAACAGCTGCGACAGCTTGAGTTAGTTCTGGTGAAGGTTTAGGAAGATGGTCTCCACGTGCAACGAATCCTCCCTCTCCTGCTTCGTACTCTAAGTGGATACGATTACCATCTGGATCGACGTATCCGAAATTTCCATCTCGGTCCCCTACAGAGTGGGACTTCACAGACTCAAAGGCACCGTCGCCAGTATCAAATCCATACTTGAAAGTACCGTCGTTGTGAAGAACATAATACTGAGACCGTTGCCCTGTTCCGACCGAAGGAATTTTGTACTGAGCATCGTCAGGACGAGGCAAACTCAAACCGCTAACCACGAGCGTAGCCAACAGTACCTGAAAACAATTATTAAATCATAAAATTTCATGCAATGAACCTCATTGCCTCATAGTCTTTTATAATGAATTAACATTGACAAAATATGGCGTAGATTGTGTTGAACTTCAGTCAGTATTTATTATAAATTTTTTGATTTTTCAAATAAAATGAGTAGAAAAGTTAAATTGATTAAAGAGAAGTATAAATACAGTAGTTACCGAGCTAGTCCTTGTCCACTGTCTGATTACTGGAGAGAAGGAATCCGAAGTGATGATCCCGAAAGCACTGATTTTGTGTTTATATACACGTTCTATCTCGTGTCCTTGCCCGGAACATGACTGTGTATCTGGGAATGATGATGGGAAAATTTACAACACTACGGGTTAAGGGCACCCGATCACTTTATATATATATATATATATATATATATATTGAAAAGGAAACAGAAAATGTTAATAATTTCTCCAAATTTTATTATTGTTTAAAAACGTGTTGGAATAGAAGCGGTTTCTTTCATCGTTAGCGTGGAATTATGTATTAAATTGAAATTTATATATATATATATATATATATATATATATATATATATATATATATATATATATATATATATATTGAAAAGGAAACAGAAAATGTTAATAATTTCTCCAAATTTTATTATTGTTTAAAAACGTGTTGGAATAGAAGCGGTTTCTTTCATCGTTAGCGTGGAATTATGTATTAAAATTGAAATTATCTACATTAAGATTATAAAATTACAAAAACATGAAGTACTGTACATTTACAGTATCGTGAAGTTATGATTTTCTTATAATAATAATAGACTTTAATGAAATGCTAACGGCCAAAGGAGTATTTTGGATTGAATCTTGAAAATGATTGGTGTGTTTTTCTTCACTAATGTAATTCTTATTATTGGCACCTCATAAAGATACTTTGGATTTGAGAGGCTGAAATACTTTGGAATGAAATGGGACATATTGTAAAAAAGATCAGTACAGGTTGTTTGTTTGTTCTATTTAATGTCTTTCGTCCACCAGAGAGCGCTGAGACGAGCGGTAAAACCTTCGACCAGGGAATATAATAAGTCTCCTTTAAAAGTAGTAGTTTGAACCAAATACATTACGTGCAGCGGGCTCATCACTGCACCCACTCTCAATTTCTTAGACTGGCTTGGTACGGTACATTGGCTGGATTCCAGTAGAGGTTTATCTGAAAAGGAAAAGTTACAGTATGTTTAAGATAATAATTTCACTATCAGTAAATTAAAGACAGAAGCGGTTGTTACTGAGGTGGAGATTTAAACTGGAAAATTTCAATGATTTAAATATTCGGAGGTAGGTTGGTTGGTTGTTGGGCCAGTTAATAATTCTGAAGGGTGCGCGATTTTAGGGATTTCAGAGGTGTGACAATGTTCTCTTACTGAAAATATGGTTGGTTTTTGTAAGGATTAGTTAGTTAGGCTGGAGATGTCACGTTGTTAGTTTATTCTTGAAGTGAACTGCTAACATAGCATATAATAACACTTAAATTGATGACCGATGAGCGACGTAAGTACTTGAGGTAAACGTTCTTTGTGACCGAAATAAAATCTGATACTCTGGTTATTGGTAAAAAAACAAAACTGAATTTAAACTGAGGGTGCAGTGAAGTAAATAGAGAAGGAGTAAGTCTCATTGTATTTTAAGGCTTAGGATTCCCATAGAAAGGCAAGTTATAGTATTTGGTGTATTTTTATCTTATTTTACTCAGGGTTTGATAAATATTGAAACATTTTCTCACTTCTATTTGGAAAAGTTGGTTTTGGAATAAATTTTCTTGAAAGAATTTTTTAAGAAAATAAATTTGTTGCTAAAAAGAGAAGTAAGAGGAACAGATGGTAGGCTTTGTAGATTATTATTTCAATACTGTTCACTTAATAAATGCTAAGACTAATACTGAAAATTTTGTACCTAACATATATATATATTATTATATATATATATATATATATATATATATATATATATATATATATATATATATATATATATATATATATATATATATATATATATATATGAGGGGTCCCGCGTCTTAAGGTACCTAAGCGCCAAAATTAAAATTCGCCAGAAATCGCCTCCAAAGTTCAGCAATATTCTGGCAATAGTATCTCTGTTATTAATTGAGCTAGAACGTTCATTTTTGGCTAAATTAGAGTTCTAAGTATGCTAATGAAGATGTTGATGAGTTTTTGGAATAGATTTTCATATTTTATATTTTATATATATTTTTTTTAATGTTTTGATTTTCTTATTATACCGAAGTTTGGGTGAACTCTTGGCTGGCGATAGAGGTGAAAAAATTAGTTCGCTTCATAAGGTTTTCAACCATACTTCTATTGTCGTAAGGTCATTATAACCCAAACCACGCGATAGAGGAAGGGTGAAAATAGCGATATCCATCAAAAACACGTTTTCGCATGTGGTGGGGCTTAGGTATCTTAAGACGCGCGACCCCTCATATTATATATATATATATATGTATATATATATATGGGATGAATTTCACAATTAAACACGTGTAATGAATGAATGATGCAAACCCACAATGAAAAAGAAAAATGATTCCAAGACCTTTTCGTGGATTCGTGTATTCCCTGACGAGGTGTACTTCTGAATACACGAGAAGACTTGAAATAATTTTTCGTTTTCCTTGTTTGGTTTGTAATATATATATGGTGCGCCTCGGTGATGTAGTAGTGTAGTGGTTAGTGTCGCTGACTACGAATCCATCGGCCCCGGGATCGAGACCCGGTGACGGCAGACGGCGCGCAGCATAACCCAGCTGTTCATCCTACGGGCGGAAGCAAAACCAAGGTAACTAAGGTATACAAAAAGCAAAATGCATACCCCTATACCAGTGGTCTTAACCCCTGGGTCGCCAAGCCATTTTGAGTGAGTCATTAAATTGTCATTTATCATTTATTTATGTTATCTCTAATCATTTTACCATTAATTATTTATTTTATTATCTATAACGAGTGAACTGTTTGAAGGCATGGGTCGCCGTGAATAAAATGTGCACTCTCAATATATATATATATATATATATATATATATATACACAGTACAGTATATAATATATGAAAAAGAAAATGAAAATGGAAAGGTTTATTGGCAGACTATAGTCCATATGACAAATATTATTAATACAATGACAGTTCATATACTAAGGATAAAAATATATACAATTGATTAGAAATAATACTTTAATGTCGAAGTTAAGTGGAGCTACAGACATACGTTTTCGTACCAAGAATTCCATAGCTTAGAGCAGTGGTTCCCAACCTTTTCACCACAAAGGACCCCTTTAATTTTTATTTTTTTCCCACGGACCCCATGTTTTTGAAAGATTCCGTCTACCAAACAAACTGTTTTATTAACTAATAATTAACTCGTTTTCTCATTTTTCACTATCAAATAAAGGACATATAAGAGAGTATGCAATTAAAATACAACGTATTAAAAAAGTATTAATAATTCCAGCCAAGAGCAAGGAAACTTGAAATTTTAGCCTAAGCGCCCTTATCGTGGGTAAATGTACGATTTCTATTGGAACCTCTCGAAATATTGAAAGCTCACGGACCACCAGTACTACCTTCGCGGACCCCCAGGGGTCCGGGGACCCCAGGTTGGGAACCACTGGTTTAGAGGATAAATGGCAGGACTCATGGATAGCTTGGATAATCGGGTTGGTTGACTTTTTAATTCTTTGCATTAGACTGTATTGAGCTCGTCTTGTTACCTCCGGGAAGCTCGGGACATTGCGGGTAGCAAACAGTTGCGAAGCTGAGCATCTCGGGGGTAATTTTTGTAAGAGTCTAAAAGACCTGTGGTACATTAAATTTAGGGTTCTACCAGAACTTTTTTATAATTCTCCCAGAGTTGCTGTCCGTATATATTACTGTAGAAAGTACGAAAGAGAGTGTCTTTAGCTTCACTTGTACAGAAAAGAAAGTTCCTTATGGTCATATTCGCTTTAGCGCACAGTCTTCGAGATTGTTTTCTTATATCCGAGTCATCACTCAAGGAGCTGGTAATAGTTTGACCCAAATACTTAAACTCTTGTACTTCCTCAATTACTTCACCATTCATTTTAAACCTTATATCAGCTGGCTGATTGCAGCTTTTAGGATGAAACTGCATAACCTTAGTTTTTGTAACATTAAAATGAATATCATGTTTCTGCGGATACACTTCGCAGACTTTTAGTAGCCGATCCAGACCTTTAACAGAGGGACTTATTAACACCATATCATCGGCATAAACTAAGTTATTTATCCTTATGTTAGCTATACAACATCCCACTGTTGCCTCACTAAGTGAAGCAATTAATCCGTCAATATACACATTAAGCAGCATAGGGGAGAGCAAGGAGCCTTGTCTCATCCCGCAAGACGAGCTAAAACACTCGGATGGTATCATACATTGCCCCACCTAACGGTGAAAGATTGGTGGGAATACCAAAATTTCAATACGTTGAATATGTACATGGGAACCTTCCTGTCATCTAGTTTTTCAAATAAAATATTGCGGTTCACTCCTATGAGCAAGCATGGCTGATAGGAGCAATGATATATGCAGACATGCTAGGTGCTCATTCGATAAGTCATCTACCCTTGACGCAGAACCAGTCTTTAACTCTTTAATTAACCTCTTTACTTCAGAAACTGATATCAAAGTATTTTTCTTTGTCCCTACACACAGTCGTTTCGCTGCAATCTGTCTTAAGCTTATCCCTACTCACACTGTTAAGAATGTTAGAGTAGTGGTTTTTCCACAGCTTTGCAATTTCATCCTCCCCCGACACCCCATTGATTGTCGGAGGGAGGACATTTTTGACACCCGTTTGATTTTTAACAAATTTCCAAAATTTGTTATTATCGTTATTTACGCGAGCTTCACAGGCTTTTGATGCTCGGATAGACTCTTCCTGTTTACATCGTCTTATGGCCGCCTTATACTGACCCCTACTTCTAACATATTTATGTATACTGGTTCCAATCTGGGTCTACCATGAAAGCACCACAAATCATAGGCGTCTTTCGATTCCCTCTTCAGGGGGGCAATAAAATCATTCCATCCAGGAATAATCTTAGTATGATAGTTGTAAGATTTAATCAGGAGGCTTCCTGCTTCTCTTAACGGGGACACTATCTTACTAAAATATCTATCTATGAGTTTACAGTGATAATCATTTGAACAAGGATTACTACAGGCAAGATGCAAAATTTCTAAATTATTAAAGAGGTGACTTGTTCTCTCTTTGTATTCTGTTTTCTGTTGCATATTAACATTAGACCAATCGACGCGATTATTCATACCTATTGAGTTCTTGTTAAGTCGTGTTGCGCATAAATTGGTAAAGTTAATTAATATTTCTAATGGTCTATGAGCAGAAAGAAGGAAATCATGCAGAATATTAACTCCAACAATTCGATCCTTTAGATTATTACTAGTGAGACAATGATCAATCCACCTGGTGGCACCACTCATATCACTAACGTATGTAAAATTACCACTGGTTACCCTAATACATCTTACTGAACTTCGATTAGTAAGTAAATTTTACATACACTGAAGCAATTGTATACTCAGATTGCAGACAAAATTTTTGTTTACTAAATTTTGGTCACTAAATTTTATTTATCTACGGTTTAGATTAACTAGGAAAAAACATTTACGAAGCTGACCATATGAATGGGACTTAATTAGGCCTTACTATACACTTAAAATTCAAAATTTAAAGATAGTATATTTATAAAGCTGAATTTAAGAATGTTTCCAGTTCCAGTAAAATAAAAAGATATAATTTGAGTCAGGTTCTAAAATAAAACTGAAAGATTCAGATTGCTGAAAAGTTTATTTACAAAGAATCAGAAATTTTGAGAGTATAAAGAAGATTGTAAATATTCTTGAATGATCAATTAAATTTTAAAACGTATCCATATTTTTCGGCATCAGGAGAAGCTTCATATGTATTGAGAGTAAAGTCAGGGAAAGACTGTGTTGAATGCCTTGATTTAGAAGGGGAAGATGGAGGTAAGAAAGTCGTTCCAATGGTGCCGTGTGTCGAAGGCGAATGCTGACGTTGTGGTTGAATAGGGGAAACTGGTCTTCTTAACGAGTGACGTGGGCGTGTTGGAGAAGGGTAAGTCCCGGTAGATGATGACCGATGGGCAGGAACTGGTCCTTGACTAGAACTAACCTCCTCGGGTTCGAATCCTACACCTTCTCCTGCTTTGAAATTGTACGTTCTCCTCGTTCCATCATCATCAACAATCGTATACGTACCTACAATATTACCATCTTTGTCAGACGATGCTCTTCTTGAGTAAGTATCAGAGTCGAATTCGAAATTGTATGAAGCATCAGAGTCTGAATCAGCTAAAGGGTCTACAAATGGTACTGAAGAGACGGGAACAATTCTTCCGGTTGGCTGAACAGACGGAGATCCAGGTACTACAGGTCCGACTGGAATGTGAGCTCCTTCAGCGATGAAACCAGTTGCAGAACCTGATTCATAATTCACTTCTCGACGTTCGCCGTCATCATCAGCTACGAATGCAAAGTTTCCTACCACGTTATTGTCCTCGTCTCCGGATTCTGATCGTGAATGGCTAGATGTATCGTATGAGAAGGAGTAGGAGCCTTGTGGTGAGAAAGAAGAGTGGGTGTTTGCTTCTTCAAACGAACGAGAAGGAAAAGAGAAAGATGTTGGTTGTGTTTGTGGAAGACGACGAACACTACTTTGTCGATGCCCAG
The DNA here is from genome assembly GCA_023014485.1 of Bathynomus jamesi. Lineage (NCBI taxonomy): Eukaryota > Metazoa > Arthropoda > Malacostraca > Isopoda > Cirolanidae > Bathynomus > Bathynomus jamesi. The sequence goes on from JAJOZX010004117.1 coordinate 288,988, forward strand.
TTTGATGATGCTTGTTGACGTCGTCTACTTGCACTACTAGTAGAGGGTGGTAAGTAGGAAGTAGGAGACGAGGCACCAACTGCTCCAATAGTCTGTCCATTCTGAGTCGTTGTTGCCAAGCCATGGTGACTCTGTGTCCGGGAACTATGGCCTGTGTGGCCTATTTTCGAGTCACCGAAATGAGAAACCGGAGCCTTTGGTAAGTGATCTCCTTCAGCTTGGAAACCGGTTGATGAACCCGCCAAATAATCAACCGTTCTTCTTTCTCCATCATCTGCTACAAAGGAAAACGTTCCATCGATATTTAAATTAGGGTCGGATGTTTCAGATCTTGAATGATCACCCGCATCAAAAGAGAAAGAGTAAGATGCGTCTCCTGGAGTTTGAGAACGAGTAAATGCAATATCTGCTTCTGAACCTGTATAAGATTGTGTTGGTGAAGTTCTGAACAGGGTTTCGTGTGGTCTTGGAGTTTGGGTTCTTCGAGTGGAACCCCTAACAGAAGATGGTTGAGGTCGAGTTGTTTGGTGAGAACGTCTAGCTGCCTGTTGCCTTACTGCCGCGGTTGGTGCACTTATATCTTGTGTGAGACCATCCCCTTCAATAACGAAACCAATTCCACTCCCTGCTTTGTAGTCAAAAGATCTAGTGACTCCGTTTTCATCGACATAACTGTAGCTTCCTGTGACTGTTCCATCGGCATCGCTTTGTTCATTTCTTGAATGATCGTCTGACTGGAATTCGAATCCGTAGGAGGCATCACTATCTTCACTGGCCAAAGGATCGACGAAAGGCTCGCTGCTTCTGACAACAGCTGCGACAGCTTGAGTTAGTTCTGGTGAAGGTTTAGGAAGATGGTCTCCACGTGCAACGAATCCTCCCTCTCCTGCTTCGTACTCTAAGTGGATACGATTACCATCTGGATCGACGTATCCGAAATTTCCATCTCGGTCCCCTACAGAGTGGGACTTCACAGACTCAAAGGCACCGTCGCCAGTATCAAATCCATACTTGAAAGTACCGTCGTTGTGAAGAACATAATACTGAGACCGTTGCCCTGTTCCGACCGAAGGAATTTTGTACTGAGCATCGTCAGGACGAGGCAAACTCAAACCGCTAACCACGAGCGTAGCCAACAGTACCTGAAAACAATTATTAAATCATAAAATTTCATGCAATGAACCTCATTGCCTCATAGTCTTTTATAATGAATTAACATTGACAAAATATGGCGTAGATTGTGTTGAACTTCAGTCAGTATTTATTATAAAATTTTTTGATTTTTCAAATAAAATGAGTAGAAAAGTTAAATTGATTAAAGAGAAGTAATAAATACAGTAGTTACCGAGCTAGTCCTTGTCCACATGTCTGATTACTGGAGAGAAGGAATCCGAAGTGATGATCCCGAAGAACTGATTTCGTGTTTATATACACGTTCTATCTCGTGTCCTTGCCCGGAACATGACTGTGTATCTGGGAATGATGATGGGAAAATTTACAACACTACGGGTTAAGGGCACCCGATCACTTTATATATATATATATATATATATATATATATATTATATATATATATATATATATATATATTGAAAAGGAAACAGAAAATGTTAATAATTTCTCCAAATTTTATTATTGTTTAAAAACGTGTTGGAATAGAAGCGGTTTCTTTCATCGTTAGCGTGGAATTATGTATTAAAATTGAAATTTATATATATATATATATATAATATATATATATATTGAAAAGGAAACAGAAAATGTTAATAATTTCTCCAAATTTTATTATTGTTTAAAAACGTGTTGGAATAGAAGCGGTTTCTTTCATCGTTAGCGTGGAATTATGTATTAAAATTGAAATTATCTACATTAAGATTATAAAATTACAAAAACATGAAGTACTCTACATTTACAGTATCGTGAAGTTATGATTTTCTTATAATAATAATAGACTTTAATGAAATGCTAACGGCCAAAGGAGTATTTTGGATTGAATCTTGAAAATGATTGGTGTGTTTTTACTAATGTAATTCTTATTATTGGCACCTCATAAAGATACTTTGGATTTGAGAGGCTGAAATACTTTGGAATGAAATGGGACATATTGTAAAAAAGATCAGTACAGGTTGTTTGTTTGTTCTATTTAATGTCTTTCGTCCACCAGAGAGCGCTGAGACGAGCGGTAAAACCTTCGACCAGGGAATATAATAAGTCTCCTTTAAAAGTAGTAGTTTGAACCAAATACATTACGTGCAGCGGGCTCATCACTGCACCCACTCTCAATTTCTTAGACTGGCTTGGTACGGTACATTGGCTGGATTCCAGTAGAGGTTTATCTGAAAAGGAAAAGTTACAGTATGTTTAAGATAATAATTTCACTATCAGTAAATTAAAGACAGAAGCGGTTGTTACTGAGGTGGAGATTTAAACTGGAAAATTTCAATTATTTAAATATTCGGTGGTATTGGTGGTGTTGTTGGGCCAGTTAATAATTCTGAAGGGTGCGCGATTTTAGGGATTTCAGAGGTGTGACAATGTTCTCTTACTGAAAATATGGTTGGTTTTTGTAAGGATTAGTTAGTTAGGCTGGAGATGTCACGTTGTTAGTTTTCTTGAAGTGAACTGCTAACATAGCATATAATAACACTTAAATTGATGACCGATGAGCGACGTAGTACTTGAGGTAAACGTTCTTTGTGACCGAAATAAAATCTGATACTCTGGTTATTGGTAAAAAAACAAAACTGAATTTAAACTGAGGGTGCAAGTGAAGTAAATAGAGAAGGAGTAAGTCTCATTGTATTTTAATGCTTAGGATTCCCATAGAAAGGCAAGTTATAGTATTTGGTGTATTTTTATCTTATTTTACTCAGGGTTTGATAAATATTGAAACATTTTCTCACTTCTATTTGGAAAAGTTGGTTTTGGAATAAATTTTCTTGAAAGAATTTTTTAAGAAAATAAATTTGTTGCTAAAAAGAGAAGTAAGAGGAACAGATGGTAGGCTTTGTAGATTATTATTTCAATACTGTTCACTTAATAAATGCTAAGACTAACACTGAAAATTTTGTACCTAACATATATATATATATATATATATATATATATATATATTATATGAGGGGTCCCGCGTCTTAAGGTACCTAAGCGCCAAAATTAAAATTCGCCAGAAATCGCCTCCAAAGTTCAGCAATATTCTGGCAATAGTATCTCTGTTATTAATTGAGCTAGAACGTTCATTTTTGGCTAAATTAGAGTTCTAAGTATGCTAATGAAGATGTTGATGAGTTTTGGAATAGATTTTCATATTTTATATTTATATATATTTTTTTAATGTTTTGATTTTCTTATTATACCGAAGTTTGGGTGAACTCTTGGCTGGCGATAGAGGTGAAAAAATTAGTTCGCTCATAAGGTTTTCAACCATACTTCTATTGTCGTAAGGTCATTATAACCCAAACCACGCGATAGAGGAAGGGTGAAAATAGCGATATCCATCAAAAAACACGTTTTCGCATGTGGTGGGCTTAGGTATCTTAAGACGCGCGACCCCTCATATATATAATATATATATGTATATATTATATGGGATGAATTTCACAATTAAACACGTGTAATGAATGAATGATGCAAACCCACAATGAAAAAGAAAAATGATTCCAAGACCTTTTCGTGGATTCGTGTATTCCCTGACGAGGTGTACTTCTGAATACACGAGAAGACTTGAAAATTTTTCGTTTTCCTTGTTTGGTTTGTATATATATATATGGTGCGCCTCGGTGATGTAGTAGTGTAGTGGTTAGTGTCGCTGACTACGAATCCATCGGCCCCGGGATCGAGACCCGGTGACGGCAGACGGCGCGCAGCATAACCCAGCTGTTCATCCTACGGGCGGAAGCAAAACCAAGGTAACTAAGGTATACAAAAAGCAAAATGCATACCCCTATACCAGTGGTCTAACCCCTGGGTCGCCAAGCCATTTTGAGTGAGTCATTAAATTGTCATTTATCATTTATTTATGTTATCTCTAATCATTTTACCATTAATTATTTATTTTATTATCTATAACGAGTGAACTGTTTGAAGGCATGGGTCGCCGTGAATAAAATGTGCACTCTCAATATATATATATATATATATATATATATATATATACAGTACAGTATATAATATATGAAAAGAAAATGAAAATGGAAAGGTTTATTGGCAGACTATAGTCCATATGACAAATATTATTAATACAATGACAGTTCATATACTAAGGATAAAAATATATACAATTGATTAGAAATAATACTTTAATGTCGAAGTTAAGTGGAGCTACAGACATACGTTTTCGTACCAAGAATTCCATAGCTTAGAGCAGTGGTTCCCAACCTTTTCACCACAAAGGACCCCTTTAATTTTTATTTTTTTCCCACGGACCCCATGTTTTTGAAAGATTCCGTCTACCAAACAAACTGTTTTATTAACTAATAATTAACTCGTTTTCTCATTTTTCACTATCAAATAAAGGACATATAAGAGAGTATGCAATTAAATACAACGTATTAAAAAAGTATTAATAATTCCAGCCAAGAGCAAGGAAACTTGAAATTTTAGCCTAAGCGCCCTTATCGTGGGTAAATGTACGATTTCTATTGGAACCTCTCGAAATATTGAAAGCTCACGGACCCCCAGTACTACCTTCGCGGACTCCCAGGGGTCCGGGGACCACAGGTTGGGAACCACTGGTTTAGAGGATAAATGGCAGGACTCATGGATAGCTTGGATAATCGGGTTGGTTGACTTTTAATTCTTTGCATTAGACTGTATTGAGCTCGTCTTGTTACCTCCGGGAAGCTCGGGACATTGCGGGTAGCAAACAGTTGCGAAGCTGAGCATCTCGGGGTAATTTTTGTAAGAGTCTAAAAGACCTGTGGTACATTAAATTTAGGTTCTACCAGAACTTTTTTATAATTCTCCCAGAGTTGCTGTCCGTATATTTACTGTAGAAAGTACGAAAGAGAGTGTCTTTAGCTTCACTTGTACAGAAAAGAAAGTTCCTTATGGTCATATTCGCTTTAGCGCACAGTCTTCGAGATTGTTTTCTTATATCCGAGTCATCACTCAAGGAGCTGGTAATAGTTTGACCCAAATACTTAAACTCTTGTACTTCCTCAATTACTTCACCATTCATTTTAAACCTTATATCAGCTGGCTGATTGCAGCTTTTAGGATGAAACTGCATAACCTTAGTTTTTGTAACATTAAAATGAATATCATGTTTCTGCGGATACACTTCGCAGACTTTTAGTAGCCGATCCAGACTTTAACAGAGGGACTTATTAACACCATATCATCGGCATAAACTAAGTTATTTATCCTTATGTTAGCTATACAACATCCCACTGTTGCCTCACTAAGTGAAGCAATTAATCCGTCAATATACACATTAAACAGCATAGGGGAGAGCAAGGAGCCTTGTCTCATCCCGCAAGACGAGCTAAAACACTCGGATGGTATCATACATTGCCCCACCTACGGTGAAAGATTGGTGGGAATACCAAAATTTCAATACGTTGAATATGTACATGGGAACCTTCCTGTCATCTAGTTTTTCAAATAAAATATTGCGGTTCACTCCTATGAGCAAGCATGGCTGATAGGAGCAATGATATATGCAGACATGCTAGGTGCTCATTCGATAAGTCATCTACCCTTGACGCAGAACCAGTCTTTAACTCTTTAATTAACCTCTTTACTTCAGAAACTGATATCAAAGTATTTTTCTTTGTCCCTACACACAGTCGTTTCGCTGCAATCTGTCTTAAGCTTATCCCTACTCACACTGTTAAGAATGTTAGAGTAGTGGTTTTTCCACAGCTTTGCAATTTCATCCTCCCCCGACACCCCATTGATTGTCGAGGGAGGACATTTTTGACACCCGTTTGATTTTTAACAAATTTCCAAAATTTGTTATTATCGTTATTTACGCGAGCTTCACAGGCTTTTGATGCTCGGATAGACTCTTCCTGTTACATCGTTTTATGGCCGCCTTATACTGACCCCTACTTCTACACATATTTATGTATACTGGTTCCAATCTGGGTCTACCATGAAAGCACCACAAATCATAGGCGTCTTTCGATTCCCTCTTCAGGGGGGCAATAAAATCATTCCATCCAGTGGCGGATTTAAGGTGCGCGGGGCCCTAGGCCTGTTGGAGTGCGGGGCCCCAAACTACGCAAAGCTAGCTTAATTAACTGAAATTAAGATTTACACCCCCATCCCCCAGTGGTGACCTTACGGGGCCCTCAAATCAATGGGCGAGCGAAGCGTTAAAATAAATTTACTTTTTAAACAATATTCAATTTATTGATAATTAATTAGCCAAATGACCATTTCATAGTTGAACATTACACATTTGTTTTTTTGAAGCTTAACAATAAAAAATAACTATAATAATACACCATTAACAAAAAATAACTATAATAATACACCATTAACTAAAGAGAATACCACTTGACTGACATGCAAATGATGCAATGAGTGGGTTTTGTTTATTGCAGGCAATTTGTACGGTACACTTAACTATTTCTCAGTCAAAAAAGATTTTTTTCTAGCCTTCTTACTTGCAAACTGTTTGATGACATCAGTAAAATCAAGCACCCTTAATTTCTCATGCTCAATGCTCAACAGGGTGAGTGAAGACAAACGGTCCTGCAGAGATAGAGTCGTAATACAATTTCAACATTAGCAAATGTTTCTACCATGTCATGTCTGTGAATTATCTCATACATTTCTAGTTCAGGACTTTTTGCAGCCTTTGCACCACCTGATGAAGGAGCACTTTCAGGTGAATCTCTTGGAATGGATTTCATAAGGTGTGCAAACTGCAAAAGCTCCGACTCCAATCCAGCCTCCAATTCCTTAGGATATGAAGACACAAGCTTTTCAGAAGATGCTTTAAGCTCAGTGTTCGTTTTGTTTGAGATTTCTGATAAAAACCCAAATTTCTCTCGAAGGTCGCTGTAAGCAGCAATGCGTTGTTGTAGGGCAGCACAGAGCTTGTCAATGATGGGCAAGAATGCAGTCACTCTAAACTTGTCTCTCCCTGTCAGCATAACATCCTCCGCGGAGTCTAGTTCATCGTGGTGACGCTTGCGCTTCCTAATACGCTGCGTGTCGGCGTAGTATGCATCATTACTCGTCACATCACAGGGATCACACTTAGCCATAGCTTTTGCTTCAAAGTCATCGAACTGGGATCTCAGGTCTTTAGCAAATTGTAAAAGAGACTCTAGCAGTGTGACAGCTGTGTTGAGGGAGAGCCCAGATTTTGCAGCTGGATACTGCTACTCTGAAACCTTTCCAATACTGTATCCCAAACTTCAAGAAGAATCACTGTTTCAAGTTTTTTCAAACCTTTGAGAAGACCACTTGCTTCAGCTCTTGTTTCAGCTGGCTGATTCTGATCTGAGAATAACTCTTCCAGAACAATGATGTTTTCTTTGTGTGCTCTACTGAGAGCAGCTACAGCATCTGCTCGTGCTGACCAACGAGTGTCTGAAAGTATTTTATCAACTTTCAACTTCTTATCTTTATTAGTCTCTAGTACCTCACGGTGTCTCCTCCAACGATAAGTAGATGCAACAAGAAAGGAGTACATATTTTGTACCAAGCAAACAATGACACTGCAGCAGGACAGCTTTCTGCAGCACACTTAGCCACCAAGTTTAAGGAATGAGCCATACATGGTATGTACTCAGCTTCACTACACTCATTCTTGATTATCTGTTGGGTCCCCAGATATTTACCAGACATGTTGCTGGCATTGTCATAGGACTGTCCTCGGCAGTCGATAAACTGGAATGTTCTTCTCTTTAAGAAAATCAAGAACAGTTGTAGCAATATCTCTGCCAGTGTGGCTTAGCATGGGAATAAACTGCAAAACCTTTCAACTGGACCTGTAGTAGGCAGTACATAGCGGATTGTAAAAGTAAGTTGATCCATGTGTGAAATATCAGGTGTGGAGTCAACAGAAATTGAGAAGTACTTTGCTGTTTTTACTTCATCTGTTATTGAGGACATAACCTTTTCTGCCATTATTCCAATGACTTCCTCAGAAATGACATGGGACAAGTAGGAAGTATGACCACTACCTTGTTTGCGTGTTTCTTGATATGTGCTGCCAAGAAACTGTCGTAGTGCTCAGCAGCTCTAGATCCCAAGATAGTTTCCATTGTGTACTGATCCAATTACTTCATCTTTACCTCGAATGGCTAGCCCGCGTCGCAAAGTAGCTTTAAAACATCTACACACCTCCTCAATACTGCTTGCCAGTACTCGCATTCACTTTCATATTGTTGTTCTAGATTAGAGTCATACGGGCACCCGCAGTCTTTCGATATCATTTCGACCATACTTTTCCTGTGCTGATCTGACCTACTGTGAGATTCTATGACATACCTAGCGTTCTTCAACCATTGAAGCCAGTTGTGAATGAGCTTTCCACCTTTGACATAAGCTTGCAAGCAAAACAATACACTTTACCAGTTGTTTTAGAGTAACAGAGCCATTTAAGATTAATTTCTTGGCCAGATAATGAATGAGTTCGAGTGAATAATGTCTTTGTACAATGACGGTTCTGTTTAGCTCTTTCACAGCTGACTCTTTGAAGTCACCATCACAGTGTCGACATTCTGCGCTTCCATTTTTCAACCAATAGTCACACACATTTTCAGTAATTATTTTAGGCCATAATCCAAGATCCGTTTCAAATCCTTGTTCAGTACCGGTATTCATAACTTTCACTTCCTCTTGTGTCTCCTCACTGTCACTGTGTTCAGGTTCAATTGCGCTAACTACACTAGGTTCAGTACTAGTTGTGGCTTCTCCAGTTGTTTCAGGCGTAATTGGTGTCTCTACTGATTCAGATTCAGTTTGACCGGATTCAGTTTGAGTTTGTGATTTTGCAGATTCAGATACTGTTGGATATGTCAACCATTGAGTTATTTTTGGTAGTTTTTTTACTCTTTGGTTTACGTCTGCCTTCTTGTCGTTTAACAGAGCCAGCTTTATACTTCCTCCCTTGATCACGATCACGACTTGTTGATTTCTCCATTGTGCCTCAGTGCAGCCTCACTGCCTTATCCTGAAACATAAAAACATAAAAAACAACTATTTACACTTGACCCTCGGTTTAGTATTAATTAATACAGTTTAAATTAATTAAATACAGACACTAAACAGTTGTTCGGGTGAAAAAGTCGCTTTATGGGAAAAGTCGCCAGCCCCCACCAGTGGCGACTTTTCCTTAAATATGTATAAAATGTATTTATTATGAAATCTAAGCTAAACTGACCTAACCTAGCCTAAGTACGTTTCATATAAAAAAATTAATTACATTAATTTAACATTTTTCAACTTATTTATGTTATTATAAAGCTGACTAAAACTCCCCCATCCCCATTTATTGACTGGCGACTTTTTCGAGATACGACTTTTACCATTACTTACCACTAAACACACTCACATGTGCACTCCACAGCGGCCTGAATAGAACTAAACTCCCGCCAGCAAAGAGAGTGATACCATAATTATCACTAATCATTAATCAATTGTATTATTTATAGTGGAATCCAACATTATAATTATATGTGAGGGCGCGGGGCCCTCACAGGCGCGGGGCCGTAGGCCATGGCCTACTCGGCCCCCCCCTAAATCCGCCACTGATTCCATCCAGGAATAATCTTAGTATGATAGTTGTAAGATTTAATCAGGAGGCTTCCTGCTTCTCTTAACGGGGACACTATCTTACTAAAATATCTATCTATGAGTTTACAGTGATAATCATTTGAACAAGGATTACTACAGGCAAAATGCAAAAGTTCTAAATTATTAAAGAGGTGACTTGTTCTGTCTTTGTATTCTGTTTTCTGTTGCATATTAACATTAGACCAATCGACGCGATTATTCATACCTATTGAGTTCTTGTTAAGTCGTGTTGCGCATAAATTGGTAAAGTTAATTAATATTTCTAATGGTCTATGAGCAGAAAGAAGGAAATCATGCAGAATATTAACTCCAACAATTCGATCCTTTAGATTATTACTAGTGAGACAATGATCAATCCACCTGGTGGCACCACTCATATCACTAACGTATGTAAAATTACCACTGGTTACCCTAATACATCTTACTGAACTTCGATTAGTAAGTAAATTTTACATACACTGAAACAATTGTATACTCAGATTGCAGACAAAATGTTTGTTCACTAAATTTTGTTCACTAAATTTTATTTATTTACGGTTTAGATTAACTAGGAAAAATCATTTACGAAGCTGACCATATGAATGGGAATTAATTAGGTCTTACTATACACTTAAAATTCAAAATTCAAAAGATAGTATATTTATAAAGCTGAATTTAAGAATGTTTACAGTTCCAGTGAAATAAAAAGATATAATTTGAGTCAGGTTCTAAAATAAAACAGAAAGATTCAGATTGCTGAAAAGTTTATTTACAAAGAATCACAGAAATTTTGAGAGTATAAAGAAGATTGTAAATATTCTTGAATGATCAATTAAATTTTAAAACATATCCAAATTTTTCGGCGTCAGGAGAAGCTTCATATGTATTGAGAGTAAAGTCGGGGAAAGACTGTGTTGAATGCCTTGATTTAGAAGGGGAAGATGGGGGTAAGAAAGTCGTTCCAATGGTGCCGTGTGTCGAATGCGAATGCTGACGTTGTGGTTGAATAGGGGAGACTGGTCTTCTTGACGAGTGACGTGGGCGTGTTGGAGAAGGGTAAGTTCCGGTAGATGATGACCGATGGGCAGGAACTGGTCCTTGACTAGAACTAACCTCCTCGGGTTCGAATCCTACACCTTCTCCTGCTTTGAAATTGTACGTTCTCCTCGTTCCATCATCATCAACAATCGTATACGTACCTACAATATTACCATCTTTGTCAGACGATTCTCTTCTTGAGTAAGTATCAGAGTCGAATTCGAAATTGTATGAAGCATCAGAGTCTGAATCAGCTAAAGGGTCTACAAATGGTACTGAAGAGACGGGAACAATTCTTCCCGTTGGCTGACCAGACGGAGATCCAGGTACTACAGGTCCGACTGGAATGTGAGCTCCTTCAGCGATGAAACCAGTTGCAGAACTTGATTCATAATTCACTTCTCGACGTTCGCCGTCATCATCAGCTACGAATGCAAAGTTTCCTACCACGTTATTGTCCTCGTCTCCGGATTCTGATCGTGAATGGCTAGATGTATCGTATGAGAAGGAGTAGGAGCCTTGTGGTGAGAAAGAAGAGTGGGTGTTTGCTTCTTCAAACGAACGAGAAGGAAAAGAGAAAGATGTTGGTTGTGCTTGTGGAAGACGACGAACACTACTTTGTCGATGCCCAGTTGGTGATGATGTTTGTTGACGTCGTCTACTTGCAGTACTAGTAGAGGGTGGTAAGTAGGAAGTAGGAGACGAGGCACCAACTGCTCCAGTAGTCTGTCCATTCTGAGTCGTTGTTGCCAAGCCATGGTGACTCTGTGTCCGGGAACTATGGCCTGTGTGGCCTATTTTCGAGTCACCGAAATGAGAAACCGGAGCCTTTGGTAAGTGATCTCCTTCAGCTTGGAAACCGGTTGATGAACCCGCCAAATAATCAACCGTTCTTCTTTCTCCATCATCTGCTACAAATGAAAACGTTCCATCGATATTTAAATTAGGGTCGGATGTTTCAGATCTTGAATGATCACCTGCATCAAAAGAGAAAGAGTAAGATGCGTCTCCTGGAGTTTGAGAACGAGTAAATGCAATATCTGCTTCTGAACTTGTATAAGATTGTGTTGGTGAAGCTCTGAACAGGGTTTCGTGTGGTCTTGATGGAGTTTGGGTTCTTCGAGTGGAACCCCTAACAGAAGATGGTTGAGTTCGAGTTGTTTGGTGAGAACGTCTAGCTGCCTGTTGCCTTACTGCCGCGGTTGGTGCACTTATATCTTGTGTGAGACCATCCCCTTCAATAACGAAACCAATTCCACTCCCTGCTTTGTAGTCAAAAGATCTAGTGACTCCGTTTTCATCGACATAACTGTAGCTTCCTGTGACTGTTCCATCGGCATCGCTTTGTTCATTTCTTGAATGATCGTCTGACTGGAATTCGAATCCGTAAGAGGCATCACTATCTTCACTGTCCAAAGGATCGACGAAAGGCTTGCTGCTTCTGACAACAGCTGCGACAGCTTGAGTTAGTTCTGGTGAAGGTTTAGGAAGATGGTCTCCACGTGCAACGAATCCTCCCTCTCCTGCTTCGTACTCTAAGTGGATACGATTACCATCTGGATCGACGTATCCGAAATTTCCATCTCGATCCCCTACAGAGTGTGACTTCACAGACTCAAAGGCACCGTCGCCAGTATCAAATCCATACTTGAAAGTACCGTCGTTGTGAAGAACATAATACTGAGACCGTTGCCCTTTTCCGACCGAAGGAATTTTGTACTGAGCATCGTCAGGACGAGGCAAACTCAAACCGCTAACCACGAGCGTAGCCAACAGTACCTGAAAACAATTAATAAATCATAAAATTTCATGCAATGAACCTCATTGCCTCACAGTCTTTTATAATGAATTAACATTGACAAAATATGGCGTACATTATGTTGAACTGCAGTCAGTATTTATCATAGAAATTTTTTGATTTTTCAAATAAAATGAGTAGAAAAGTTAAATTGGTTAAAGAGAAGTAATAAATAGTTACCGAGCTAGTCCTTGTCCACATGTCTGATTATTGGAGAGGAGGAATCCGAAGTGATGATCCCGAAGAACTGATTTCGTGTTTATATACACGTTCTATCTCGTGTCCTTGCCCGAAACATGACTGTGTATCTGGGAATGATGATGAGAAAATTTACAACACTACGGGTTAAGGGCACTCGATCACTTCATATATATATATTGAAAAGGAAATGGAAAATGTTAATAATTTCTCCAGATTTTATTATTGTTTAAAAACGTGTTGGAATAGAAGCGGTTTCTTTCATCGTTAACGTGGAATTATGTATTAAAATTGAAATTATCTACATTGAGATTACAAAATTACAAAAACATGAAATACTCTACATTTACAGTATCGTAAAATTATGATTTTTTATATTAATAATAATAGACTTTAGTGAAATGCTAATGGCCAAAGAAGTATTTTGCATTGAATCTTGAAAATGGTTTGGTGTGTTTTTTCTTCACTAATGTAATTCTTATTATTGGCATCTCATAAAGATACTTTGGATTTGAGAGGCTGAAATACTATGGAATGAAATGGGACATATTGTGAAAAGGATCAGTACAGGTTGTTTGTTTGTTCTATTTAATGTCCTTCGTCCACCAGAGGGCGCTGAGACGAGCGGTAAAACCTTCGACCAGGGAATATAATAAGTCTCCTTTAAAAGTAGTACAGTAGTTGAACCAAATACATTACGTGCAGCGAGCTCATCAGTGTACCCACTCTCAATTTCTCAGACTGGCTTGGTACGGTACATTGGCTGGGTTCAAGTAGAGGTTTATCTGGAAAGGAAAAGTTACAGTATGTTTAAGATAATAATTTCACTATCAATAAATTAAAGACAGAAGCGGTTGTTACTGAGGTGGAGATTTAAACTGGAAAATTTCAATGATTTACATATTCGGAGATAGGTTGGTTGGTTGTTGGACCAGTTAATAATTCTGAAGGGTGCGGGGTTTTAGGGATTTCAGAGGAGTGACAATGTTCTCTTACTGAAAATGTGTTGGGTTTTGTAAGGATTAGTTAGTTATGCTGGAGATGTCACGTTGTTAGTTTATTCTTGAAGTGAACTGCTAACATAGCATATAATAACACTTAAATTGATAACTGATGAGCGACGTAAGTACTTGAGGTAAACGTTCTTTGTGAATGAAATAAAATCTGATACTCTGGTTATTGGTAAAAAAACAAAACTGAATTTAAACTGAGGGTGGAGTGAAGTAAGGAGAGAAAGAGTAAGTCTCATTGTATTTTGAGGCTTGGGATACCCATAGAAAGGCAAGTTATAGTATTGGGTGTATTTTTATCTTGTTATTTTACTCGGGGTGTGGTAAATATTGAAAAATTTTCTCACTTCTCTTTGGAAAAGTTGGTTTGGGAATAAATTTTCTTGAAAGAATTTGTTAAGAAAATAAATTTGTTGCTAAAAAGAGAAGTAAGAGGAACAGGTGGTAGGCTTTATAGATTATTATTTCAATACTGTTCACTTAATAAATGCTAAGACTAACACTTAAAATTTTGTACCTAACACATATATATATATATATATATATATATATATATAATATATATGAGGGGCCCCGCGTCTTAAGGTACCTTGGCGCCAAAATTAAAATTCGCCAGAAATCACTTCCAAAGTTCAGCAATATTCTCGCAATAGTATCTCTGTTATTAATTGAGCTAGAACTTTCATTTTTGGCTAAATTAGAGTTCTAAGTATGCCAATGAAGATGTTGAATTTTTGGAATAGTTTTTCATATTTTATATTTTATATATATTTTTTGTAATTTTTTGATTTTCTTATTATGCCGAAAAACGGGTGAACTTTTGGCTGGCGATAGAGGTGAAAATGAAAAAGTAGTTCGCTTCATAAGGTTTTCAACCATACTTCTAGTGTCGTAAGGTCATTATAACCCAAACCACGCGATAGAGGAAGGGTGAAAATAGTGATATCCATCAAAAACATGTTTTCGCCTGTTGTGGCGCTTAGGTATCTTAAGACGCGCGACCCCTCATATATATATATATATATATATATATATGATGAATAAAACCACGAAGGAAAAAAGAAACACAAAGGGGTGCTCAAGCGCTTTCGTCTAATGAGCACCCCTTTGTGTTTCTTTTTTCCTTCGTGGTTTTATTCATCATAAATACTTTTCACGTGTCACTTTCGTGAAATAATTTTTCATATATATATATATATATATATATATATATATATATATATATGGGATGAATTTCACAATTAAACACGTTTAATGAATGAATGATGCAAACCCACAAGGAAAAAGAAAATGATTCCAAGACCTTTTCGTGGATTCGTGTATTCCCTGACGAGGTGTACTTCTGAATACACGAAAGGACTTGAAATAATTTTTCGTTTTCTTTGTGGGTTTGTATTATATATATATATATATATACTGTATATATATATATATATATGTGTATGTGTGTGTGTGTGTATGGTGCGCCTCGGTGATGTAGTAGTGTAGTGGTTAGTGTCGCTGACTACGAATCCATCGGCCCCGGGATCGAGACCCGGTGACGGCAGGCGGCGCGCAGCATAACCCAGCTGTTCATCCTTCGGGCGGAAGCAAAACCAAGGTAATTAAGGTATACATAAAGTAAAATACATACCCCTATACCAGTAGTTTTAACCCCTGGGTCGCCAAGCCAATTTGAGTGAGTCATTAAATTGTCATTTACTATTTATTTATGTTATCTTTAATCATTTTACCATTAATTATTTATTTTATTATCTATTACGAGTGAACTGTTTGAAGGCATGGGTCGCCGTGAATAAAATGTGCACTCTCATATATATATATATATATATATAATATATATATATATATATATATATATATATATATATATATATATATATATATATATACAGGGCGTCCCAAAAAAATGTATACACACTTTAACAGCTGATAGCTCAATTGATGTTTCTTTCTTTCCAAGTTAAACCCATTAGAATTAATAATGGCAGTCAGACTAAGCTTTGAACAAAGGAAATTCATTCTAAAATGCTACTGGAAGTGTGAAAACGCAGTTGAAGTGCAAAGACAGTTTAGGAGGGAGTTTCAAACAGATCCACCAACGCGACTTACCATCACTCGAATTAGAGATAAGTTTGAAGGAAGCCGATGGAACTGTTCAGAATGTCCACAAGAAGCGTTCCGGAAGACCACGGACATCGACAAGCCCCACAAAGCAAGAAAGAGTACTGGAAACGTATCACCAAAGTCCAAGAAAATCTGTGCGGCAAGCGAGTCGTGAGGTAGGAATTTCAGAATCGTCTGTCGAACGCATTTTGAAGCGCTGTCAATGGAAAAGTTACATTCCAAGATTAGTCCATGCTATTAATGAAGATGATGATGATCCGGACCGAAGAGTGGAGTATTGCGAGTGGTACTTGGCACGATGTGGATGTGGATTGGACGAAGGGGTTTCGTAGAATACCCTCCGCGTTCACCAGACCTCACACCACTAGACTTTTTTTTATGGGGATACTTAAAAGACAAAGTCTACGCTATAAAACCTGCAACAGTCGCTGAATTGAGAGCAGCCATTGAACGAGAATGCACACAAATACCAAACGAAAAGTTTCGTGATGTTTGCGATTCCATTGCTTCGCGTTATCAGCAGTGCCTGGACCAGAACGGACGTCAGTTTGAAAACAGGCGTTGACAAAACAATTAAATAATGTCTGTAGATTCTATTACATTTTGAAAATGAAATGTATTTTAATAAACACTGCCTTTATAATTATTTAAAGTGTGTATACATTTTTTTGGGACGCCCTGTATATATATATATATATATATATATATATATATATATATATATATATATATGAAAAAGAAAATGAAAATGGAAAGGTTTATTGGCATACTCTAGTCCATATGACAAATATTATTAATACAATGACAGCTCATATACTTAGGATAGAAGTATATACAATTGATTAGAAATAATACTTTAATGTCGAAGTTAAGTGGAGCTACAGACATACGTTTTCGTACCAAGTATTCCATAGCTTAGAGGATAAATGGCAGGACTCATGGATAGCTTGGATAATTGGGTTGATTGATTTTTTTAATTCTTTGCATTAGACTGTATTGTCTGTGTATTGAGCACGTCTTGTTACCTCCGGGAAGCTCGGAACATTGCGGGTAGCAAACATTTGCGAAGCTGAGCATCTCGGGGGTAATTTTTGTAAGAGTCTAAAAGACCTGTTCTACATCAAATTTAGGGTTCTACCAGAACCTTTTTTATAATTCACCCACAGTTGCTGTCCGTATATATTACTGCAGAAAGTACGAAACAGAGTGTCTTTAGCTTCACTTGTACAGAAAAGAAAGTTCCTTATGGTCATATTCGCTTTAGCACACAGTCTTCGAGATTGTTTTCTTATGTCCGAGTCATCACTCAAGGAGCTGGTAATAGTTTGACCCAAATACTTAAACTCCTGTACTTCCTCAATTACTTCACCATTCATTTTAATCCTTATATCAGCTGGCTGATTACATCTTTTAGGATGAAACTGCATAACCTTAGTTTTTGTAACATTAAAAAGAATATCGTGTTTCTGCGAATACACTTCGAAGACTTTTAGTAGCCGATCCAGACCTTTAACAGAGGGACTTATTAACACCATATCATCGGCATAAACTAAGTTATTTATCCTTGTGTTATCTATACAACATCCCACTGTTGCCTCATTAAGTGAAGCAATTAATCCGTCAATATACACATTGAACAGCATAGGGTAGAGCAAGGAGCCTTGTCTCACCTCGTAAGTCGAGCTAAAACACTCGGATAGTATCATACATTGCCCCACCTAACGGTGAAAGATTGGTGGGAATACCAAAATTTCAATACGTTTAATATGTACATGGGAACCTTCCTGTCTTCTAGTTTTTCAAATAAAATATTGTGGTTCACCCTATCATATGCCTTACTTATATCTAGGAAACGGCGGCTATAAATAGTTGAATTACTGTCAATGTATTTAGATATTGTTTCTTTAAGTACATATATACACAGGTCAGTTGGGTGGGACCTTTTAAAACCAAACTGATTAGGAGATGTCCATAGGAAATCATTTAATAGGAGTAACAAGAGTTTTTCTAGTAGTTTCGAGAAGCAGGAAGCGACAGCAATAGGCTTATAATTATTGCTGGACAGAATGTCTCCGTACTTATTTTTGACCAGGGGCAAAATATATACCTTCATGAACTCTGCAGGGATATAGCTATGAGCAAGCATGGCTGATAGGAGCAATGATATATGCAGACATACTAGGTGCTCATTCGATAAGTCATCTACCCCTGACACAGATCCAGTCTTTAACTCTTTAATTACTCTCTTTACTTTAGAAACTTATATCAAAGTGTTTTTCCTTGTCCCTCCACACAGTCGTTTCGCTGCAATCTGTCTTAAGCTTATCCCTATTCACACTGTTAACAATGTTAGAGTAGTGTTTTTCCACAGCTTTGCAATTTCATCCTCTCCCGACACCCCATTGATTGTCGGAGGGAGGACATTTTTGACACCCGTTTGGTTCTTAACAAATTTCCAAAATTTCTTATTATCGTTATTTATGCGAGCTTCACAGGCTTTTGATACTCGGATAGACTCTTCTTCCTGTTTACATCGCCTTATGGCCGCCTTATACTGGCCCGTACTTCTACACATATTTATATATACTGGTTCTAATCTGGGTCTACCATGAAAGCACCACAAACCATAGGCGTCTTTCGATTCTCTCTTCAGGGGGGCAATAAAATCATTCCATCCAGGAATAATCTTAGTATGATAGTTGTAAGATTTAATCAGGAGGCTTCCTGCTTCTTGTAACGGAGAGACTATCTTACTATAATACCTATCTATGAGTTCACATTGAGAATCATTTGAGCAAGGATTACTACAGGCAAGATGCAAAATTTCTAAATTATTAAAGAGGTGACTTGTTCTGTCTTTGTATTCTATTTTCTGTTGCATATTAACATTAGACCATTCGACGCGATTATTCTAACTATTGAGTTCTTGTTAAGTCGTGTGTCGCATAAATTGGTAAAGTTAATTAATATTTCTAATGGTCTATGATCAGAAAGAAGGAAATCATGCAGAATATATTAACTCCAATAATTCGATCCTTTAGATTATTACTAGTGAGACAATGATCAATCCACCTGGTGGTACCACTCGTATCACTAACGTATGTAAAATTACAACTGGTTACCCTAATACATCTTACTGAACTTCGATTAGTAAGTAAATTTTACATACACTGAAGCAATTGTATACTCAGATTGCATACAAAATTTTTGTTTACTAATTTTGTTCACTAAATTTTATTTACCTACGGTTTAGATTAACTAGGAAAAATCATTTACCAAGCTGACCATATGAATGGGAATTAATTAGGCCTTACTATACACCTAAAATTCAAAATTCAAAGATAGTATATTTATAAAGTTGAATTTAAGAATGTTTACAGTTCCAGTAAAATAAAAATATATAATTTGAGTCAGGTTCTAAAATAAAACTGAAAGATTCAGATTGCTGAAAAGTTTATTTACAAAGAATCACAGAAATTTTGAGAGTATAAAGAAGATTGTAAATATTCTTGAATGATCAATTAAATTTTAAAACGTATCCATATTTTTCGGCATCAGGAGAAGCTTCATATGTATTGAGAGTAAAGTCAGGGAAAGACTGTGTTGAATGCCTTGATTTAGAAGGGGAAGATGGAGGTAAGAAAGTCGTTCCAATGGTGCCGTGTGTCGAAGGCGAATGCTGACGTTGTGGTTGAATAGGGGAAACTGGTCTTCTTGACGAGTGACGTGGGCGTGTTGGAGAAGGGTAAGTTCCGGTAGATGATGACCGATGGGCAGGAACTGGTCCTTGACTAGAACTAACCTCCTCGGGTTCGAATCCTACACCTTCTCCTGCTTTGAAATTGTACGTTCTTCTCGTTCCATCATCATCAACAATCGTATACGTACCTACAATATTACCATCTTTGTCAGACGATTCTCTTCTTGAGTAAGTATCAGAGTCGAATTCGAAATTGTATGAAGCATCAGAGTCTGAATCAGCTAAAGGGTCTACAAATGGTACTGAAGAGACGGGAACAATTCTTCCCGTTGGCTGACCAGACGGAGATCCAGGTACTACAGGTCCGACTGGAATGTGAGCCCCTTCAGCGATGAAACCAGTTGCAGAACCTGATTCATAATTCACTTCTCGACGTTCGCCGTCATCATCAGCTACGAATGCAAAGTTTCCTACCACGTTATTGTCCTCGTCTCCGGATTCTGATCGTGAATGGCTAGATGTATCGTATGAGAAGGAGTAGGAGCCTTGTGGTGAGAAAGAAGAGTGGGTGTTTGCTTCTTCAAACGAACGAGAAGGAAAAGAGAAAGATGTTGGTTGTGTTTGTGGAAGACGACGAACACTACTTTGTCGATGTCCATTTGGTGATGATGCTTGTTGACGTCGTCTACTTGCACTACTAGTAGAGGGTGGTAAGTAGGAAGTAGGAGACGAGGCACCAACTGCTCCAATAGTCTGTCCATTCTGAGTCGTTGTTGCCAAGCCATGGTGACTCTGTGTCCGGGAACTATGGCCTGTGTGGCCTATTTTCGAGTCACCGAAATGAGAAACCGGAGCCTTTGGTAAGTGATCTCCTTCAGCTTGGAAACCGGTTGATGAACCCGCCAAATAATCAACCGTTCTTCTTTCTCCATCATCTGCTACAAATGAAAACGTTCCATCGATATTTAAATTAGGGTCGGATGTTTCAGATCTTGAATGATCACCCGCATCAAAAGAGAAAGAGTAAGATGCGTCTCCTGGAGTTTGAGAACGAGTAAATGCAATGTCTGCTTCTGAACCTGTATAAGATTGTGTTGGTGAAGCTCTGAACAGGGTTTCGTGTGGTCTTGGAGTTTGGGTTCTTCGAGTGGAACCCCTAACAGAAGATGGTTGAGGTCGAGTTGTTTGGTGAGAACGTCTAGCTGCCTGTTGCCTTACTGCCGCGGTTGGTGCACTTATATCTTGTGTGAGACCATCCCCTTCAATAACGAAACCAATTCCACTCCCTGCTTTGTAGTCAAATGATCTAGTGACTCCGTTTTCATCGACATAACTGTAGCTTCCTGTGACTGTTCCATCGGCATCGCTTTGTTCATTTCTTGAATGATCGTCTGACTGGAATTCGAATCCGTAAGAGGCATCACTATCTTCACTGGCCAAAGGATCGACGAAAGGCTCGCTGCTTCTGACAACAGCTGCGACAGCTTGAGTTAGTTCTGGTGAAGGTTTAGGAAGATGGTCTCCACGTGCAACGAATCCTCCCTCTCCTGCTTCGTACTCTAAGTGGATACGATTACCATCTGGATCGACGTATCCGAAATTTCCATCTCGATCCCCTACAGAGTGGGACTTCACAGACTCAAAGGCACCGTCGCCAGTATCAAATCCATACTTGAAAGTACCGTCGTTGTGAAGAACATAATACTGAGAGCGTTGCCCTGTTCCGACCGAAGGAATTTTGTACTGAGCATCGTCAGGACGAGGCAAACTCAAACCGCTAACCACGAGCGTAGCCAACAGTACCTGAAGACAATTATTAAATCATAAAATTTCATGCAATGAACCTCATTGCCTCATAGTCCTTTATAATGAATTAACATTGACAAAATATAGCATAGATTGCGTTGAACTTCAGTCAGTATTATCATAGAAATTTTTTGATTTTTCAAATAAAATGAGTAGAAAAGTTAAATTGGTTAAAGAGAAGTAATAAATAGTTACCGAGCTAGTCCTTGTCCACATGTCTGATTATTGGAGAGGGGGAATCCGAAGTGATGATCCCGAAGAACTGATTTCGTGTTTATATACACGTTCTGTCTCGTGTCCTTGCCCGAAACATGACTGTGTATCTGGGAATGATGATGGGAAATTTACAGCACTACGGGTTAAGGGCACTCGATCACTTTATATATATATATATATTGAAAAGGAAACAGAAAATGTTAATAATTTCTCAGATTTTATTATTGTTTAAAAACGTGTTGGAATAGAAGCTGTTTCTTTCATCGTTAACGTGGAATTATGTATTAAAATTGAAATTATCTACATTAAGATTATAAAATTACAAAAACATGAAATACTCTACATTTACAGTATCGTAAAATTATAATTTTTTCATAATAATAATAATAGACTTTAGTGAAATGCTAATGGCCAAAGAAGTATTTTGGATTGAATCTTGAAAATGATTTGGTATGTTTTTTCTTCACTAATGTAATTCTTATTATTGGCATCTCATAAAGATACTTTAGGTTTGAGAGGCTGAAATACCTTGGAATGAAATGGGACATATTGTAAAATGGATCAGTAAAGGTTGTTTGTTTGTTCTATTTAATGTCCTTCGTCCTTCGAAGTGAACTGCTAACATAGCATATAATAACACTTAAATTGATAACTGATGAGCGACGTAAGTATTTGAGGTAAACATTCTTTGTGACTGAAATAAAATCTGATACTCTGGTTATTGGTAAAAAAACAAAACTGAATTTAAACTGAGGGTGGAGTGAAGTAAGGAGAGAAAGAGTGTCTCATTGTAATTTAGGGCTTAGGATACCCATAGAAAGGTAAGTTATGGTATTGGGTGTATTTTTATCTTATTACTCAGGGTGTGATAAATATTGAAAAATTTTCTCGCTTCTATTTGGAAAAGTTGGTTTTGGAATAAATTTTCTCGAAAGAATTTTGTAAGAAAATAAATTTGTGGCTAAAAAGAGAAGTAAGAGGAACAGGTGGGAGGCTTTGTAGATTATTATTTCAATACAATATATATATATATAGGCCCTCTCTCTCTCTCTCTCTCTCTCTCTCTCTCTCCCTATATATATATATGGTGCGCCTCGATGATGTAGTATTGTAGTGGTTAGTGTCGTTGACTACGAATCCATCGACCAGGAATCGAGACCCAGTGACGGCAGGCGGCGCGCAGCAAAACCCAGCTCTTCATCCTTCCACACAATAAAAAAAATTGGTTGGTATATAAACGGGTACCCTGAGTAGCCTAGTGGTTAAGTCGCTGGTGGGGCGTGGTCCAGATTCCACGTTAAACTGTAGGTCTAAGGCGGAGGACAAGCTTGACCTTCGTCAGAATGAACAATTCGGGTGGAAGCAAAACCAAGGTAACCAAAGTATACAAGAAGTAAAATACATACCCCTATACCAGTGGTCTTAATCCCTGGGTCGCCAAGCCATTTTGAGTGAGTCATTAAATTGTCATTTATCATTTATTTATGTTATCTCTAATCATTTTAACATTCATTTATTTATTTTATTATCTATTATGAGTGAGCTGTTTGAAGGCATGGGTCGCCCAGAATAAAATGTGCACTCTCAATATATATATATATATATATATATATATATATATATATATATAATATATATTATTGAGAGTGCACATTATATAATGCGAACCCACAAGGAAAAGGAAAAAATTATTCCAAGTGCTTTCGTGTATTCAACAGTACACCTCGTCAGGGAGTATATTATAAAAAAAACTATTTTTTTTTTATTATAGAGTAATTCAATATAAAAAATAAATGAAATATAAACAAGGAATAAATGAGACCAGATGGATATAAAAAATATAAAAAAATATAAAAAATATAAAAAAATATTTTATAAATAAATTAGAAAGAATTGATTTAGGCGTATCCTGACCTACAGGAACTAAGTTAAGAAACTGGAATAATTTATCCTAATTTCTTCTTAACTTGTAATGATATGGTTGTTTAATTTCCTTCGCAACATCTAAGGTTATACGATGGAGGGGACCTACAGCTTTACGTGAGAACTGAACCACGGGTCATTACATAATCTGAATATAGAAGATGGTCTCCCATCCAACTACTCTCCAGACCCAATGCTGCTTAATAACTTCGGTGATCAACGGGAAACGGTGTCGCGGCATCGGCTACAATGTAGCCCTCTTCTTAACTTAGTTGTTTTCAGTGTACCATTTTCGTGTGTTCTGTGGGCTTGTCTCCGGTACGTTGGTAGATTTTGCTCTGGAATCTATACCAGTCTTATAAATGTGTTATCTGGACAATGTACAAATAATAATAATTAATAATAATAATCCCTTCGGAACTACTATAATAAAACATTTAAGCCAAACAGTATTAATTCCTTCAGGATTAGAACTAACAATCACTTCGGGACTAATAATAAACACTACAAAAAGGAGCTTGAAGCTTAATCATAAGAAACCAGTTGATTTTAGTTACAATTAAAACAGAGACTCCAGAGTCCCTAATTCGGGATTAATAATAAACATACCGAATTCATTATAAATTTTTTCAGGATAGATAATGAACGAAATAATATTAAATCCTTTGGCATTAATGATAACATGCAAGATATAACTTTCGTTAATCTTGGTTTTGCTTCCACCCGAATTGTTCATCATTCTGGCGAAAATCAAGCTTATCACTCAACCTTAGACGTACAATTTAATTAATTAACGTGGAATCCGAAGCACGCCCCACCAGCAGCCCAGCGTCTTAACCACTAGGCTACCCAGGGTACCCACTTATCTACCAACCAACTTTTTTTTTTATTGTGTGGAATGGGTTTTGCTGCGCTCTGCTTGCCGTCACTGGGTCGATGGATTTGTAGTCAGCGACGCTAACCACTACACCACCAAGGCGCATATGCAAGAGACATTCCAGTTGCGAGATATATACGAGCTTTGGTCTCAGTTTTGTTCTGATGACAAATTTAAGCGAATTACGTATACGCAAAATTTATCCCCCACCAGGATTCGAACCCCGGCTTTTTGACTCGGAGGCTCGGGCAATTATCATTAGACTACGGCAGTATAAAAAATAATCTGTCGACATTACATCACCCGAAGAAACACAACGCTTTCGCGTCCAGAGGTTTTTACGTTGTTAACTCACTGCACTCGAGGCAATGGACAGCACCTAATCAGACTGGCAAACACAAGGAATTATGTATGTGCGTGTTAAGTGTATAATTCTACAGCGTTACAGGCTAACAAAAACCCTAAGATCCACTCTAGGTTAGCCCAAGAAAGAAGGCAGAAAAGAGAAAATAAAGAGCAGCGAATGAAAAATAGATAATACTGAAAATGTTCACATCATGCTAACACTTCTAACTGTATAACTCTTTCATACAAGCTTTCGCGTACACGAATTTGTACACCTATTCTGGGTCTGGGTGTACATGCGCGTCTCTTTTTCCAAAAACATCTCGAGCGCAAAATTATATGAAGATCACCAGGAAGTAATTTGTACACGTATAATTTTCGCACATTTATATATATATATATATATATATATATATATATATATATATATATATATATATATATATATATATAATTATCCCATAAAATTAATAAAATTAGTAATTACAAAACTATTTATTAATTAAAATTATAGAAATATTCAGTGTTTTTCTCATGTAAATTATATGTAACTAAATTTACGAGTCCTGATCTACTATTATTTATCGACATTTTCTCATGAGCTTCCTGTTTCATCCTATTTCCTAACCGGAAATGAATTCCTGTACCTGCATTATATTTCCTTCCTGAGGGATATTGAACTGCGTTATAATAACTATTCATAACAGTTTGAAATACTTTTAATGACGTATATATTATGCATAACAAATTTGTTTACCTGATCTTAAATCATGAAAAGTGCCTTCATTGCCATCACGTGTCAATGGTAATTTAACTTATTAGTTTGCTTATTAGGTTTTCCCATAATTAATATATATACGGTGAACCAAAAGTAGGTGGACAGTAGGTTGAATACGGTTTGTGTTATATTATATTATAACTATGGTGTTCATTATAACTATGGTGTTTGTGTTTTATTATATTAAATATTATAACTAAATTTATTTAAATTTTATTTTGTATTATAGTATACAAAAAAATTAAATATGTATTCTCAAAATAAACGTTATCATTTACTGTCCACCTACATTTGGTTCACCCTATATATATATATATATATATATATATATATATATATATATATAGTGTGTGTGTGTGTGTGTACACACACACATATATATATATATATATATATATATATATATATATATATATATATATAGTCGGTAACAAAAGTTTTGTTCCTCCGAAAATTATAAAAATACATAAATCTCATTTCTTTAGTGCTTATATGTATATATATATATATATATACCTCGTTAACCTCGTTTAGGTTCCGTGTGTTGGTCTATCTTTACACGAAGGTCAAGCTGGTGACCTCGCCTCTAGACCTGGCTTGGTGGAGGAGCGTGTTGCTCTCTTGCGCTCTCCACCGCACATACCCAGGTACACCCGGCTCATCTGGTACCGTCCTGAGCCAGGCATCCAGTTTTCTCTTGAAGACTTCAACTTTGACCCTTGTAACGTTTCTGAGGTCCTTTGGAAATTGGTTAGAAAGTCTTGGCCCCCTGACAACCAAGCTATTTTCCTTCAGTGTTGAAGAGGTCCCTTGTCGGGTCTTTAATTTGGGAATACTACACATTCTGACTTTCCTATTTTCCTGCGTTGTTTGGATGGTAATTGGGTTTAGTTTGAGGTTTGGTACCAATTTTTCGATCATTTTCCATATGTAGATTATGGTGTACCTCTCTCTTCTTCTTTCCAGGGAGTACAGATTTAGTTTACTTAGTCTTTCCTAGTAGTTGAGTTCTCTGCAGCCATCAATCTTGGCTGTGAAATGTCTCTGCGTTTCTTCTAGTTTATTAATTTCTTCCTTTTTATATTGGGACGTCAAAACTGAGCAGTACTCAAGTTTTGGTATGATCAGTGTTCTCAGCAGGGAAATCATTACTGTCTTGTTCCTCCTTTTGAACGTTCTTAGTATCTGTCCCGCGACTCTTTTTGCTTTGTTTATCGCTATCTGATTTTGTGTCTCGAATTTGACATCATCGGTCATTATTATCCCCAAGTCGACCGCTTTCGTGCTTCTCTGAATTTCCTGTCTATCTGGATCATGATATGTAGTCTGTTTAAGTTCCTCATTTCTACCATATCTCAAGAGCGAAAATTTCTCGGTGTTAAACGTCATTTTGTTGTCTTCTGACCATTTGTATATTTCGTTCGTGTCTCTCTGCAAGGCCTCCACTTCATTTGCATCGCTGATTTTTCTGCTGATATTTGTATCGTCCGCAAAGGATGTTACTATACTGTTGCTGTTTACTCCATTGTCTTTGTGTGTTAGCATGATAATTAACAGGAGTGGGGAAAGTACTGTACCTTGTGGTACTGAGCTACATACTTCTGATTCTGATGATGATACACTTTGAATTTTGACGACCTGTAGACGTTCTCTGAGGAAGTTGTAGATCCATTTTCCCACTTTGCCTGTTATTCCCATTTGCTTCATTTTATGTGCTATTATACCATGATCGCATTTGTCGAAAGCTTTAGCAAAATCAGTGTATATGACATCATAGTTTTCATTGCCTTCAAGTGCATCTAGGATATTGTTATCGTACTCTATTAGTTGTGATAGGCATGATCTTCCTGATCGGAATCCGTGTTGATTTTCGTTGAATCTTTCCAGTGTCTGCAAGAAGTCATATACTTTCTCTCTGACTATTCTTTCAAATATTTTGGTGAGGTGGGACGTCAATGACACTGGTCTGTAGTTCTTTGCTTGAGATCTGTCCCTTCCTTTATATATAGGGACAATGTTCGCTCTTTTCAGGATGCTCGGTGTTTCCCCAGTGTCTAGGGATCTTCTCCATATCCAGTATAAGGGTGTAGCTATTTCATTTTTACAGTTTTTAATTAATAGTGCGTTCCATTTGTCCGACCCTGCACTGAATGTGATTTCATTTGTCCTATAGCTCTCGCTACATCTTCTGGGGTAAAATCGAAGTCTGTTACACGTTCTTCTTGCAATTTTTCTTCGAAGAATGAATCTATGTCAGGTATCGCTTTGTCACTTTTTGGAGTACTGAAGAACGATTCATACTGGGCTCTCAATGTTTCAGATATTTCTTTTAGATTGTCTGTTAGTTCATTATTTCCTTTCCTTAAGGGCCCGATGGTAGCGCGCGTTTTTGTTTTCCTTTTTGCATAGCTATTGAAGTATTTTGGGTTTTCCTTTATTGCTTCTACCGCCTTTTCCTCTTCGCTCTCTGTATGGCCCTTAATCAGGGTTTGTATTTCCCATCGATACTCTGCACTTTTTCTTGTATTACTTTCCTGGCATTGTTGTCTCCGCAATTAGCTAACTTCGCCGCTACTCTCTTTCTTTTGAGGAATATTCTTCTCTTTTGCCTTTCTAGCCAGTTCCTCTTCCCTTTTGGCTGTGCTTTCGGAGCATATTTTTCTAAAATTCTCAGCGCCTTTTCTTCCAAGGTTGTTAGCATTTCTTCAGTTGTTTTATTCTCTAAAACTGTTCTCCACTCTATTTGGACCATGCATGATCTGATTTCTTCCCAATTTATGGTCTTGGAGTTTAAGTTAAAAGCCCCAAATTTGCTTCTTCCTTCCGTATGTGTATTGTCTTTTAATGTTATCGCCATGTTTGTTGATTACACGATTATGTTGTGGTCTGAGATAATAGTTGGGGTTATTTTTATATCAGCAATCAAGATCGCGTTATTCGTGAATACCAGATCTAGGCAGTTATTTTTTCTGGTATTTTCTGTTATCTCCTGTGTCAGCATAAACTCGTTTGTGAGAGCCATCAGCATTTTTGTTTGCTCCTGGTCCTCTCTTGTGGCCCCCTTATCTTACTGTATAAATATATTTCTAACCACCTTTTTGTATTTTATAAATGGGAAATTAAAATCGCCGCAGAGTATTATACAGGGTGTTTCTAAAGTAACCATCTATTTTGGTGAAATAGGGAGATTTTAAACAATTGTTATATTGGCATAATGGTATGTGCATTGTTATACAAAATTCATGTATTTATAATATTTCAATTGCTTTACACGATTTTTTGTTAATTATTTTATTTTATTTTCAGACCCATATCATTGATGATGAATGTGCAAGAACGGGTTTATGTAGTAACATGCAGGATAAAAGGCATGAAGTGCAATGAAATTAGAGAAAAGTTTGAGAGAAGGTTTCGTAAAACAGGCCCTAGAGACCAGGTTATTCGCGAATTAGTAAACAAATTTATGAGGACTGGATCTGTGCATGAGCGTAGATCTGGACGACCAAGATGATCTCACGAAAGAATCGAATCTGTTCAAGAAGCATTCGAAGAGGATCCACAATTATCGATTCGGAGGGCATCCCACAGATTAGAAATTCCACAAACAACGGTTTACAGAATTCTACGTTATGATTTAAAGAAAAAGCCATACCACATTCAAGTGTTCCACAACTTACAAGAAGATGATTATCCACGAAGAGCAACAATGTGTGCCGAGCTTACAAATATATATATATATTTTCATGTTTTAAAGGTGTTTTTTTTATAATTCATATTATTTCGCAAAATAGATGGTTACTTTAGAAACACCCTGTATTAGGGGATGGAGAGTTTACGGACTTTATAAGCGTTCTGATATCATTAATGGCATCCGAAAATTTTTCAGTTGGAGAGTTTGGAGGTCTATAGATGACTATCAGTACCACGTTTAGTTTCTCTATTTTCACTCCAAGGGTTTCCACGAAACTGTTGGATTTACTTATTGCCTTCTCTGTTATATGCCTCTCATGTATGTAAATAGCACAACCACCTTTACGTCTCGTTGTTCTATCCACTCTTAGTAAGTTGAATCCATCGATATGCAATTCTTTCTTATCGATACAGTGTTCGCAGTTATCGCAGTTTCCTTGGCAATCTTTAAGATGTGTTTCTGTGAGGCATGCGATGTCTGCCCTTGTTTCGTCCATAAAACGTTTCAGGTACGAAACTTTGTTTCGTGAGTTGTTCGGTTTTATTCCTTGAATATTTGCCAGGACAATGTTTATGTTCTTTGTTTTGCATTGCCCCTTGTGGTCCTCCGAGATGGATCCGTTCCCGCCTACCTGTTCTGGTAGCTTCTTGCCACGAAGCGGTCCGGCTCGAGGGTTCCCAGCTGTGTCAGCGGCATGTGCTGTGTAATAATATATATATATATATATATATATATATATATATATATATATATATATATATATATGTTAAGGAATAATTACAAATAATTACAAAACAATGGAGAGACAGACAGACAGACAGACAGACTTTGTAGTTTCGAATTGACCAGTTAAAATAACTGTTCTAAGTACAACATACGATGAGGGATTGTGGAGGGGTGTTTGGAGCCATATCCAGCCGCGGTGTCCTTCGTTGATGGGGTGGCGCCCACGCTCCTCCCTTCCCGACGGACTTTTTTTCGTTTATTCAATTCTAACCTAACCTAACTTTATTTGTTTATTACAAAGAGTGTTCTTAGCAGTTATTATTATTTTCATTATTATTATTATTATATCATCAGTTGTTATTTATTTCAATTTCCATTAACATTTACTAAGTATTTCTATAATCATATATAGTGTTTATATAGTCTTTTATTATTATTACTATTACTATTACTATTACTATTATTATTATTATTATTACTGAGGAAAGTATAGAGGAATTTAGTTTAGTTGCATTTAGTATCAACTTATTGTTGAAGAAACTATAAAGGACTTCTCACGTTATCGAGGAATATAGCGTGATGTAATAAACAGCCTGAAAGATGGAAGAATATGGCGCAATGATGTTTCGGGAGAAACGGGGCGTCGCGTCGCGTGCGGGATTTTAGGTGATATGGGATTTATTTATTTATTAGTTTGTAACGACAAGAGGGCCGCACGTTTTCGTTCACGAATCTCTTTTTTGACCACTTGAACACACACACACACACACACACACTTATATATGTACAGGGTGTTCCATAAGTCTGGAACCATAGGGTAAAATAAGTAATTCATGTTTTTCCGTTTATGCAAGTGCCCATGATGTCTTTGAGTAAGGAAGAACGCATCCAGGTAATTCCGCTCGTAGGAAATCGGAGTCAGAGGGAGGTCGCTGAGGAATTTAAAAGATTGCAGCCGGACCGCGCGGCGATAACACACGGCTGTGTCGGCAAACTTGTAGCAAAGTTCAGGGAAACGGGATCCATACGAGATAAACCACGCAGTGGGCCTCCGAGGACATCCACCGACGATGACACAGCCGCTACCATCCTCGCTCATTTCACAAAGTCCCCAAAAGTCTCTTCGGCGGTTGTCCGTTGAGACAGGAGTGTCGAAAAGCAGCATCCACCGCATTCTTCAAGCACACAAACGGCGTCCTTACAAACTTCAAATCCTGCATAAATTAAGCGAAGATGATCCAGACCGACGGATGGAATTTTGTGAATGGGCTACGGAACAATGTGCTCAAAATGCCAATTTTCCGTCCACCATTCTGCTCAGTGATGAGACTGTTTTTTACGCAAATGATGAGGTGAACCGACAGAACACCCGCTACTGGTCGCAAGACAACCCTCACTGGTTTACTGCTTCAAAGGAACAAGGTGTCGCTCTTGTGATGGTATGGTGTGGCATTTGGAAAGACCATATCATAGGCCCCCTTCTTTTTTTATGACACTGTCACAGGAAACGCCTACTTGCTTATGCTCAAGAGGAAGCATTCCCCAGTGTCTTGAACACAGATGGGGGATTTCCCAACATGGTTCCAGCAGGATGGTGCTCCTTCCCATTACAGCATCCGGGTAAGAGAGTGGCTGGACCAACAATTCCCTGGTCGTTGGATACGACGTCGAGGGCCTGTGGAGTGGCCGGCGAGGAGCCCCGATCTCACCCCGTTAGATTTTTATCTCTGGGGTCACTTGAAGGCGTTGGTCTACGCGGAGAAAATTCAGAGTGTTGCACATTTGCGGGAGCGCATCATCAACGCATGTAACACCATTACTCCTGATACCATTCGCCGTGTGTGTGCTGACTGGATATCTCGTCTGCATTCGTGTATCAATAATAATGGTGGACACATTGAACACGTTTTGTGAATAAAAGCCGTTTTTATTGCCGTTTTTATCATTTTGTCCTATGGTTCCAGACTTATGGGACACCCTGTATATATATATATATATATATATATATATATATATTAATATATATATATATATATATTATACAGGGTGGTCCAAAATTTCTATCTATTTTGCTGAAATAATGATATTTCTATTTTATTTTCTACAGGCCATAGATGATGATGGATGCACAAGAACGTGTGATGGTAGTAACACTAAGTATCCAAAGGAAGAAGTGTAAAGAAATTGAGAAAAATTCGAAAGAAGATTTCACAAATCAAGACCTACAGACAAAGCAATTCGCGAGCTCGTCAATAAATTTAAAAGAACAGGATCTGTTCATGATGTCGCAAGCTCTGGACGTCCAGGTACAGTACCTCTCAAGAAAATGTCGAACTGGTAAGAGATGCTTTTGAAACAAATCCTAGAATGTCAATTCGCACAGCATCACATAGACTAAGCATACCGAAAACGACCGTTCTAAGGATTTTAAAATCAACATTAATAAAGAAAAGTTACCATATTTAAGTGCTACATGAGTTACGCGAAGAGAATCATCCAAGACGAGCAGCCATGTGCACAGAATTGATTGAAAAAATTCATACCGAAAACTTATTAAACCACATTCTCTTCAGCGATGAGACGACATTCCACACATGCGGAAAGGTTACTCGACATAATTGCCGTATCTGGGTTAGTGAAAAACCAAGTTCTACCAATGGGAGAGAGATTCTCCGAAAGTTAATGTCTGATTGGATATGACAAGAGCGAAGATTTACGGACCTTTTTTCTTTGCAGAAGCTACGGTAACACGACCAATTTATCTTGACATGCTTCACCAGTTTCTTGAACTCCATCTTCGTTCAAACTGCATTTTCGACACTGTTGTCTTTCAACAAGATGGCGCTCCATGTCACTAAGCAAACATCGTTCGGGCGTACCTTGATGGGCTCTTACCATATCGCTGGATTGGACGTGGTGGAAACAGGCTCTGGGCCGCACGATCTTCGTATTTAACCTCATTAGATTTCTTTGCGTGAAGCTTTATGAAGTCTGAGGTTTCCAAAACAAGAGTTACAGACCTGCAGTATCTGCGAACCCGCATCGTCGCGACAGTCGCTAAAATAACCCCAGAGATACTAGAGAATGTGTTTCATAATGCAGTGGACAGATTTGAGATTTGCAGAGACATTGATGGTGCTCACGTCGAATCTTAGACCTAAGCTTCATAAATAAATATACATCTAATTATGTTATTCGATTTTCATCCTAAAATACTATTATTTCAGCAAAATACGAGTAGATAGGGACTTTTGGACCACCTTGTATATATATATATAAAATATATATTACATTCAGACTTAAAAATAAATATATTCGGATATTAGGTGTGAAGAACAGGGTCCTCCATTTTACTGCTTCAACACAAAACATTAATAGCACACATCAAAGTCATTCACTAAAACACATTGCATGAGCATTTTAAGCTTTAAGAACTACAGATTTCCTTCTCTTTCGCTTAACTTATATATATATATATATATATATATATATATATATATATATATATATATATATAATATATATACTGTATATATATATAT
>JAJOZX010004117.1:327500-417734 GCA_023014485.1 Bathynomus jamesi
CCACCTCATAAGGCAACGTAACAACCTCAAACATAACACACAAACACCACACACAGAAGCCATAAAACAGCAGATACAACAGCTTAACACAGAAATAAACAACAAACTCAAAGAAAAACAAACAGAAACATTTAGGGAATTGATAACAACACTAAACCATTCCACAGATACATCCAGGCTATACAAGACTATAAACAGTATTACCCACTCTAACAGCGGCATTCACACCTCACACGCGGCTATCTGTCGCAGCCAAAATAATATCCCAACATATACACAACAAGCTAACATTCTCATTAATCACTACGCAAAGATAAGTCACTTAAAGAGAGGCAACAACCAGAAACACGCAGACAGACAAACAGCCAGACACAAGAAAACCTACAGACTCGACACGACCATTACACCCTTCAATACAGACCGGACCACCAAGATCATCAAAAACATTAAGAATTCGAAGGTTACTGGACCAGACAACATATCTAACATACACCTTAAACACTTGGGTCCACAGGGAATACTAGCTCTCACAAACATCAGCACATATTCATACCAACACTGTATTATTCCTGACATATGGAAACAAGGTAAAATTATTACACTACTCAAACCAAACAAAAATCCAACAGAACCAGTTTCCTATAGCCCCATTACTTTACTATGCACACCTTTCAAAGTAACAGAAAGACTAATCTTACAAATCACCAACCCACAAGTACCACCTTAGAGTGGATCTTAGGGTCTTTGTTAGCCTTAGCTTCTGTAGATCGCCTACTCAGCATGGATTCAGACCTCACCACTCAACCACGACATTACTCACTAACCTCACGCAGCACATCATGGATGGCATCAACTCCAGACGACCAACTCAACGTACACTATTAGCAACAATAGACATTAGTAAAGCATTTGATGCTATCCCACGCTTCCCTCTCATAAACAAAATACTCAACACAAACATGCACAATAACACCAAAAGGTGGCTGAGCAACTATCTTTCAGGAAGATATTCACATGTCACATTTAATGGCAAGTCATCCAAAAACAAGCTTTTTCCAAACGGGGTCCCTCAAGGCTCTGTTCTCTCACCAACACTGTTCAACTTATACATGCATGACATTCCAACACCCATAGATAACAAACTTACCTTATCATCATATGCAGATGACATCACTCTAACATCCACCCACAACAACATCAACACCGCTACAAATAACCTACAAACACACATAAACAGTATACAAGACTGGCTCACACACAATAGACTCAAAGTAGCGCCCACAAAATCAACCATCACCTTGCTAACAAGCAACACAAAAGAACCAGATAACTCCACAGCTTACACTAAACAACACCAACATTCCACACACTCACAGGACCAAAATACTTGGGGCCACATACAACACATCATTATCTTTTGCAAACGACATTCAGGACATTAAATACAAATGTACCTCAAGACTTAACACGGTTAGGATACTAACACGCACAAACTTTGGACACCAGCAGGAAACAACATCACTCATACAAACAATATATTCGCTCAGTTATTGACTATGCTAGCCCATGCTGGGCACCCATTTTCTCAAACACACACATAAACACCTTACAGACAATACAAAACAACGCACTTCGTATCATTACAGGATGCACTCAAACAACACCAATAGAACACCCGCACACAAAAACAAAAATACTGAAAGTTAGGGAACATTTAGACATGAGGGGAACACAATTCATGGCAGCAGCGACAACTAACCCACAACACCCTTGCCACTACATGTATAATCATGCACCGACACCTCGCACCATTAAGGTAACACCAGAGAGACATCATAACCAAATACTCCATTCCATACCACGCCCCACAGACATCACACAGTACAGAAAACACATACACACACACACACCTAACCCACAAAGCACTGACACGACTCGGTCCGAATGCGGTCCTAGGTGCGAAGCCGCCAGCCACCCATTGACAGGTCAGAGACCAGCCTGAGCAAATCGGATCGAGTTAACTTAGTACGATTCCGATGTGGACATCACCCCAACTTACAGACATATAAACACAGACTAGACAACTCCACAGACGACACCTGCCACCTGTGCCAGGACACACCACAAATAATTGAACTCATTTTGACAGATTGTACCGCTCTAGCACAACAGAGAACACAACACAACATCACTAGTGCGCTGAACCTCTGGTCCACTCCGGAGAGGGCGATCTGTTACCCGCGTGCCGCCGGCTTGCTCGATCAGAATGGACTGATCGGCTAACCAACAACAACATCTCGAAAACCCTGGACCTTAATTTTAGCTCTTCTTCCTCTATGGGAGGGCCGTTTTTGCGGGCATTCGCCTATGGCCCCTCCTTCCTGCATTATATATATATATATATATATAAAGAAATGAAATAAACATATTTTTAAATCCTAATATAAGTTTATGATTGCTCACTACAAAAGATTAATCATTATTCATTTACAATGCGTATTACACGATATCCTGACGCGTCTGAACAATATCCTTAGGGAGTCTCTTCATTTGAAATGCTGTAAACGCATTTTGAAGCAATAAAACGCCTTTTATGACTTTGTTATTTGAGTTACAACTGCGTTAAACGTCACTATTGTTAAAATATTTAAATTATTCAAGCAACGCAACTCACACGAAAACGAGAGTAAATTCTTTGACCAAAATGGCGGTAAAACAGAGATAATGTTATTGACTGATTTATTTATTATAATTTTAATAAAGAACTTACCTTAATGTTTAACGTTAATATAATGCAAAACAAATGGAAAGATCACGTTTTTTTATTTTTTTTTTGCCTTCGACTTCCTCACACTTTTTATTTACACAAACACTTGCCTGGATTCTGTAATTAGGTATTCTTGAGGAGTGAACGTCGGTGAACGGCCTTGAAAAGTATTTTGTGGTTAGGTGCCACGAATTATTAAGAACAGATTAGTTATCTTTTGGGTCAAGGTTCGAATAAACTGCATTACGGAAAACTTAAATGAAAGAAATCTGTCTTCATTTGTTTTATTTATCACATTTTATTTGTTTAGTTATAGACTCAGTTACAATTTCTTTTTCAGGAATTATTTTGAAAAGGTTTTTGCAAAAAAAACACTTCCTACGGTATCAAATATCAAAGGATTTTCCGAGTTAGTTAGTTATGAGGGATCATAACACACACACACACACACAATATATATATATATATATATATATTTTTTTTTTTCCAAATAAAATGGGTGATTAGTAATGAATGAGGAGGACCATCGCGGGTCGAATCCCCGACTTTCTCAGTGTCTTCACTTCAGTTAAAATGAGTAAAATGGATGATACCTAGAAAAATAATTGGTACACCTGTACTTACGTGAAAGGCCTGTTCTTGTTATCACTCTAAATAAAACTTTCTTAACTTACATAAAATGTATTCCATTCATGCATATATTTTAGGGGAAGTTTTTCCTTCTTTTGGCTATCGAAGTTTCTTTTCAGATCTACAGATCTACAGAAGCTAAGGCTAACAAAGACCCTAAGATCCACTCTAAGGTTAGCTCGAGAGAAACAAGAGAGTTAAAAGAAGAGAATAAGGGGTTAAGTAGCAAAACCTATCATTCGTGGGTTAACATTCATTCAGAGAAAGGAAGACTCACCATCATCATCCGCCGGCCACTGCCGACAAGTCGGAAAAATAGTCGAAGAGAATAGGAAAGGGGTGAAAGATGAAAAGAAGTAAAATAAGAACGCTTACAAGCCATGCAAACACAGTTTTAACTCAAACACTGTCATACCATGCAAGTAAAGAGATGATAAGAAAAGAAAAAAAACGTAGGAAGAGTATAACAAAAAGTGGGTTAGTTTATGCTACGAGCTACATCTACATAAGTTCGTGTTAGTCTAATTTTTTTTTTTTTTTTATTGCTGGCATATCACACGCTGGCCTGTCACAAGCTGACATTAATCGTCAACAGACTCATCCTCGACCATTACCCCTAGAGCTCCTGTTGCTAATTATTTTATTATTTTAAACAACGTTAATATTTTTAAAATTCCTATCTAAACGGTTTTTAAACATATTAATGCTGGTAAAGTTCACGACGGTCGCGGGAAAATTATTCCATTTATCAATTACTTTAAACGTAAAAACGTTTTTAGCGATGTTAGTAATGAAACGTCTGCCACGTAACTTAAATCCGTTATTACGAGTATTGCTATTATCGAAAGTGAACAGTTTGTCAAAATTTACGTTATCGATTTTATTAACGATTTTGAAAACTTCAATAAGCTCCCCCCCTTAATCTCCGAGTTTCGAGTGAATGCAAGTCTAACTCGTTAATTCTATCTTCGTAAGACTTGTTGCTTAATGACGGAATTAGTTTCGTGGCGCGACGCTGAACCCTTTCCAACCTAACAATATCCTCACGCAAATACGGGCACCAAAACTGAACGGCATATTGTAAATGAGGCCTGACTAGGGACTTGTAAAGGGGCAATATAATATTCTTCGATTTAAATTCGAAATTACGCGCTATGAAGCCTAACATCCTATTAGCTTTTGCGCAAGACTCCAGGCACTGGTTCCTAACTTTTAAACCCTTAGATACGCGTACGCCTAAATCTACTTCCTCGTCAACGCTCGCTAACTCTCTATCATCCATCGTGTACGTGTAATTGTTGTTACGAGAACCTATATGCAAAACTTTACATTTGTCTACATTAAATTGCATCTGCCACTTATCCGTTCACTTCATAATCCTATTTACATCGTCTTGGAGCCTATTTCTATCGTCCACGCTAAGAACTTTACCGCCTATTTTAGTATCGTCCGCGAATTTTGACACGTTACTGGTCAATCCTACATCTATGTCGTTAATGTAAATTACGAATAGCAATGGGCCTAACACTGAACCCTGAGGGACACCGCTACCTACATCCAACCACCCCGATTCACTACCATTAACAACGACCCTCTGTTTCCTACCACGAAACATAACTTCTTTTTGTAAAAAATGTGGTCTTCGAAACGAAACTTCTTTTTGGAGTGAATTGAGAAAATAAATAATATTTCTATTTCTAGAAGGTTGCGGGGAGTTTTTTTTTCTGTGTGTATAAATGGAACCTGTCACGCGCCAAAAGGGTTTCTCGATCATTAATAAAGATGCCTGGTACAATTCGTGTTCATAATATATCACCGTTTACTCGTGGTCGAATGAATGAATTATCAGACTGTGATCAATGTAGGTTATAGACACTCTAAATCTTGAATTTAAAAATGAAGCATTTCAAAACTCCATGAATGATTACTTCCCCTAAATTTTATTGTCATTCCCATTCCCGGTCCTCAATTGAGAATGCACAAAGTGAGAAATCCACATTTGAGAAAGAATGTCG
This sequence comes from Bathynomus jamesi, assembly GCA_023014485.1. Classification (NCBI taxonomy): domain Eukaryota; kingdom Metazoa; phylum Arthropoda; class Malacostraca; order Isopoda; family Cirolanidae; genus Bathynomus; species Bathynomus jamesi. Next base: position 332,913 of record JAJOZX010004117.1, read on the forward strand.
CTTCAATTCGCATTTGTGGTAATATATCTTAACTTAAGTGAACCTAACCTAATTTCTTAACCTAAGTGAACCTAACCTAACAATAGTCTCAACCAACATTTCCCAAACTTTTTATCCAACGCCCTCTTCAAAGGAATCAATCCTTCACGTCCCTCTTATTTCAGCTGCAAATGACATTCATGGAGTGTAATTTATTGGTACCATAATCAGTGTGAGGTTCCATGAAGGTTTCATTTATTAATGTACAGGGTGTCTACAATGTCTTGTCACGGCAGTAAAATACTAACTGATTTTCGTTTTTCTTTCAGACCCATTTCAAATGTGTGACAGTAGCAACTATACGATTGAACAACGTATATTAGCTACTATCTGGATCTATGAGCGACTACGTAATAGCAAAACCATTGAAAATATTCGTGCAGACTTTCAGGACCGATTCAATGGTGCAGCTCCTTCGAAAAAGGAGCTGCACCATTGAATCGGTGATTATATTTGCCATTGTATTTGCCATTTACCATTTGCCATTAATTTAACCAAAACCTTTGTTTGGGTTTTAAACTAACAAAGTACAAGTTCAAAATTATGATTCCCACTTTTGTTAAAATTTAACTAAATAAATGATGTTAATTCAAAACAAATTTAGTTTAAATTAAATACAATAACATTATATTTAATTGGAATTAATTATTTTTAAATTTTCCACGTGAATTCAAATCTAATTCCAAATAAATATAATTTTATATATATGTGTTAAATTTAAACCAAATTTATCTTCAATTAACATTAGTTAATTAGTTGAATTTTAACAGAACTGGAAATGGTTCACCTGAAGATCAGGGCGCCCCAGCCCTTTTTTAGTTAGCTTTATAAGGCTAACTAACGAAAATATCACGACCTAACGTAACCAATCGTCAAGGGCGTACAGTAGACCTAACGATTGGTTAGGTTAGGTCGTGATATTTTCGTTAGTTAGCCTTATAAGGTTAACTAAAGAAGATCAGGGCCCACAACCTTCTTTAGTTAGCCTTATAAGGCTAACTAAAGAAGTTTGGGGGCCCTGATCTTCAGGTGATCCCTGGGAATAATAATTTTGAACATAGTACTTTGTTAGTCTAAAATCCAACCAATATTTTTTTAACAAATTTACAGATAACGAAGACCCTTACATACACTCTAGAGTCTAAATTGAGTCTAGCCTAAATTAAAATTATATACAGTTTTTTTTTAGTGTATGTAATCAGAAAATGGTTTAAGACGACCGTATTTGTTTCGGAGCTATTGAAGAATAGGGACTCCAGCCTTCTTTAGTTAGGCTTATAAGGCTAACTAACGAAAATATCATGACCTAACCTAACCAATCGTTAGGGTAACTGTACGCCCTTGACGATTGGTTAGGTTAGGTCATGATATTTTCGTTAGTTAGCCTTATAAAGCTAACTAAAGAAGGCTGGGGTCCCTATTCTTCAATAGCTCCTTTGTTTCATTTCAGCTTAGTATTAACTAAAGTTTGAAGTTACGTTTCAATAAATCACTTATTAATTTACACCTTTTTGTTTAAATTAGATTTTGGGGTGAATGTACTGTACATTAGTATATAAAATATCTACTCAAACATTCTACCAGTCCTATAAAAGTTCACAAGAATAACTGATCTATTATTCAGTGAAGAACGGGATCACCTGAAGACTAAAACCCCCAATGTCAATCGTCCTTGACGATTAGTTAGGTTTAGTCGTGATATTTTCGTTGTTTTGTATATACACAGGGTGTTTCAGGAGGAACGGTCAATACTTCGGGAGGTGATAGTATCGGTCATTGTGAAAAAAAAAGTTCATATGAACATGTGTCTAATTCTCAATGGTTACGGAGATAGAGCTGTTTGAATCTGATGCGCGCGCAGCTCTTCCTCCCCCTTCCCTCCCCCATAACCTTGAATCATGTAAGCTGTAATGTAAGCATGCAACATAAGCCAATCGACAGCTGACTGTTGTGAGTGACATTGTTTGGTGTTTGAAGCAGTGTTAAAAATACCACACATCTTCACACATGCCGAATATGCAGATATGGTGTATGTCTACGGTTTTTATGATGGAAGTGCAACAGCTGCTGTTGCAGAATACCGTCGACGGTTTCCGAACCGCAGAATTCCGGATCGAAGAGTGTTTACCAGGGTTTTCAACACATTGCGTGAGATTGGTACACTTCCCAGCGCTCATGTTTCATCTGAACGTGAAGGTCAACAAGATGTGGATGAAGTGGAAAACATTCTTCAGTTGGTAAAGCGTAGTCCTACTACTAGCTCACGAAGAATTTCTACACGTCTCGGTGTACCACACACAAGAGTATGGCGAACATTACGTGAGGAAGGCTTGCATCCATATCATGTACAGCGTGTACAAACCCTTCAACCAGGAGACGCTGCCATGCGACTGGAATTTTGTCATTGGGTAAATGCTACTCACCGATTGCTTCGATTAATACTGTTCATCGATGAAGCTACTTTCACCCGTGACGGTATCAACAACACTCGTAACTCTCATCGGTGGTCAGACGAAAATCCAAATGCCACTGTGGAAACAAATTTTCAACATCGCTTCTCTGCCAATGTGTGGTGCGGTCATCGGTGATCAGCTGATTGTCCCTGTTATTTTAGAGAATCGTCTTACAGGACAAAGTTACCTAGAATTTCTGCAAATGAATTGCCAGGACTATTGGAGGATGTTCCTTTGGCTACACGCGCTGGTATGTACTTTCAGCATGACGGAGCTCCTCCACATTCTACCCGTCTGGTGATGCAATACCTAAATCAAAATTTCCCTGGTCGATGGATCGGCCGCGGTGGTCCCATTCAATGGCCACAAAGGTCTCCAGACCTCTCTCCGTTAGATTATTGTTTGTGAGGGTGGATGAAAAGTCAAGTTTACAAAAGAAAGGTGGATACACGAGACGAATTTCTCGCGCGCATTTTGGATGCTGCTGCCCGCATAAAGGAACGTCAAGATCAACTCAGACGAACAACACGCGATCTTCGCACACGAGTTGCAAAGTGCATTGAGGTTGACAGTGGGATTTTCGAAAACGTATTGTAAACTGTAACAAATTTGTCATTTCTGTATCTGATATAATTCAAAATGCCAATGTTTAAACATGAAATGTTAGAAACAGTAATTGGTTTCTCTTTCTTGATTACCATTAACAATGCTTTTGTATTTGTAGATTCAAACAGCTCTATCTCCGTAACCATTCAGAATTAGACACATGTTCATGTGAACTTTTTTCTCACAATAACCGATACTATCACCTCCCGAAGTATTGACCTTTCCCCCTAAAACACCCTGTATATATTGACGATTGGTTAGGTTAAGTCGTGATATTTTCGTTAGCTTTAACGAAAATATCACGACTAAACATAACCAATCGTCAAGGGCGATTGACATTGAGGGCTTTAGTCTTCAGGTGATCTGAAGAATGTCTTATTTACATGTCGATTCGCGGAATCATGTACTCCCATTGTCCAGAAGGTTGTTTTGCAGTTAGATGCGAAAATAATTCATGACAACTGGTCTACTTGCCACACTTCCATGCAAAACCGCCACTAAATGAGAACCAAAATGGGTTGCAGGTTCTTCTTAGGGTAGGGTTGCCAGACGTCCAGCATTTGATCCAAAAATCAAGCATTATTAAGCATTGTTTTAATAAAAAATTTCTAATTTTGTTTGTTGTAACCGTTCAAGAAACCTAGTTTCAATTTGAAAAAAAAAATTGGCCTTGAAAAAACCTCAGAACAAATTTTGTCCCGCATTCTGCGGGACAAAATCTGGCAACCCTATCTTAGGGTACCTACAAGCCCAGACATGAACCCTATTTGGCACATTTGGAAGCGCCATGATTAGCATTGCTAAAACGAAGTGACCTCCTACGTCCTACCTCATTTGTGGTACCTTAGAAACAGTTTCATTGTTTCTATATGATCACTTGTGCTAACCTTTCATAGACCTTCGTAAATTATATATATATATATATATATATATATATATATATACACACACACACGAAGTCTGTGCAAAAGGTATCCGGACAGGGTGTTTATTTTTAGAACAAAGTCACACTTGGAGTTGTGACTGTGCTAAATATGTCTCTGCATGTCGAGAGAAGTTGATTGATAGGGTTGCACTTCATTGTGTAGCGTCATTCCACTGTGGTGAGCCGATAAAGTTAAACGTGTTTTGTCTCGTGGCGATTTCTTACGATGTCGAAAAGTACGGACTGTGAAGGTGTTGTGCACCATGAATATGCTCCACAAGGACAAACAATCAATAAGAAATTTTACATTGAAGTTTTGAGACGTTTACGTGAAGCAGTTCGAAGGAAACGGCCGCAGAAGTGTGAGTCCGGAGACTGGATGCTTCATCACGATAACGCGACATCTCACTCGTCACCACTTGTTCAGCAATTTTTGTCCAAAAACGCAACCCCCCCACCCCCACCCCAAGTACAGCAGCCTCCATATTCGCCGGATTTGGCTCCATGCAACTTTTTTTTGTTTCCGAAGCTCAAACAAACCCTGAAAAGACAACGATTCGATGATGTTTGGACCACTAAAAGAAATTGAAGGAGCAGTTTTTGGCCATTCGGAAAGTGCTTTCGAAAAAGTTTTCAACAGTGGCAGGATTGTTGGGCAAGTGTGTGGCTTCAGAAGGAGTGTACTTTGTAGGAGATTAAGCTCCAAACCCTGTAAGCACCATATTCTGTCTATAATCGCATCAGTCCGGATACGTTTTGAACAAACCCCGTATACTATATATATATGATGAATAAAACCACGAAGGAAAGGAAACACAAAATGGTGCTCAAGCGCTTTCGTCTAATGACATCCTCAGGAACACTGAAGTATATAAAAAGGTTAAGCCTATATATAGGTTACAGAAAGAAAAAAAAAAAAATAAATAACATACACACAAACACACATATATATATATATATATATATACATACATATCTATATATACAAATACATACATACATACATACATACATATATATACAATAAACAGAGAAGTAAAATAATAAAAAATTAAAAATTAAAACCTTAAAGGATTACCAATGAGGCGTACAGATTGTAAGGAAAAATATCGATTTTAGCACAAGATCAAATGGATTATAAAAATACAAATTTATACTGGAACTCTGCCGGGTTTTAGCACAATGCTGCCTATGGTCAGGTTTCGATATATATAAAAAAAAAAAAAAAAAAAAATGCAAATTGCGCCCTATTATTAGCTCGGTGGGCTCTATTACTTATAAATAGAGTTAGGATTGATAGGCACTAAAAAATCAATAATAGGTAGGCAAAAAGGCACTAAAGAAGCCCTAAAAAAGTCGCTTAAATAGGCACTAAAAGCTAAAAAAGGCACTTAATAGGCATTTCTATTTTCCCACTTTTCTCTTATTATTGTTGACTTACAGTAAACCATTTGCAGTTCTGATGAATATCAGGATTTTTATTGTAAAAATAAACTAAACATCTCAAAAACCATCAAACATTTTATTTGCATCAAAGTAAAATCCAAACATTTAAACTATCTTCTTACAAAAACTCAACTAAACTATAAATTGAAATGGCAATTGATGATTAAAAATTTTTCAAGGTTCTGTGGCGTAAATTGACATCGCCTGTCACTCAATACATTTTTATATCGAGAAAACGACCTTCCGACATCGCAAGACGTAATTGGTGCGAACTTCAAAGATGCTAATTCGCTTGGCTCAAAGTCCAGAACTTCCTGACACTCCTTTGAACACTGTTGAAACGTTAACTATGGTTTGCCAACCAGGATTGCGTCTGAGAACATTTTCAAATTTTGCTACCACTTCTTTCCCTACGTTACCAGGAATCTGGCTCAGCTCCTTCCTTAAATTTTGAAATTGGCGATGATGTAGGCCAGGTCTCCTCGAAGGGTTAGACACGATAAGGCCTCCTTCGCTTGTCCTATCACGACTGCCTCATGCTCGTCTAAGTTTTCAACGACCTGCAACAAAAAACAGAATTAAGATGAAATTTGCTTTGCTGCTTTTGAAATGGCTGTAGAAGAATGTACTAATTAAACTGAATATGTTTCGTACCTTGGCAATTTCGCTGAAATTTTCAGCATAATACATGGCAGCTTGAAGCCAGGAACCCCATCGAGTCAAAACTGGCTGAGGTGGCAAGGGTGTTTCTGGAAGAGCTGCCTTGAAAGCAGCAATTCGTGAAGATGCCTTGAGAAAGACCTTCTTCACCGACGATACAAGTGCATTTACGTCCCGAAAATGTCCCCGGATGTTTTCTGCCACCCGATGGAGAGCATGAGCCAGGCAAGTCACATGCACCATTTTCGAATAGAAAACCTTCAGATTTTGCGCTGCTTTCAACATATATGCTGCTGCATCCGTGACAAGAAGTAAAAACTTATCATCATTGTTCTCACTTGGCCACAGAACTCCTGCAATTAAAAAAATGAATAAATAAGTTTATATGCACACAAAATTAACAACTTCAAATGTAATTGTCTCTCATTTTAAAAGCATATGAATAACATTCATCGACACTTACGGACAGCATCCCGCACAACTCGAGCTACTGTGGCAATAATGTGTGGCATTATTAATTGCCTCGAGTGGTCTCGAGAGGAGCAGGTGTGGTTTTCCTGGGCCAGAGCAGTCGAGCTTACCCACCACCACATTGGCAACTTGACGTCCACAGGTGTCTGTCGTCTCGTCAACTGACACCCAGAAGTTGGCATAATTGACGTCTTATCTGATCTCTTCAATAACCTAGAAATTTCATGTAGTATTTAAGTTAATAAATACACACAATGTGCATAACTTGATAAAGAGTGATATCAACAGAACGCTCGTTTAGCCATTCTTTTACATTTGACATAATCAAAATTTAATACAGTAAAATGACAAAAATTAAAGAAATGAAGTGAAATAAAACTCAAAATTTGAACAAAATAAATTAAAATATTAAATTATTTTAAATCAATGTGAAATTAATTTAAACCTGTAAAATGAAAATTAAAATGAAGCAAATTAAATCAACATATTTAAACTTACAGATTCATATTTTGGATGGAGGTAGTTTCTCCTCAAAGTAGATTCATCGGGAATTTTCATTTTCGTGTACTTTGCTAAAAATTCTTTGTATGCCGCATTTTGCAGCTTGTTAAAAGGTATGTTTGCCGCCACCATTGAAGGACACAAATCAGCATGGAACTGCTGCTGCAACTTATCCGACTCTGTGGGACTTGGAAAGAAGGGCTGGCATGTTGCAGTTTTCTTCTTAGAGTTCATCAAATGCATAGCAGTATTTTTGTGTTGGTCCAAATGGCATTTTTTCTCGCATTTTACCTGCAAAGATGACAAGTATTACTGAAAAACAAACTTAATTACTGCGCTATGCATTAAAATAAATCAAATTAACAACAAACAAAAAGCTATTATTCTCCATTCATTATAAGAACCCAACTTAACTTAATAATTTCTTTAGATATCAATCTTTTTTTTTTTTTTAGAAACTACAGAAAACGACAATTTTTAGGGTAACTAAATTATAAAATGCATTAGTCGAACGTCAAAGTTGGTTGTTCGGTTAATTAAATTAATATTAAATTAATATTAAAATAATTTAAAACAATTTGTTTTTCACCACTCTTTACCAATTTATCTTTAGGATGCTATTAAATTCGGAAAAGCTCACATTATCACTCATTGTTGGAGCGTCAAATTCCCTCGCATGCATTTGTTTACATCGAGTGGGTTTGTTATTTTGGATAGAGAATAAAAAATGTTGCAACGTACCTCTTTGGAACAAGGTTGGCAGAAAATAACTACCATCCGTAGTGAAGTTTGGGTCCTTCTTGATCCACTGCCTGAACAGAACACTTTTGGCTGTCTTGTCCTTAGGCATTTTTTCTCTTATAAAAAAGCCGTAAGCACAAACGTGAGATTTTATTTAGCAAAAGCACTTGAACAAAGACACCACGTTGCACGCACCAAACAAAATGATCGAGGCCGAATGCGTCACAATGACGTATTGTGATCTGGTTGGCTGTATTTAGCTGACGTATTGTGATCTGATTGGCTGTGCTGGTTGCCTCAGGACTAGCCTCGGTTTTTCCATCCCCTGCCCTATTTAGGCCTACAAGTTTAAAAAAATGCGAGTTATTTTGCTTTACTTAGTACAATAAAATTAAAAAAGGCATATATAGGCACGTATTCTAAAATTAGGCACTAACCATCAAAATAAGCGTTTATAGGCACTATAACATTTAATTATATACATCCCACAGTCCCGAAATGGATTTCTCTAAAAGAAGCCTATGAATCTATAAGCGGGAATAAAAAAGGCAAAAAGGGCAAAATCCGGTCTCTACTTATAAACTCTCCAAATGGCTTGTCAAAGTCTTGTCCCCCATTCTCGGAACTATCTCTGATTCACATGTAAAAAATTCCATGGATCTTACGGAAAAATTGAATAATGTACGTACTGAAACTAACGATAAATTGATTAGTTTTGATGTTTGTTCATTGTTTACAAAAGTGCCGATTGACGATATGCTTGACTTTCTCTCCCAAGAATTACATAAGTATGACCTGCCACTACCTTCACACATTGTTTTGGAACTCATTAAGCTTTGCATCAAAGACTGTAAATTTACTTTCAATAACGAGTATTATCAACAAGTTTTTGGGATGGCTATGGGCAACCCCTTATCGCCCCTCGTCTCCAATATTTATATGGAGTTTTTCGAAATTACCTATATTCCGAGAATCCTGGGGGTTGGCATCCCTTGGTTGCGGTACGTCGACGATATTTTGTGTATCTGGCCCATGAATCGTGACCTGGATAGCTTCCTCCTTCAGTTAAATGATCAAGTCCCCTCCATTAAGTTTACTTTAGAAGTTGAGCAAGACAATTCAATCCCATTTTTGGATGTGCGTGTACATAGGGAAAGCCCAGGTTTTAAGTTTAGTGTCTATCGGAAAACGACAAACAATTTGTCCTACGTACACTTTTACTCGGGACATGATACCCCCATTAAGAAGGCCATATTTTCATCAATGTTTCTCCGCGCCCTTAGGATCGCCAGTCCGGAATACATCGATGCCGAATTGGAAAAAATCAACGGTATTGGAAGTGATTTGTGTTATCCATCTGCGTTTATGGAATCTTGTCTCAACAAGGCAAAACGAACTTTCTATCGTGTCAATATTAACACTCGTACTTTGTCAAAAATATTTTAGTACTTCCATTTTTCCCGGGCTTTTTAGGCATTGCTAATGTACTTAAACTTTTGGATATTAATGTAGTATTTTCATATAACAATATTGTGAAAAATATCATAGTAAAAAATAGCCCTACCAATAATTCAGGCATTATCTATAAAATTGGTTGTAAACAATGTGATTCCTTTTACATAGGTCAGACGGGAAAGGATTTGCACACACGTATAAAACAGCATCAATATTCCGTTAGAACAGGACAGTTGTCCAGTGCCCTTTTTGTCCATTTGTCAGAGTTAGCCCACTGTATTGATTGGAATAATGCTTCAGTTTTATTCCATTCAAGCAACATTGTTAATAGAAATATTCTTGAGTCTGCCATTATCCAACTTTCAAATAACTTCAACATAAGCAAAGGTCTTTTTCAACTCGATCCTGTTATGTTGAATTCCTTTAAAGCAGATTTAGATAAGAAGTGTAAAACATTAAATCTTTGGTAAACTTGTCTTCTACTTTATTAACTTTTAATTTGCATTTTATTTTTTTTATATATCGAAACCTGACCATAGGCAGCAAATATGTTAAAACCCGGACAGAGTTCTAGTATAAATTTGTATTTTTATAATCCATTTGATCTTGTGCTAAAAATCGATTAACTTTTAATTTGCATTTTATTTATTTTTTTTTTATATATATCGAAACCTGACCATAGGCAGCATTGTGCTAAAACCCGGCAGAGTTCCAGTATAAATTTGTATTTTTATAATCCATTTGATCTTGTGCTAAAAATCGATATTTTTCCTTACAATCTGTACGCCTCATTGGTAATCCTTTAAGGTTTTAATTTTTAATTTTTAATTATTTTTACTTCTCTGTTTATTGTATATATATGTATGTATGTATGTATGTATGTATTTGTATATATAGATATGTATGTATATATATATATATATGTGTGTTTGTGTGTATGTATGTTATTTATTTTTCTTTTTTCTTTCTGTAACCTATATATAGGCTTAACCTTTTTATATACTTCAGTGTTCCTGAGGATGTCATTAGACGAAAGCGCTTGAGCACCATTTTGTGTTTCCTTTCCTTCGTGGTTTTATTCATCATAAATATTTTTCACGTGTTACCTTCGTGAAATAATTTTCACTATATATATATATATATATATATATATATATGGTGTAGTGGTTAGCGTCGCTGACTACGAATCCATTGGCCCCGGTTTCGAGACCCGATGGCAGCCGGCGCGCAGCAAAACCCAGCTGTTCATCCTTCCACACAATAAAGTGGTTGGTATAAATGGGTACCCTAGGTGGCCTAGTGGTTAAGATGCTGGGCTGCTGATGGGGCGTGGTTCGGATTCCACGTTAAACTGTAGGTCTAAGGTGGAGTGAAAAGCTTGACCTTCGTCAGAATGAACAATTCGGGCGGAAGCTAACCAAAGGTTACCAACGGTTATATATATACACACACTTACTTTATGTGAGTTCCAACGACGACGGTTTTTTTATGTTTTCTGCTACCTTGTTTTCCTCCTCGTTTGTCTTATGTATGAATGTTTGCTTTAGGTCCATTTCTATTTCGCCAAGTTTCCTCTCTAGTTTGAGTTTCTTTGCATCAGTTCTACATCTGTGGAGATGTTTTACAGTTTGTCTTCGTTGCCTGAATAGTGTCCTGATTTTCCTCTCGAGCTATATATATATATTACTTTTGTTGAGTTTGAACGACGGTTCAGGATCGACCTGCGGTCGACCCCTCTGCAGCATCCCGCCTCATTTGCGGGACTTGGTGAAGGAAGGAATTGCTGTCTGATCTCCTCCTGCCCTCGTAGCCAGCCACGCATGGCTGGTCAGGGACTTTGCACAAGAATCTGTCCAGTTTGTTCTTGAAGTTATTCAGGTCGGTGTGCTGGAGATTCCTCACTTCTTTTGGAAGGACATTGAAAAGCTTTGGGCCCCGTATTCTGAGGGTATTTTCCATCCTCGTTTTCATGGCCCCTTGTCCCACCGCAGCTGGGACCGTACAAAATCTGCCTCTTCTCTCATTCCAGTTTGTTTCTATTTCATTTCTGAGGTTAGGGACAGAGCCCTCAAGTATTTTCCATATGTATATTATTGTGTACCACTCGCCCCTTCTTTCAAGAGAGTACAGTTTCAGGGATTGTAGTCGAGACCAGTAGTCTTCACCTTCCGTTTCCTCTATCTTAGACGTAAAAGTCCTTTGTATAGCTTCATTGCTTGCAATGTCTCTTTTTCTGTGTGGGCTTGTGAGTACTGAGCAATACTCAATTATTGGTAGGACTAGACTCTTCCATAATTTAAGCATGATGTTTGCTTTTCTGCTGCGGAAGCTCCAGACGATTCCCATTATTTTTCTTGCCGTTGTGATTTTGATTTTATAGTGCTCTCTGAATTCTGCATCCGACGACATTATTACTCCAAGATCCCTGACTTGTGGATTTGGTGTTATCTGTTTGGCTTGCTGAGTTTTGTACCCTTTTTTTTGTAGCTCTTTGTTATTACCATATCTTAGAAGTTGGAATTTTTCTTCGTTGAACTCCATATTGTTGTCTTCTGCCCACTGGAATAATGTTTCAATGTCGTTTTGTAATTTCCTTATGTCATCTTCGTTCAATATTTCCTTACATATCTTTGTGTCATCTGCGAAGCATGATACAATACTGTCCTTAATATCTGTATCAATATGTGCAGTCATTATTATGAACAGCAAGGGAGCTAATACTGTCCCTTGTGGGACAAAGCTCACGACTTCCGAGACTTCCGATTTAACTCCGTTTACCACCACTCTTTGCGTTCTTTGCGTCAAGAAATTAAATATCCACCTTCCTAGCCTTCCAGTAATTCCTGTATCCTTAAGTTTGTGTGCTATGATTCCATGGTCACATTTATCGAAGGCTTTAGCAAAGTCCGTATATATTACATCAATGTTTTTTCCTCGACATAATGTTCCTAATATTTTCTCCTGGTGGTCTAGTAGCTGTGACCACTCTGTTCCCGCTCTGAAGCCATGTTGATTTGGGTTGTATAAGTCTTTTTCTTGCAGGTAGTAGGTAGGTTTGCCTCTAATTATGCGTTCAAAACACTTTATAAGGTGTGAGGTGAGAGCCACTGGCCGATAATTTTTGGGCATTGCTCTGTTACCACCTTTAAATAGGGAGGCAATGTTCGCGTTCTTTAAGGGGAGTGGAATCTGTCCTGTGTCAAGTGATTTTCTCCATAGCAAGTATAGCGGTTTTGCAATACTCTCTTTGCATTTCTTCAGAAATGTGGCACTCCATGTGTCTGGCCCTGGCGCTGAATTGTCTCGCATCTGTGATAACGCCGTAATTACATCTCTTTCCGTGAACTCGAAGTCCATTAATAGGTTTGTGCCGGGACTTGTTCTTGGTTGATCTGTATCTATGTCGAAAAACTCGTCTGGGTTTTCCACTTCCATCTCGGACTTAGGGGTGCTAAACACAGATTTAAATTGTTCCCTAAGCAGTTCACTTATTTCTTTCGGGTCATTTGTGTATTCGGCCTCCACGTCTATCAACGGTCCAATACTCTCCTTACACTGCATTTTCCTTTTCGCAAACGTGTAGAAGTATTTTGGGTTATTTTTTATGTTTTCTGCTACCTTGTTTTCCTCCTCGTTTGTCTTATGTATGAATGTTTGCTTTAGGTCCAGTTCTATTTCGTCAAGTTTCCTCTCTAGTTTGAGTCTCTTTGCATCAGTTCTGCATCTGTGGAGATGTTTTACGGTTTGTCTTCGTTGCCTGAATAGAGTCCTGATTTTCCTCTCGAGCTTGCTACGTTTTCTTTCCTGTCTCTCTGGAATATGTTTCAGTATTATAGGTTTGGTTTCCGTCTCTATTATACAGACAAAACAAAAGCTTTTATTTACAGAACGTGCTCAATATGTATTGTTCCGTAGCCCATTCACAAAATTCCATCCGCCGGTCGGGATCATCTTCGCTTAATTTCTGTAGGATCTGAAGTTTATATGGATGCCATTTGTGAGCCTGAAGAATGCGATGGATGCTATTTTTCGACACTCCTGTCTCAGCGGACAATCGCCGAAGAGACTTATTGGGACTTCTGTTAAAATGAGCCAGGATAGCAGTCGCTGTATCATCGTCAATGGACCTCCTTGAAGGTCCACTGCGTGGTTTATCTTCTATGGATCCTGTTTCCTTAAACTTTGTAACAAGTCTGCTAACACAAACTCTGTGTTATTGGCTCGCGATCTGGATGCAGTCTGTTAAATTCAGCAGCGGCCTCTCTTTGACTCCAATTTCCTATGAGTAGAATTATCTGGATTCGTTCTTCCTTGCTCACAGACATTATGGGCCGTAGAAAGAGAAAAATATGAATTATGGTTTGTAGAAATAGAAAAATAGAATTTCTCCTATGATGCCGGACTTATGGGACACCCTGTACATAGTATTTCTTGTGGAGTCTTCTTGTGAAGTAGCAATTCCCGATTTACCTCCTTTAAATCTTTATTTACGTTTTTCAAATTTACTTTCTTTGAATTTATGTTTAAGCCTTCAAATATTCCATCTGCCTCTCTAGGATGCGTTTTCGGACCTCTGTGTGCTGACTTCAATTGTATATCGATGAGGTTATGGTCGAAGAACTTTGTGTGCGTTACTTTTTTATTTATTATTATCTCGTTGTTATTTGTCCAGATTAAATCCAAAACGTTCTCCTTTCTCGTGGCTTCGATTTCCTGGGTAAGGGCGTAATGTTCCATAATGTCTAATAGCATTGTTGCTTGGGTTCTGTCATCTTTAGAAATGTTGCCATGACAGTTCTCAACATATGTAACTTCGTTATTTTTCTTCCATGATATGAATGGGAAATTAAAATCTCCGAAAATGAGAATATTTGTTGCTGGAGTTTCAAGTAATTTAATATGTTTTATATATATATATATATATATATATATATATATATATATATATATATATATATATATGTGAGGTCACATCCGCATCCGCGGAACATCCGCACATTTTCTCGCATCCGCATCCGCGGATGTCGTGCGGATGTGGACCGTTGAGATAAAACGTCATTAATAAGCGGAAATTATCAAATTCTACTATAATAATAGAACTAGGTCATTGTGCGCAAAAGTGATGCAAGCGACAAGACGAGAGGCTGTTCTTGTATGAAGTTACTCTCTTGCAACCTACTTAGATCCACGTTACAAAGCTAAATTATTTTCACCTAGTACATTAGAACGAGTTAAATCGTCACTTGGCAAAGCAGTTGAAGAGCTTCAATCTCTTGAATCTGTCGCTTCGCCACCCACCAAAAGAATAAAAGTTTCAGTGACAGAACCAACACCTTCAACAAGCAAATCTATCACAGAATCTCTCTCTCAGTTTCTTGAGTCAAGCAGCGATGACGAGACCTACGCGATGTCAAAAGATGTAGTAAAAATGATCGAGAGCTATCACCAAGAAAAACGCCTGGCTGCATGTGACAATCCTATTAGTTGGTGGAAAAATACGCAGAATATCTATCCATACTTGAGTAAACTTGCAAGGAAACATTTAGCACGTCCTCCAACAAGCGTACCAAGCGAGAGATTATTTAGCAGTGCTGGATTAATATATGATGAAAAGAGAAACAGACTGGCAGCAGAAAAGGCAGAAAAATTAATGTTCCTTAAGCATAACCTTCCTATAATTAAGTTTGAATATTAAACGATAAACATCTTAGTTTACTTTATTTTAATTACTCATTATAAATATGCCTAATAAAACTTTAAACTTAATATAAATAGTTATCAAGCTAATTAAAGATCTCTTTCTATAAGGGTGGAGGTTGGGGAAAGAGGTCGGGTAACACAATTATGGTTCTAATTGTGGCTGAAACTCAACAAAATATAACGAATTTATTTGCAGACGAATTCACTAATTGATTTCTATATTAGTTAGATGCTTGCTATTATTTTATATGTTCAGGGAAAAGTACAGCAATTATTGTACAATTAATCAATTATACTACATTATAGCTACAGCTCTCTCTATATAATAACTTATTATATACGTTAAACACAACAAATCTCGAATATATCCTAAAAAATAACGAAAATGTAGACATCCGCATCCGCATCCGCGGATGTTGAAATCAAACATCCTCATCCGCATCCGCGGATGTGAAAAAAATGATATCCGCTACATCACTAATATATATATATATATATATATATATATATACACACATCTCAACTGCAAAGAACACGCAGTATAAATAACGTAAAGAACGACGCTTGTATAGGAGAACATTCCGCGCAAGATGAGAAGAGAGAACGAACAAATGAAAAAATGAGGTAACCACCCGGGAATCGAACCCGGGATCTTCCGATTGTAGTGGTTATCATATCTGACCGGCAATCGGAAGATCCGGGTTCGATTCCCGGGTGGTTACCTCATTTTTTCATTTGTTCGTTCTCTCTTCTCATCTTGCGCGGAATGTTCTCCTATACAAGCGTCATTCTTTACGATATATATATATATATAAATATATTATATATATATATATATATATATATATATATATACACACACACTTTTCTTTACAACCTTTCAGATGTTCCGTGCGATGATCCCTCATTCATGGAGGTCAGGCTTGTTGCCCATTCTTTTGAGTTGGCCTCGTGTAATAAAGAGTTGGTTTCTGCGCTCTCCGCTTCACATAACCAGATACTCCCGGCTCATCTGGAATTGTTCTGAGCCAAGCGTCTAGTCTTCTTTGAAGATATCCAACGGTACACCACTCGTGTTCCTTAGTTCATTGGGCGGCTGGTTGAACAGTCTTGGTCCTCTCACAACAAAACTATTTTCCTTCAGGTTAAGGATGTTACCTGTCTAACCTTAATTTGGGAACACGACACATTCTTCCTTTACTACTTTTCAGTATTGTTTGAGTGGTTATAGGGTTCTAGCTCCTCCATTATTTCCAAGTGTAAATTATTCCAGTGAATATAAATTTAATTCACGTAACCTTTCCCAGTAATTTAGTTCTTTGCATCCATTGATCTTGGCTGTGAAACTTCTCTGAATTCCTTCTAGTTGACTAATATATATATATATATATATATATATCAGAATAAAATTGCCAAGAAAATGTACCCATTTATACTATATATATATATATATATATATATATATATATATATATATATATATATATATGTGTGTGTGTGTGGGATGAATTTCACAATAAAACACGTGAAATGAATGAATGCTGCAAATCCACAAGGAAAAAGAAAAACGATTCCAATTCCATATATAAATTAGCTAGTAAGTTACCTGTACTAGCTAATTTATATATGGAATTTTTTGAAAGTAGAATTTTGCCTACGATTGTTAATTTTAACCTGGTTTGGTACAGGTATATAGATGATATTTTATGCCTTTGGCCTAATAATTTGGATGTGGACTTATTTCTTGGTAGGCTCAACAATTTAGTCCCATCTATTAAGTTTACAGTTGAAAAAGAAAATGATGGAAGCTATCTTTTCTTGATCTAAAAATTTGGAGATGCTCTAATCAGTTCAAATATGAAGTCTACGTAAGCCTACTAATAATAACTCTTACGTGCATTTTTATTCTGACCATCATCCTTCGATTAAATCCTCTATTTTCTCTGCTATGTTTCTTCGAGCATTGAGAGTTGTCAGTCCTGAATTTTTAGATTCCGAGTTATGCAATATCATGAAGATTGGTACTAAATTATGTTATCCTATTTCATTTTTAGATAACTGTCTTAAGAAAGCCAAGAATAGGTATTATAATAATGTAATTGTAAAGGAATTTCAGCGTAAAAATATCCTTAGCCTACCTTACCATGTTAATTTTCAATACCTTCCAACTGTACTTAAAGCAATTGGCATTAATGTAATCTTTAAGTATAATAATACTGTTAAATCACGCCTAATAAAGAATAGTCCTGATAATGTTGTTGGTTGTGTGTATTCGATCGGATGTACACAATGTAACTCAGTGTATATAGGCCAAACCGGTAAAACGTTGGATATTAGGGTAAAACAGCATAAATATGCTTGTAGAACAGCTAATAATTCCAATGCTTTATTTAATCATATGTATAGATGTAACCATAGCATCAAGTGGGATAGTTCAAAAGCGCTTGTTAAAAAAGAGATATAATAGAAAGAAATATTCTAGAATGTGCATTTATTCATTTAAAAGCAATTTCAATAACAGTGCGGGGACGTATAAAATTGACGATATCATGTTAAAATTTCTTTTGCTCTCATTAACCCTTGTTAAGTATGTGCTAATTGTTTTGTGTTTCCTGTACGTTGTATATATTTATGGGCATCTCGCCTTTTATTTTCATTCCCTGACGAGGTGTAGCTTTGAATACACGAAAGGCCTTGGAATCATTTTTCTTTTTCCTTGTGGGTTTGCAGCATATATATATATATATATATATATATATATATATAATTCAGTGGCGTGCGGTCCATGGAAGCAAGGGAAGCAATGCTTCCCTATTCAAAGAAAGAAGAAAATGCTGTATTATACTTTAAAGTTTAAACAGTTCAATATGTGTTAATAATTTGTACAAAATCATTTTATTATACTATTTATAGCACTTGATTGGTAATCAGGTGGATACATAGTATATACATTGGTTGCCGTTCGTGCAAAAACCTTTAAGAAAGCCGACGCAAAAAATCTCGAGTTGGACAACAATTGACGAAATGCATCCTTTTTCCCAATGACTTTCGCTTTTTTTTTACTGTTACAAATTGTTTCTTTCCATTCTAAAAACTCATTTAATGTTTAATAATGTAGTATTTATTGAATACAACAAGTTTCATATATAGTTTTTCTACTAAAAAATTCCATGGCCATGTTAAGCGAAAAAGAATATATATTTATCGTTATTTTATCCTTCCCTATGTCAAAAAGGAAGCAATTTAGAAATCGCTGTCCAGATCTTATAGTTAATTTTCTTGAAATATCTGGCAACTTTACGTGCTGTCTGCTGTCATTCTCTCATTTAAAGCGAATACGTAACTACGCTAGAAATGCGCAAGGGTAAGAAAGGCTTGCAAGTTTAGCTTTAATCTCAATTGAGAAAAAGCTTCTTAAGGATATGAAAACCGATGCCTTTTACAAGAAATAATAGATATATTTAATAAAAAAGAAAGAAGAATAGAATTAACCTATAAGTAAAGTAAGTAGATGATTATATGTATTTTGTTTTTATTATATACGAGTATTTTAAAGTTTTATTTTTATTTTATATAATCTTTGTTGTTTTTGCTTGAATTGCTTCCCCTTGACGAAAAATCACCGCACCACTGATATATATTGTGTGTGTGTGTGTGTGTGTGTGTGTATGCTGTATATACCTTATGATAATTCTGAACAATGGTTCAGGATCGACCTGCGATCAACCCCTCTACCCTACCCTCGTACTCAGCCACGCATGACTGGTCAGGGTGTTTGCACTTGTCCAGCTGGTTCTCGGAAAAAAAAAAAAATATATATATATATTCGGCAGTTGGTTACCTGCATTTTCAAAGCAATATATATATATATATATATATATATATACGCGCATATAAATATAAAAGAAATATACTTTGACATATATTTAAAAGTAAATTCTAAGTATCTATTGTAAAAGATGTACAGTAAATGAATTCTGACCATAAAGGTTTTTTTTTTTTTCTGCAGCTTTGATAATAATCACAAGAATGGCATTTTAAATTCGAGCATATAAAAAAAATCATAACAGGAACGAAACGTTGCCAGTAACAGCGGGGAACCCACTATTCTTATTTAGTAGCAAGGTGATCATTCCGAGTGAATCTTGACAATAGCAAAATGGAAACGAAGGTCACGTACATAATTATTTTCATACAAAGTATATAATTCGTTTCAAGTATGAGAACAAAAATAGAGATGGTACAATTTTTTTAATTTTTGAAGGCATTCAGGAAGTTTTTATAGCTGCCAGATATACGATGCTTCTCATGAATAAAGCGTTCAATTTCTTACTGCAATTTTGATAAAATATCCATAAATTGATCCATTTTGTAAACGGTTAATGGATAAAAGAAAATGTTATTTATGGATACATAATTTTACAGTTCTGCGGTTCATCTGTAATTAATAAAATGAATAAAAGTTTCATTTTCGACCATAATACAAACAAAAAATATAATGTACTCTTGCGAAATTTTTCATTGATAAAAAATCGAAAATTAACCTTTTACTTATTTAACGTCGTATGTAATTGGATGAGTTTCGACTTTTCTCTAAGCTAATTGCTGATCTAGAAGGCGAGTAAATGAAATTAAAAGTAACAAAAAATTCTTACTAAAAAAAAAAATTTAGGTCAATTTTTTTTTGGTATGTTAAAGTTTCCCTTTCGTTCCTAATTAATCTCAGAAAACGAACAATTGAAGTATATACTATAATTTTCTGAATTATATTCCAAACCATAAACAATACAGTGATTATTCACAATACTGTAAATAATATTGATCATAGTTTCAGGAAAATTATATTTATAATAATTAAAATTTTCTCAAACAATTTTTAAAATCATAAATTAGGTATTGAAAAGGTTATATATTTATATATAATATTTTAATTATAGGACACTATCAAATAAATAGTTAAAATGTATTGTATTAATTTTGTTCGTGGAACTTGACACGACTTTTTCATTTTTCAATACAGGCACACAACATGCAGAAAATGTATGGCTTCCTCTTTGAGAAATTGCGTGACAGACATGACGAATTTGGGCAGTGTAATTTCTTCTCACGGCCTCCAGCGTTTTGGTAGAAATAGAGTAGGTTTCACGTTCAATCCGCTACTTTTAAAGTTGTCAATGTTCTGGATTTTATTTGAAGATTGTCCTCTTGATATCTTCATAAGAATAAATCACAGATATTAATTAGGTCAAGTAACAGAGGAGACCATGCGAGACCACAGTCGCAAAGTTGGTGGTGGGGGCCACCTGTTAGACAGGACACTCGGGCCAAAATTTCAGCAAAATTCTAAAACGACATTTGATGTACGAATTCTTACCCCGTCCTGCTTAAGTGAAACTCTGTCCATATCTGTCCGAGTTCTTGGTTGGTTCGTAGAAAACTGGATGAAGCGTTTCTGGTTGATGCAGAAGTAAACAATTTGGTTACCCTCACGTTACAAAGAGTGGGCCAAAAAAACGCTGGAGGCAGTAACAAGAAATCACGCTGCCCAGATTCGTTGTATTTTTCCAAAGGGAATGTCACTTTGAACACGTCGTGATATGCCTACAAAACAAAACCGATCCTTCCTTAATAACGAGCAAAGTTTCATTAAACTAAGTTAATTCAGTGATTTTTAATTAATTTTAGAAAGTGTGGCATAATTGAAGAATCACCCTGTAATGAGAACTGGAGAATGAAGAGCGTTCCTCGTAGAGTTTGTTTCAAATTGCGTTCGAGATGATCCAGATCGGCATCAAGGTGAGCGAGTTTCCAAATGGCCTTGGACGAAGGGGGAAGATTCCAGAGGTGCAAAGAGGATGCAACGGCGAAATTAAGTTGAAAGTGAGGTTGCAGAATAGGGGATGGAACGTGGGGGGGGAGGGTTCGAATAGAGGGAGTAAGGAAGGAGGGAAGGCGACATATACAGTGTACACGAGAGGTTTACATATCTGTTTCATTTTCAAAGAACAGGTTTTAATTTTAAGTCTCTCCCAATTCTGTTTTTATTTTTTAGATAATGAGAACCGCGGATATCAACGTTGTTTTGTTCTCGAATAAATATATTTTAAATGTATTTAGTGGGCATTTTCTTAACAGGGAAACAGATAATAGATTTTTACGCATGTACACACCTTATACTATCTTCCTCATTCTTTTATTTCTGCGTAGTATATATATATATTTTTTTTTTTTAATTGGGGTTGTTTAACCTCCTTCGCAACATCTAAGGTCATATGACGGAGGGGACCTACAGCTTTACGTGGGATCCGGACCACGGGTCGCTACATAATCTGGGCGCGGAGGACGGTCTCCCATCCAACTACTACCCAGACACAATGTCGCTTAACTTCGCTGATCTCCGGGAAGCGGTGTTACGACATTGGATATATATATATATATATATATATATATATAGAGAGAGAGAGAGAGATAGATTTCTGCCAATAACTAATATAAATATTAAGTCTAGTAATAAACTTTCAATTTTTTTTTATAATGGAATCGAAAATTTTAGAGTTAAAAAATCAAATATTCAAATATTTTGTTACAAAAGACACGTATATGAAAACAACAGTAAAAATTTGAGTTTCAGTACCTTCAGTTCCCTTCTTAAATACATTTTAAGTACAATAACCGCATTTAAATAAAATTAAAAAAAGAAAAAATAATAAAGTGAGAAACTAAAAGCTAGTTGGACTCGACCCCGCGTTACGTAGTTTTACAATCACGGATCCTACCGACCATACCATCCGGAACTTCCCTCCGATTTAAGTTTTGTTCTTTCCTTATCAATCTTTTCACGCCTGAATTATATACGGAACACCCGTAAAAATTGTTTAACCATCTGATGTATGCGGCTGATCTAGTTCTTTTTTCTCCATCTGTAAATGGGCTCATTATACTTGAAAGTTTGTATGAAAAGTGTGTGAAAGATAATGAAATAAAATATAAACTTACTAAAAGTCATTATTATGATTACGACGACCAAGGACTATAATTATCCAAAATTCCCTGAATTTCATTTGAATGATATGGTGCTGTTAGAAATGATCCAGACAAAGTATCTTGGCCACATACTAATTGATGATCTTTCAGATAACTGTGATATTATGAGACAACGTTACAATGTTACAATGTTACAATGAGACAATGTTATATGCGCAGGGAAATACTTTGATTAGAAAAATTTCATATGTGTACAATAGATGTTAAGGTAACTTTGTTCAAAACTTTTTTATACCTCACTGTATGCAGCACACTTGTGGTGGAACTACATATAATATGGAGAAGGTGTATGTGGCATATAATAATATACAGGGTGTTAAAAGTCTTTCCTCAAAAATAACTATTAAAATAAATACTTTTGAAGCAGGACTTCTGACTCACCCTATATTTAGGTTACCATTAAGAACTTTCAAGTTTATAAATGGTGTCCTTTCTAGTGCCATTATGTTGTTTGTAGCCAGTAATATGCCTAAATGTGCCACTGCGATACGTAATTTTATGTATATATATTTATCACTATGCTTGGTATGCCAGTTAATGAGATAATAGAAACCATGTTTAGTGGACTGGTAACTGATGTATTTTATAAATCTCGAATCTAGAAGCAGTGGCGTAGGCAACTGTATGTTCATTATTTACAGTGTTTCAGTGGCGTATGTAATCACTATTCTGGAAAACCATTATTTATCCTTATATGGACCACTCGTATAATGTTTATACGTGTTAAGTGTGAAATAAAGATTGTTTGTTTATTTACATAAAGTTTTGGAAAGTCGGCTGCAGAAAGGCTTCGTAAAGTTAATGATTCCAAAGCCAGTAGTTCATTGGATAACATGGGTAACACCATTTCCCTATAAACATAGTGAATACTCTGAGGTAGGGGATTCGAATCCTGGTGATGCTGGTAATAATAATAATAATAATAATACGGGGGTTAGAGCAATGGGCCCAATTAGTATGGCCTGAACGTTGAACCAGTTACTGGCCTTCCTAACTGATTCCAAAAGGAACCAAAAGGCACGAAAGATTTAAAAATGTTTCTGGATTGATAAAACTGGAAACAGAAACTGAAATCAGAATCTTAATGAGTGTAACTCGGTGTTGTATCGTCTGAATGGAATGCATAAAGGGTTTTTAAAAAGTTCGAATGATAAAATAGAGCTAAAAATACTTAGATAATATACAATCACTGTATGCATACAGAAAATAAGGTTAACCAGTTGTGTACACACACACACACACACACACACACACACACCACACATCTGGGCATACATACGTGCACTCATACAAAAGAGAATTAAGTCCCAGTTAACATAATAATTTTTAAATCTACCTTCGTTTTTAATTTAGTCATTTCTATTCATGTGTTACAAGCCATGAATTATAATGTCAACATTGTTACCAGACGAGTCAGCCCCCAAAAGGAGGTAAGGGAGCCTAACATAACTGCAACTTGAAGGCCCTTGGGAAAGTGAGGCCTTAATTATTTAGGCGGAGGTCGGACATCGGCTCCTCTTGTAGAGTGATGAAGTAGGGAGATGCTGTCAGATTCATTTACTTAAAACAACCTATTAAAACTGTTTTATTTTGAATTAAAATCTCACTGACTACTTGGTTTCTCAAGGTTTGTTCGTATTGCTTTAAATACTTGGCACTAAATGCAAACGGTGCCATTTTTCAGGCACCGTTGACAAAATAATTCGGGTCTCTAGGTTCCAACAATCAGTTATTTAAATAACTCTAGAGTGTTTTCAAATAATTTTTACATTTCATTTTAGTTTCAAATATTTATACATTCCTACCTTTGTATGGTGTGTGTGTGTGTGTGTGTGTGTGTGTGTGTGCAAAACGTTATAAACTGATTTAAATATTTAAGTATTTCTTACTTCTATATTATTGTGTTTACGCTTTTATCCTTGCATATAGTTCAAGCATATAAATGTTCATGTTTTCTGAGCTAATTACTTAATTGTTTTGCTTGTTTCTTTCTCAATGTCTCTCAAAGGAGATGACTTTGAAATTCTGTATTTGCTTGCATTAATTTCTTACACTTCCTGTTCATTTATGTTCCTAGTTTTTGCTCCACTTACGTTCCTAGTTCTTCTGTATAGTTTAATATTTAATATATTCCACGTTCTCTTTATTTCGCTTTAGTAAAGTTAGCCCTCAAATAGACGAGGAGAGAAAATGAGAATCCGAAATCATTTGACTGTGAATAATGACAACTTGGCTTATTAGATCATTTGTAGGCTATGTCGTTGCCAATTAGCGACACCGTTTCCCATTAGATCAGCGAGGTTAAGCTGCGTGGGGTCTATTCATACGATGGATAGAGGATTGTCTTCCTCTGCATTCAGATAATGTAGCGACCTTTATATCCATGGTTCGTATTCCACGTAAAACTGTAGGTCGTATGACCTTTGGTTTAAAGAGCCCGAAATATTATTATTAGAGCAATTGTCATTCAAGTTATTTCCACCCAAAATTTCGTTTGATAGAATGAGATTTTAAAAACAACGAAAAGAATCGAATTTTTCTATTTAATTTACTCTTTCATTTACACAATAAAAGAAATTGTCCACTCTACAAAATTGGATTAATTGCACATTATGTTAAAGACAATGTGTGGAAACAGTCATTTCAAGTAATATTTAACAATTCCAGTCATTTGGTGTAATTAATGCCTGTGACACTTAAACACTTCGTGAAGGTTAGGTTAGGTTAAGTTAATAACGCATAATGACTGTAATTAAGGGTTACAGGCATTATGGGAAATTCCTGAAACTTTTAGGCATTACGCGAAATGACTAGTTTCACACATTGACTAACATGTACATGATCAGTTGCCAGCTCTTCTTTCGATAAAGCTGAACTCTTCGCTCAAACTTTCACCTTCAACTCAACCTTGGACGTATTCCGGTGCTGTTCCTCCATCTCCAACTCTCTCTGACTTAATTAAGTCTGAAATTAGACTCTCCTCCAAAGATGTTCTTTCTGCCCTATCTGGGCTCAACTTTAGGAAGGTGTACGGTTCTGATGGTGTCCCTGTTGTTCTCAAGAACTGAGCTTCTGTGCTGAACACCCTGTCTAGGCAAACTCTTTCGTCTTTGTTTTTCATTTAGTACTCTTCCTTCCTGCTGGAAGTTCATTTCATTCAGCCTGTCACAAAGAAGGGTAAGCGCTCTCATCCCTCCAACTATCGTCCAATTGCTTTGAATTCTCGCCTTTCTAAAGTTTTTGAATCTATCTTTAATAGGAAAATTCTTAAACTCCTCTCTTTTCACAATCTTCTTTCAGATCATCAGTATGGGTTCCTCAAAGGACACTCTACTAGCGATCTTGCATATCTCTGACTCTTGGTCATCCTCCTTTCAGGATTTCAGTGAAGCATTTGCTATTGCGTTAGACATATCAAAAACTTTTGATAGAGTCTGGCACAAATCCTCAAGTTCGAAACTGCCCTCCTTCGGTTTCTATTCTTCTATCTGTGCCTTTATTTCTAATTTCCTTTCCGGCCCATCTATAGCTGCTGTTGTAGATGACCACTGTTCTTCTCGTAAAGCTATTAATACTGGTGTTCTTCAGGGCTCTGTCCTGTCAATCACGCTTTTCTTTTTATTTATCAATGATCTATTAAGTTGCACTTCCTGTCTTATCCATTCCAAATCCGAAGACGTTACTCTTCACTTCTCCACACGCTTCACAAAGTGCTTCTCTCACCAATCATTCCATGATTTGCGTTGGGCAGCTATGATGCACCTGACCTTTGATCTTTCTACTATCTCTGACTGAGGCAGAGGAAACCTTGGGGCTTTCAATGCCTCAAAAACTCAGTTTCTCCATCTGTCTACTTGTCACAATCTTCCACACGACTATCCCCTTATCTTAAACGATACACAACTCAATCCTTCCTCTTCTCTTGACATTCTTAGTGTTTCCTTTTCTAGTGAGCTTTCCTGGAAAGATCACATATACTCTCTTTCCAAAACAGCTTCTAAGAGGTTAGGTTTGCTGTACCGGCTCCGCCGTTTCTTCACCCCAACTCAGTTGCTGTCTCTGTACAGGGGTTTTGTCCGCCCCTGTATGGAGTACACTTCTCGTGTGTGGGGTGGCTCAACCCACACAGCTCTACTTGACCAAGTGGAATCAGAGGCTTTTCGTGTCATCAATTCCCCTCCTCTTACTAACTGTCTTCAATCCCTCTCTCTTCGCCGCAATGTTGCCTCACTCTCTCTTTACTATCGCTATTATAACGGACTCTGCTCTTCTGAACTTTCTAACCACATGCCTCCTCCTTTAAAGAGAGCACGCAGTACCAGACTTTCTGCACATTCTCATTCCTTTTCTATCCAACTCTCTAACCCAAGAGTTAATCGGTATTTTCAGCATTTCATCTATTCGACGGGTCAACTCTGCAGACTGGAACGGACTTCCTCAATCCATCTTTCCCCCTGTCTATGATCGCCAATCATTCAAATGCAGAGTGTCCAGACATCTCAAAAACCCTGGACCTTGATTTTAGCTCTTTTCTTTCTCTATGGGAGGAACGTTTTTGCGGGCATTCGCCCTTGGCCCCTCCTTCTTGCATAAAAGAAAAATGAAGCGTTGGATTCATTTTTTGCGTTATTTTCTTGTCTGTTAATAATATTTGCATTAATACTATTATTTTTATGTATCATAAATTAAACAAAATGTATTGACTAATTTTAAGCTGTTTGAGGTATATAGAGACGTTTCCACTCACGTCACACCATATATGAACGTTTCACTCACGTCACATTATATAAAGACTTTTATACTCACGTCATACTATATAGACACTATATAGAGACGTTTCCACTCACGTCACACCCTAAGAGACATTTCACTCACGTTACACCATATATGGACGTTTCACTCACGTCACACTAAATTACTTTTGCTTGAATCCCTGATTCACCCTAAATTTACTATATATATATATATATATATATATATAATATATATATATATATATATAAAACTATGAGTGTCAAACTCTATTTTAAAGAAAGTTTTTAACACATTGACTGCCATAGGGATATTCAAAAATTGAACCTCCAAGGTCAACATTTTTTGTTAATTGTAATCGACTTTCCATTCTTTATATCACAATTTAGAACTAGTTTTATGTTTGTGGTCACTTACTTTGAGGAATTCTATGCAATTTCTTTAGATTTTTATGTCAGTCATATGTGACTGATATGCCTGATATGGCCTCCATGGTGAAAACTTTTGTATAGAGAGCCATGTCAGTCAAATATGTCTGACATACAAATTCTTATTTTCGGTACGATTTTAGACACTATTTCTCCTAACTTAATTTGTTTTCTTTTTTTAGACCAGTTGTATAAAATATAATGAAATTAGGGTTATAAATAAATTCAATAATTCTAAACTTTTGGTAGTAAAATGAATCGTCCAAGTAGAAGAAATGTATTGTCAAAGGGTGACATTGATTTTTTATTTGAAGCATCTGATTCAGAGGGGAGTCTTTCTGATGATCCAGTTGCAGATTATGCCTCGCAATAGATTTGAGTTGCTGTTAGCTTATGTGCATTTTGCTGACAATGAAGCAATCGTTCCGGGTGATCGGCTTTGGAAAATAAAGCCTCTCTTTGATATGTCTCAGAAGAAATTTCAAGATACATTCTGTCCAGGAGAAAATTTTGTTATTGATGAAACCCTAATCCCATAGAGAGGGAGACTCGTCTTTCGACAGCACATCCCAAATAAAGCTCATCGATATGGAATAAAGCTTTTCAAATTGTGTTCTACTGAAGGCTATACATGGTCTCTTGATAAATACTCTGGACGGCCAACCAGTGGTGAAAGAGAAGTTGGAATGGCAAAGAAAGTCTGTGAGAAACTGGCAGTTGGACTTCTAAATGAAGGTCGAACATTATATGTTGATAACTTTTACGCAAGTTACGAATCGGCAAAATCTTTTCTAAATAAAAAAACGCCTGTAGTTGGAACTGTTCACGCAAATAAAAGGTTCATGCCAAAGGAGGTCTTTGCTGCTAACCTAAAAAAAGGAGAGATGGTAGCAAAAGAGGACGAAAATGGAATTGTTATCTTGAAATGGAAAGACACGAGGGACGTTAGAGTCCTTTCAACAAAACATGCCCCAATAATGATAGATACAACACGAAACGAGAATCAAAATGAAGATGAAACTCATTCCGCCATAGGTGCTAGGAGTCGTAGAAGAAGTAAAAAAAACTAGCAGCTGTATTTGATTATGACAGAAGAAAAGCTGGGATAGATCTATCAGATCAGTTGGCTTCATATGCAACAACGCTTTTTTTTAAATTGAATTGAATAACCTTTATTAATACTAAAATAAATACATTGATTTGACAATTTACAATGACATAAATAATTTTGAAGCTCGACTATTTATTTTATTTAATTTGGCCCTTAAGCTTTAGGCTTTACTGGGCTCTTATTAAAAATAAACAGTTAGTTATTATTAATTAATAATAAGTAAATAAATAAGTAAATAAGTATTATTAATAGTTAAAGTATGTATTAATCTTAAATTATTATTACTGACATGACAAATGCAAGGTCACCATTGAAGGCATTATACCAATACCATACAAAGAAACCAATATTATACATGAGAGATAAGAAATGAACAATCCCAAGAAATGTGTTTTTAATACTAGATTACACATGAGAAATTAATTATACAATAGTAGTGGACATTAATCCTAGATTTTTGTTAGTATGCCATTGTTAATCGGGATTTCAACTTGGTTTTTTAAACAAATTTACATTCACAATATTTTTTATACCGGCATTTAAGTCATTCCGTAGTTTCAATCCAATGAAAATGGGTAGTTTTTGAGATGAAGACAATCTAAATTGAGGTATAACAAGCTTTGATCTATTTCTGGTCTGATACGAGTGGATTTCTTGATGAGTTACAAAATATCTATTTACCCATTGTAAATTAATGATTTTGTTCTTACACTTGTAACTAAAATGTGCCAGTTTGATTACATCATTGAGCTTTAGTAGGTTTAGCTCTTTAAATAATGCACTAGAGTGAGCAAGGAAATCAGCATCGGCTTCGCAAAGGAGTAAAATAGAGATGATTCTAGGTATAGCAGTTGTAAATGCTTTGATTGTTTACAAAATTGCTTCAAAAAAGAATATCAAAATAAGAGATTTCAGAGCAGAACTAGCTTCGAGTCTTTTAGGCTTCCCTAATGAACCTGCATGTCCAGATGCACTAATGTCCGTGTTCTGACAGTAAAAACAAATGAAAAATAACCAAAAGGTGAGAAGAATGTGCGCAAAGTGCTATGCAAACCTGTCAAAAGAACAAGGACCCGATATTGCTAGAAAAAAAGGTTAAGATGGTGTACATTCAAAGGACCCGATATTGCTAGAAAAAAAAGGTTAAGATGGTGTACATTTATTGTCCTCAGTGTGAGAATACATCTTTCATACGCAGTGATTGCTTTGGAGCTGACCATAAGATTAGTTTGATTGCGTTTAACTCACAAGGATTAAGTTTTAATCAAAGGAAAGAGGCATTTCTTTTATGTTAAAAAATAGAAATATGCCTGACATGGCATCGTTCGAAACAAGGGATGTCAGTCATATATGACTTTCTAAAAGTGTGCACCCTGTTTGTCATCTGGTTGAAGCTAGACACAACAGGCTCTTCACATGATGACCTTTGTAGATGCTGAACTTTTTGTAGTGTTTTCCTTGCAGTGTTGGTTAAAAATCCTGAAGGAGCACTTGAGTGCTGTTAAGAAGGAAAATGGTTGCCAACCATTAAAATAATATAAATAAAGACATGTTTATTTTCCATAAAAAAAAATATGTTCTAATTTTTTATCAAATAAAATAATTAATTTATTTCCTTTTTTCTTTTTTCTTTTTTTTTTCTTTTTGATCTAAATTTTAATAAATTAATATTTGATTTTAATATTTAAAATGTTTACCAACTGTGAAAAAAAGAGGATATAAATCGTATAAAATTGATTCAAAGACAAAACTAATGACAAGAACACGCATCAAGTTTAGAGAATTATAAAAACGTTTTGTGGTTCACATAAAACGTTCTCGTATAGTCATTCATGTTTATTAGGTTATTAAACTAAATATAAACTCCAACGAAGTTCATTTACTTTTGCAGGAAAAAAGTTCGCCGAGAAATCTAAAACCTAAAAAAGAAAAATTACTAATTAATTCAATTTCATAAACAAAACCGAATCATTACTAATGTCATCAAAAAGAATAAAATAAAACTATTACCAATTAGCAATTTTTCATGTTTTTTTACAAATTTTGTTTCTAGACGAACTTTTTTCTGAAACTATATGTATAGGATTGATGGTGATGTATTTCTTAAATGGTTCATTCACTGACCGTTAATAATAATAATAATAATAATAATAATGTTTGTCACATGACCTTTAGGAAGCTAAAGAACACCAGAGGTCCCCTACAACTTTACGTGCGATCTGAGCTACATCATCTAAACACGGGAGAGGACGGTCACCCATCGAACTACTGAGCAGACGCAACGTTGTTTAATTTACAGAAATAACTATTTTTATACAATGAATTTAGAATTACTTTACTAAAAATCTGTGAATTTATAGACGTATTATTTTCTCCTGTCAACAACCAACAACTACTTTTGTCAACAGTTTCGCCCAAATCGTTCATTCAGACGAAGGTCAAACTTATCGCCCCTCTTTGTGGGGGTGGGGGATGGGAGGGGGACCTGCAGTTTACGTGTAGTAGTTTGGATCAGACACCGCCAAAGAAGACTCGGAGAAAACACCTTCAGTGGTCAAATCTGAAATTATGAAATCCGAGCAGGAACTCAGCTCCACTTCCTTCAGGTTTGCAGACCGGTGTCTTAACCGCAAGGTTACCCAAGAGATTATGCTTTGTATACATTGTATATTTGCATACAGACTGTACAGATATTTTAATCAGTAAATACACCCATCTAATACCTCTGACCTCTTAATTTCGCAAACATTTTATGAACATCAGCTTTTCCACAGATCTAAAGAAAATGTTTCATGGAGAATAGTATTGGTACTTCTTATCGGTACTACTTACTGTTGTTTGTTATATGACAGGTTGACAACGGAAATACGTTCGATGTACGAGTTTAGCCTTGTCAGGCGGTAAATAATCAGTTGTGAGGGAGAAATTGGCACAGTACTTAGGCCAATTAATGCGGCCCATTGCGCTAACTCCTGAATTAGTATTACCAACACCATCTGGAGTCGAACCCCCGACCTCAGAGTCTTCATTTCGCTTATAGAATAACAGAGTTACCCACTGAGTCAAGGTCGTTGGTTCTTGTTTGTTATAGAATACAATGAAAATGAAAACACGCTGGATGAACGAGTTGAGCCTTGTCAGGTAGTTGTGTTTTGCCTACATCCTCCTCCGCATATGTAACAAGGTTGGAGATTGGGCTGGGATCCCACCTCTGAAAACATACTCTTTTACCAACGATTCGAAGCGCAACACTCCCGCTACACCTGTCCTCGGGTTAGAAGTACACTAACTCAATAGGACTCAGTAAAATAGCTTCATATTTCTCAGAGTTCTGCATATCTTTAATGATTGTCAATCTTCGGTAGTTACCGGAATATTTTCTAAACAATGGAAACATTCATTTATAACACCAGTACATAAAAATGGACAAAAAGATCCAACAAACTTCACACCGGTTTCTCTCCTAGCCATTCCCTCTAAAAATTTAGAAACCTGTAGAAAGCCAGTTAATAGATCATCTTGAATCAAATAACCTAATTTCACACTCTCATTGCGAATACAGGAATATCTGTCTACTGAGACAACACTTTTAACGATAAGTGAAAAAAATTCTGCAGCAATGGAGAATAGTGAAATAATACTACACGCTCTCTAAACTTCTCAAAAATTTTTAACACAGTAAGTTATAAGTCATGATAAATTACTTTAAAAATTGAATACAGTTAATGTACAGTAGATAGATAAATTTTGGTTCAAAGCCTATTTTACAGACAGATACCACTCTGTCAGAATAAAACATTCTATCTCCAGCGATAAACTAGTGAAGCATAGCGTTCCACAAGGTTGAGTTTTGGGTCCTATCCTTTTCATTGTTTATATTAATGGCATTACAAAGTTTACGACTGGATGTACAATCGTTAGGAATGCCGACGATGTTTAGATTCTTGTCACGCCCATAGCTCATTGGGTAATACCGTTTTCCTATAAGAAAATTGATGACACTGAGGTTGGGGATTCTACTCCCGGTGGTGCTGGTAATAATAATAATATAAGAGTAGACCGATGGACCGCATTAGTTGACATGGACTCTGTGCCAATTTCTGGCCCTCCTGAATGATTAATATTATGTTCAGCTTTCTCAGCGAGGTAAATCGAATGAAGAAAATAAAATAAAAACAGAAATCGACTTATCTAACTTTAAAAGACAGTTTGACAAGATAGATCTGAAAATAAATCTAAATAATACGCAGAAGATCATTGGATAGGACGTATAGGATTAAACTCAGCCTGGCAATGATGAAAAACGAAGGTATAATGAGTTGTGTAAATAATACAAGGAAAATGTTTAGCGAATGGTAAAAAGAAGTGAGAAATAAAGGTAGATGAAGACTTGGGACGGAAGATGATGAATGATCAATAAGTGGAGAATGGAGAATAGGAAGTTATTCTGGAGAGAAGTGATAAAGTGCAAAGGTCACTCTGGTGGAGTGACTGGTAATATATATATATACTGTACATATATACACACTGTGTTTTATTCGTTACTCATATTTATACCTGTTGTTTATGCAATATTTTAGTATGATAAGAATGATTGCTTTGAATTGATAAGATTGGCCTAAATACGACTGATTTATAGTCAATTTAGATCATAATTTTAAGAATATACCAAATGTAGTTTTGACAACTAATTAAATTTATTTGATAAATGATACGTATGAAAGCTTTACGTATTTTTTAAGACTTCCAGCTTCTAAAAATTCTTAAATGGAATTCAACTCGGGGGGACAGTTATAATACCACTGTTAATTTCGTTTATTTACTTTGCAATCAATATAACTTTTGAGTTATTATGGTCTAAATATTTGTTGTAAATAATATTTGACTTAATTTAAACCTACTTTTATATACTTATATGGACCAAAATATGACAGTTTTAGTAAATATATATCTCGCTTTTAAATATATATATATATTTTTTTTTGTAGCAGTCAGCTATCATGTTGCGAATGCAAAATGATTTGTTGCAATTGATTTTTGCTCCTTAGTTTGTTGTTGAGGGAGAGTTTGCCAAAAAATGAACTTCAGGAAGCTGTAACGGGGAATTTTACTGTATGCAAGCTACAAATTTCGTTTACAGTCTACATTATCGTACCATTATTCTCTACGGTGAGAATTAGATATTGATACAGTACTGTAAAATAATAATAATTATAAACAGTGAAGAGGGCCAGACACTGGTACAGCGCTCAGGTCAAGCGAACGCGGTTCATTATGCTAACTCTTGAATTACTATTAACTAGCACTGTCGTGAGTCGAACCCCCGACTTTATGCAGTGTCTTCACTTTGCTTATAGTGAAACGGTGTTACCCATTGAACGACAGACGCTGGTTGTTGTTACTGTAGCTAACTTTTTTTTTAAGATAAAGAAGTGGTATTATCTTTTATAAACAAGTTTCAATGTCGTGTTAATCGCCTTTCAGCAATTTCTTTTAATTCCTTATATAGGTGCCACGCCATTATTTTAATGTATGGAACTCATTTCGTCTAATTTTTAAGGGCTTGGTCATGGCCACGACGTAAAACTGGTTCTCCATACGTCAGCCGAGTTAAACGACGTTGAGTCTGGATAACAGCTGGATAGATGACCGTCCTTCGCATCCAGATGATGTAGCGACCCGTGGTTAGGAAGTCACGTAAAGCTATGTCTCTTCCGTCATATGACCTTTGATTTAAACAACTCCGAAACAAATAGAAGAAACGAATCTATTCCTTAATTTGTGATGGCTTGAACAAGATGTACAGGGTGTCCTATAGATCTCTTTACCTCCCTTTACCCATCACCCTATTCTAGTAGGAAAAAGGTTCACGGATAAAGGGACTTAAAGAACACCCTGCAAAACTACACTCGGATCACGTTAAAAAAAGGGTGAACTCCAACTGATTCATTAATCGTGTAAAGTGCAAACCATGCAAGGATTCCCAAACTTTTTTTCTTCTATACTACTTATATAGCAAGATAGGGAACTTACCCTACCACCACACTCAACTGGTTTTTATAGTTGATAAAAGTAAATAGATAGATAGATACAGCGATGATTGGCCTCAAGAACAAATGGCAAAGTTCATCAATGGAATGCCAGAACGTATGTTAGCTTTATAGTATAATTGCAAAGGTGAAACCAACACGAATCTAAATATATTAATTCAATATATCTTTTATTATTTATTGACTTTTATTATCAAATCAAACACCATGGAAAAAACCAAAGATGTACATTTACTTTTGTTAACCTTCTGTATATTATAGATAGACTATAATTTTTACTTCTCCAAGCTACAACCTCTAAATTTACTTGTTCTTTTTTTTCTCGTAATCACTGATCAGTAGCTCACGTGTATATATACACACGTACCACAGTTTGGGAACAGTTAATGTAAACTACTGTAAATAGGCAAACATTATACAGTATAATAATAATAATAATAATATAATAATAATAATACTTAAACAGAACTTGTTGAAATACCAATAATTTCTATTATTATAAATTCGAAATGATGATACCATCTTAAAGTTATAAAAATACACATCAATGAGGGACATTATAAATATGACGTAATATAATGGAAACATTCAAAATATAATTTATATAACTTATGACTGCATCTGATTTAAGAATGGGAATTTTGCATATATATATATATATATATATATATATATATATATAATAATAGGTGATTTCTCTGTTTAGTAATGCTTACAAGTTGCAGTGTATATACACACATATATTAATAGGTGTTAATAAAGTGTTTCTTTAGTGATCTGAGAAACGAAATTAATGAGGGTATGTGTCTGATATTTAGAGGTATAGCGTTCCAGATATCCGCCCCTTTGTAGGAAAGAGCATTTCCTGCAGTGTGCATTGAATAATTTGGTTTATGCATGAAATCATTGCGAAGCCTTTTATTACGATTATGGTTGGTCTGATGGGGCGGTAATCGCCCCGTAAATGGGCGAAGTATAGTTTCTGTTCTTAGCAACTTTGTACATACTGATACCGACAGTAAGTTTATGCAAGTCATTTAGTTATAGGTTATTTAAATCTAGTATGAGATTGTCTATTATCATTATTTGAAAGAGTTCGTAAGCATTTTTTATGGATTACTTCTAGCGGATATCGTATATAATTCTTTGTACTACCCCATGCTGTTATTCCATATTTTAAATGTGATGAATAAATGAGTAATACAGGGTGAGGAGAGCATTTTGAAGAATTTTTTTTTTTTAGTTTGACTATTATTATTATTATTATTATCATTATTATCATTATTATCATTATTATTATCATTATTATGTAGATAAATGTGGATATTTTCAATTTAATATATTGTGTGTGGCTTTTGAAAGTTAATTTAATGCAAAATAAAACTGGAGGTCATCGAAGTGGTTGGTAGAGGAAATGTATTTGGATAATTATTTCGTAGTTGAGCACAGACTGATTATGAATTTAAATCGTAAGGTCGGTCAAAAAAGTCCTCTGTCGCCAAACGCCATGTATGATACTGATACATATCGGTAAAAAAGATACGGACTTTCGCGATAGGACTTTCTGAATTGAGTGTACACGAACTTAAAAGGGTTTTGATATTTGTTACATAACTTGGTACAGTTTGAAAAGAAGTCCGGATACAGGCACTAAATTCATAAAAAGATTAAAAAATTACCAATTGGTAATACAGTGTTTTGCTAATGAGATTGGACCAAATACACAACACATTAACAAAGTACAACCATTTTTGATAAAGTTGTAATCAATTCGACAGCGAAGCGCAATATTTAGGCAAACCATTCCCTCTTTAACATATCGCCAAGTTTAAAGGACAGTCCCTTTAAGAATGGACAATGATCTTTTAAATATCGACATTTTATGCGATGTCCATCGGTTTTCATGTCCATTTGACAAATTTGAAATGCAGTTATGAAACATCAACAAATAAAACAATATAACAATGTATTTAATACTTTTGAAATACAATCGTTACGTTACGTAAAAGTTTAAGGACTGTAATAGTAAATTTATATATATATATATATATATATATATAATATAATATATATAATATATATATATATATATATATATATATATATATATTAATATATATATATGAAATATATGAATAAAACCACGAAGGAAAGGAAACACAGAATGGTGCTCAAGCGCTTTCGTCTAATGACATCCTCGGAACACTGAAGTACATAAAGAGTTCAGTGTTCCTGAGGATGTCATTAGACGAAAGCGCTTGAGCACCATTCTGTGTTTCCTTCCTTCGTGGTTTTATTCATCATAAATATTTTCACGTTTACTTTCGTGAAATAATTTATATATATATATATATATATATATATATATATATAATATTATATATATATAGAGAGAGAGAGAGAGAGAGGAGAGAGAGAGAGAGAGAGAGAGAAGATTACTTAACGTTATAAGGCGTTCTTTCAATACGTTCCGTTGAAGTAATTTAAAATAATACAGGGTGTTCAAAAAGTCACGAAAGTGACTATGCATGTACACTTCACCATATTAACTTGCGTGACTTTATAAACACCATGTTCTTTTGGATCTATACCTTCTTAGATCGACAAGTTCAGCATCGACACTTTAAAAAATTAACTTAACCTAACCTAACCTAGCGTAACCCAACCTATGCTAACCTAACCTAACTTAATCTAACCCACAATATACTTGACAGAACGTCAGGTCGATCAGCTGTCGTAATCCTGGTTCTTTTAATGCGTATATATATTTATTCGTCGAATGCAATAAAGTCCTCACAACTGGCATAGCTTTCAGTAAGTTTCCGTCTTCTGTTAAAGTTTTGTTATAATGACACGGTGGCATTCTGAAGTTCTGGTTCAGTCACCCAGGAAAAATCTGGTTAACTGAATATATATATACGTAATCCCAGGGGCGTCCACAGGATCAATTAAGTAAGGGGG
Organism: Bathynomus jamesi; assembly: GCA_023014485.1. NCBI lineage: Eukaryota > Metazoa > Arthropoda > Malacostraca > Isopoda > Cirolanidae > Bathynomus > Bathynomus jamesi. The sequence goes on from JAJOZX010004117.1 coordinate 370,256, forward strand.
CACTTCCAAATACAGGGGTGGCACAAGTATTTGCGTTTTGAAATTTACGTTGTTTGGGACAGCATTTCCTGCCTTCTGGAGGCAGTTAGGAGATTAAATTATAGGGCTTCAGATACTGAAAAATAAGATTTTTTTTAGACATCCTTTGTATGTCCATGATATTAGGGTGAAACCAGATACACAATAATTTGGTAGATATACAAGTTTATTATTCTTACATAGTATACATATAAATAAATGTCATGGGACTGAGAAGGTTAATGAAAACAGTATTGAGCTCTTTAAGTAATGTACGAGATATCCTTCCTAACGATCTCGTAGTCGCGTTCTCCACAACAAATTTTACATGTTGTAATTTTAATCACAGGATTTTCTCTTCATATCAACACTATGGGAAATTATGCAATATTAATAATATATATATAGTAAATATTAACAATATGGGAAATTATACAATATTAATAATATACAGGGCGTCCCAAAAAAATGTATACACACTTTAAATAATTATAAAGGCAGTGTTTATTAAAATACATTTCATTTTCAAAATGTAATAGAATCTACAGACATTATTTAATTGTTTTGTCAACGCCTGTTTTCAAACTGACGTCAGTTCTGGTCCAGGCACTGCTGATAACGCGAAGCAATGGAATCGCAAACATCACGAAACATTTCGTTTGGTATTTGTGTGCATTCTCGTTCAATGGCTGCTCTCAATCAGCGACTGTTGCAGGTTTTATAGCGTAGACTTTGTCTTTTAAGTATCCCCATAAAAAAAAGTCTAGTGGTGTGAGGTCTGGTGAACGCGGAGGGTATTCTACGAAACCCCTTCGTCCAATCCACATCCACATCGTGCCAAGTACCACTCGCAATACTCCACTCTTCGGTCCGGATCATCATCATCTTCATTAATAGCATGGACTAATCTTGGAATGTAACTTTTCCATTGACAGCGCTTCAAAATGCGGTGGACAGACGATTCTGAAATTCCTACCTCATGACTCGCTTGCCGCACAGATTTTCTTGGACTTTGGTGATACGTTTCCAGTACTCTTTCTTGCTTTGTGGGGCTTGTCGATGTCCGTGGTCTTCCGGAACGCTTCTTGTGGACATTCTGAACAGTTCCATCGGCTTCAAACTTATCTCTAATTCGAGTGATGGTAAGTCGCGTTGGTGGATCTGTTTGAAACTCCCTCCTAAACTGTCTTTGCACTTCAACTGCGCTTTCCTGCGTAATCCGAAGGAAACTTATGTTATATTCATTCACTTTGGATTGGCTGACGTACGTGTTGTTATAGCTGTGTTTAATGAATAATTACAAAGTGATTTGATTATTGTCCAACATGCAATCGTAGATGTCAAATAAATAACGCTCTGTTATTTATTTTCCTTCATAATGTCTTAGAGCCAGTGGTTCCCAACCTTTTTTTGCTGCGACCCTAAATTGGCCACTAACAGCAGGACCTCCCAATCCTCAGGGTTATGATAAAATTTAAATATGTATAGAAATATAAATTGAATTAAGAAATAGTGAATATAGTGACCTTTCGTGACCTTACTTGAGAACCCCCGCTACCTTGATTTGGGTCGCGACCCGAAGTTGGGAAGTCGGGAACCACTGTCAGACTTAGACAATACTATGTTTATTTATACAGCATACAGTACTGCCATTCTTACTGCATCGTCGAACCAGTACGCAGCTTTGTCATATCGACTTTGTGTATGGTCTGTTCACACGACTTTTCTGTCAAAAACATCGATGCGTTGATCAAATGAAAGGAATGTTGTCGAAAGCGTTTGGAATTTGCTCAGTCGCATTTCCAAAATATTATATTCTGTTTATCTTTGGATATTTTATTTCTTTTGGTAACAGTAATAAAATTTTAGCATTATTATATTTCTAGGCGAACTTTTCCCCGAAACTCTACAGGGTAGGCAAAAAGTCTAGGCACCCTTTCAAACTATTTGCGGATGTAATTTTTACATATCTCATATTATCATACCTAATTTTTCGCATTTTACTAATTTTTTGTTAAATTAAAAGTTAAATCAAATGTTAAAAACGTGAATATGCAATAAATTCTTTCTTTCACGTACACTATCTTATTTTGACGGGGTGGCCCAGACGTTTTGCAAACCCTATACATTATCTGCCCTGGCTGTACTTCACCTTCGGTTGGGATGAAGCCAAAAGGCTCTCATAAGAACTTGAGTATTGCATTAAAAATATATTTAAATTTGTTTTTATCTCGTCTCACACTCATTTCAAGCTTTCAGAAGACATTAACGAGGAAAACTCATGTTTGAAACAAAGATCTGAACACTAAACATGTACAAACATTCGCTAAACATTAGTAATAAACTCTTTACAGATGCCAGCCTCTGTCATTACAGTTGTAAAACGCATACAGGTCATTTTACAGTAATAATAATAAGTTAGAAGAGGGTCAGAAACGGGAATTGCACAGCGCTCAGGTCAGAGTGAAGAAACGGTCTATTGCGCGAACTTCTTGATTATTATTAACCGGCACCAGAAGGAGTCGAACCATTGACCGTGGCTCAGTGGGTAACACCGTTTCCCTATAAGCGACGTGAAGACGCTGAGATCAGGGGTTCAAACCCGACGGAGTTGAAACTAGCATTCGTAGCTCAGTGGGTAACAGTTTCCCTGTAAACGAAATGAAGGAATTGAGATCAGGGCTTCGAACCGCGATGATACAGTAATAATAATACAGGAGTTAAAGCAATGGGCTGCATTAGTTGGCCTGAGCTCTGTACTAGTCTGACTCTCCTGAATGAGTATATTATTATCCAGAGAAGGTGTAACAGGTCTTTATATGATAATAAAAACCCACTCTAATAGACAGAGTTTATTTCCCCGACAGTTTCGATGCCCACTGGCATCCTCTTCGGGTAGATACAGTATCCACCCGAAGAGGATGCCAGTGAGCATCGAAACTGTCGTGGAAATAAATTCTGTCTATTAGAGTGGGTTTTTAGTATCATATTTTGACCTTCACGTAGAAAAGTGAAGTTTTTTGCAGGTCTTTATATTTTTATTTCTAGGCCATTATTTATTTATCATACATTAAAACATTTAACAGTATGTAATATTACATATTTTCATACCTGTGAAATAACTGCAGTTCTCTCTATTCATTTACAGAAGTAGAGCTCAGTATAGAATTTACATACAAAGGAATACAAAGGAATACAAAGGACGCCAAACAATAACAGACAGGCTGGTCCCTACGAGGCTGTCTATTTAAGAAAGAAGGTAAAAAAATACATTTTTCTACATAACAGTATTTTCAAGTCTGTGAAATTACCAATTCTAAATTATTTTATGTTTTGTACCGTTTTATTACAGAAAAACTATATTCTGTTAATTTAAAACTGTAACGGAAATCTGTATTGTTACAGTTTTTATACAAAATTACGACAGGGATCTACCAAAAAAGATTAAAAAAAAAAAAAACAGCCAACAATTTTTCTCGTAATTTTTCGCTCCTTCATCGTATAAGAAGTAATTCGTCAATCAATGAAGCTTTCCCTTAGATTTTCTTTACGCAGGAAGGAGGGGGCCCAGGGCGAATGCCAAGCAAAAGCGCCCCTCCCCCCCCTCCATAGAAGAAGAAAAGAGCCAAAAATCAAGGTCAAGGGTTAAAATGCTCTGTCTAAGATTAGTAGAATTAAATTTTACCCTTTTAATTTATAAAAATGGGGATTTCTTATACAAGTTTTTAATGAAAAAGTAGCCCCCAAAAAATCATTTAATACAACTGTTGAGTGGGTTAATGAAGGGTGATAAATATTTTATTACCTCGCTTTACATTTGAATGCGCATGTTTTGAAAAAAAAAATATATATATATATATTTTAAAGCACGTTTACGTTTAGTGAACATTGCTTTGAGGGCAGACATTATACTGTAGAAGTAAACCGATTACCACATGTTTTTCGTGTTGTCGCGTATTCGAGATTATAACGACAACAGTGAGTGGACGGAACATCATAATTGCATTTTTTTCTGGGCTTCGGTTATAGTAGGTGATAGGTTTAGCTAGGTTAGGTTAGGTTAGGTTAGGTCAATTAAGTTAATTAAGTTAGGTTAATTACGTTAAGTTAGGTTAAGTTACGTTAAGTTAGGCTATTTAAGCGCTGATGAAATTTTCAGTTGACGATGGTGCGAAGCATCAACGGAAAACGAAAGGCAAACGGAGAATCCTACTCTTAAGAGCAAAATGATGGATATATATATATATATATATATATATATATATATATATATATATATGGTGTCCCGTAAGTCTGGAACCATAGGGCAAAATGATAAAAACGGCAATAAAAACGCCGAAGAGACTTTTGAGGACTTTGTGAAATGAGCGAGGATGGTAGCGGCTGTGTCATCGTCGGTGGATGTCCTCGGAGGTCCACTGCGTGGTTTATCTCCTATGGATCCCGTTTCCCTGAACTTTGCTACAAGTTTGCCGACACAGCTGCGTGTTATCGGCTCGCGGTCCGGATGCAATCTGTTAAATTCCTCAGCGACCTCCCTCTGACTCCGATTTCCTACGAGCAGAATTACCTGGATGCGTTCTTCCTTCCTCAAAGAAATCATGGGCACTTGCATAAACGGAAAAACATGAATTACTTATTTTGCCCTATGGTTCCAGACCTACGGGACACCCTGTGTGTGTGTGTATATATATATATATATATATATATATATATATGAGTGATTTGGCTAAACTAATGTGAAGGTATATTGCTGTCGAATCTCAGTATTTGAGATCGATGTTTGTAATCGATTTCAATGTGTTTGAAATGTACAGATCAATCTAGACCCTCATTAAAAATGAAGGCGAGCAACTCCTGCTCCAAGAGTCCTGGAGCAATAGTGGAATGCGCATTTCACAATGGGAGTCCGATAACTACGAGAGATAAAAGTGTCTCTAGACAACAACTCTTTTGCATAAATAGGATTACAGGTTTAAATACTGAAACCCGTTCAGAATGTATAACCTCTAAACCGTCATCTAACAGTTTTTCAGCTGTCAGAATTATCTTTTTAATGCGATAAAATAATGAATTTGATACATATATATATATAAACTTTTATTATAGAATAAATTATAACACTGTATACAGTTCCGGAAAAAAGTTCGCATATAAATTTAATTTTTTTTTTAAAAAGCATAAAAAATTACTAATTAGTAATGACTGAGGGTTTTTTTTTTTGGTTTTTTAAATTGTATTACTGTGACCAAAATGAATACAAAATATCGAAAGGAAAATAAAATATTATCAATTATTAATTTTTCACGCTATAGGAATTTTATGTTTGGAGGCGAATTTTTTTTTTTTTTTTTTTTTTTTTTTTTGGTATGAAATTACGCAGTAATTAAATGATATATTTGGTGATTTAATTTAGTTTACCAGATTTTCTTTCCACTGAAAAAACAAAAAAAACAAAAACAATTTCGTAAACCTAATCAGTAAACATCACCTTAAGAACGTGTTTAAACATTCTTCCTCTTTCAGACTTAGTTAATAAGCATCGTACGTAATGCTAAAAATTCATGCTTCATATCTCGCAAAAGACATTCGTCTGAATACGTATTTCAACACTACATATTTATTTATTCCCTAACGACGATTTGGAATCTAGTTTTTGTAAGTTAAAATGTTTGTAAATAATTTAAAATTTTACTCGTAAATTTATTATTTTTTTTAAGTTTATTTTAAAGAATTTTTAACTTTTTTTTTTTTTTAAAGTTTTGCGAAACCAAGTATCTTCCTGTATAAAAAACAGACGGGTGTGTTTTAAAAAAAATCGTATACAGTACTATATGGATCAAGGGTCAAAGAGATCGTTGGTACAAACCTTGAAAGTATAGTAAAATTCTTAACAATAAGAGTCTGATTTTCATATGGTTCGACCCTTAATGTTGTTGTTGTTTGTGTTGCAGCAAAACAGTCAATTTTTTCGTTTTTCTTTTTTTTACAGTATTCTTTAGATCACATCTCTACAATCACTTCCTCAACCTCTAGATCAGTGGTTCCTAACCTTTTTTTGACTGAAGGCACCCCCGATGTTATCTGTTCTTTCATGGAACCTTGCCTGAAAAAAAAATTTCCCCTACTTTTCAACAGCCAGTTCCTCTCCCCCCCCCCGCCCCCCAAATCGCAAATGTTTTGTTTAATTTAAAATTTCCACATCTTTCACTAACTTTTCAATCTTCAATAACTTATTTTTGTTATTTTCATAAAATTTCGGTTCACCCTGTTGGGAAACACTGCTCTAGATTATAATAGCGTCTAATAGAAATACGGTTTGGGAAATAGTTCCCTTAGAATCATATTTTTTTTTTAAATCCTAAAAAAAAAAAAAAAAAAAATAGTAATCCAGAAATGAGGGCGTTTCTACTTTTGAAATTTTATTACTGTCACCAAAAAGCATAAAATATCCACAGAAAAACAGGATACATTACCAATTAGTAATTTTTTGATGTTTTTTTAGATATTTTCTGTTTGTACGTGAACTTTTTCCATAAACTGCGCGTACCTAAAAAATTCTTGGCAATTAGGCTTCTGAATAAGGTCCTGTTATAATTATTTTTGGGGCGATTATTGTGTTCAATATTAAAAACAAAAACAAAAAAAACAAAAAAAAATGTAGCATTGAAATGACTTTTACTGAAATAACTAAAGAGTACGAATTATGCGTAGGCATAAAACCCTCATAGAAATATGGGATTAAAAATGTATTAATTTATTATTTTTTAGGCACTCCCTTATAAGCTGATCCTACGGTGTTTGGTTATTTGCTCCAAGGTTGTCATTTCAACCCCGTGATTGGAGTTTCAGACTGCGCAGAATAAACAGAGATCGAGAGATCTATCCTGATAATAGTGATTGGAGTTGTTTAACGGGTCCCTCGTAACGGCAAAAGTCACCTGACGGAGGGGACTTACAGTTTTACGTGGGATCCCAATCATCTAAGGGTTGCTACATCATCCGAACGCGGAAGAGAAGGATCACCCATTCAACTACTAAACAAACCAAACGTCGCTTAACCTTGCTAACCTAACGGAAAACGGTGTTGAGACGTGGCCTCAAGAAAACTATAGAAATGTCATCAGTAAAGAACGTCCTGAGAAAATATGATGATTTTAAACGTTTTTCAAACTGACTTCGGTGAAGAGCAAACAAAAACAATAATAACATTAAATGAGGAGTGCCAAAACCTGGCACTGTGCTCAGGCGGTCCATTACGCTAACTCCTAGATATATTATTAACCAACACTATCGGAAATCAAACCCCGCCCTCGCTGGCTTGACTTCACTCATTGGGAAACGGTGATACCCACTGAGCCATCGGCGATAGCGAAAATGTATGATGACCTCCACATTCAAATTTCACTTATTTTGAAGAGTATCCTTCGGACAAACGCTTTTCATTTACTTAAACCATTTTAAACTCACAATTCACCAAACATATAATGATTTAGTGAGCAACTTTCCCTTAAAATATATATAGTCACCTGAGTGGCCTTCTGGTTTAGACATCTGGGTACAAATTTGAAGGGCGCGGGTTTGACTCTTGACTCAGACTGTGACGTCTTGGCGGATAGTAGTTCGGATTCCACATTAAATTATAGGTTCAAGGTGGGACAACAAGGCTTGGCCTTTTTCTGAAGAAACGATCAGGCCGGAACTATATATATATATATATATATATATATTAATAAGCAAACAACCACAAGGAAAAGGAAACACAAAGTCCGAGCGCTTTCGTGATATATTCACATTATCAAGGAGAAACAGAAAATTTCCTATTTTCTGTTCCTCCTTGATAATGTGAATATATCACGAAAGCGCTCGGACTTTGTGTTTCCTTTTCCTTGTGGTTGTTTGCTTATTAATAAGGTCACGTGTTATTTTGTGATTCTAGTGCATATATATATATATATATATATATATATATCTTTTAAAAAGGTGTGATCTTAAGTTGTGTGATCTTAAGGGAACCTTCTTCATTCTTAAGGAAAAAAAACCAACGTTTCGAGCTTCTTTGCTCATTATTAAAGCTAGAATTTACTATAGATTATAATTAAAATCACGTTGAAATAACTATAAACTCCTGGTATTTAAGATTGTCCAATTTCGGAAAATAATTCACCTACAAACCGAAAATTTTTAAAAAAATCGAAAACAAAATTGTAATTTAGGAATAAAAGCGTTTTGTTTTCGAAATTTCATTCCTGTCACCAAAAATAATGAAATATCCAACGAAATATTTACTAATTAGTAATTTTTTATACTTTTTACAAATTATTTTACGTTTCTAGGGGAACTTTTTTCTGAAGTTGTACATATTGCTGAAAGAAAGAAGTTACAAAATATTAACATCGTGACATTATACAAGTGGTAAAAATGTACATAAAATAGGGGCAGGGCTGCCGTGAGGCGAGATCAAAAAGGGCATTATGGCCCGGGCTCCCACCCTGAGGAGGACCCTACCTGTTCTGGTTCCCTTCTAAAAGTATAGGTATTATTAGGGGCTCTTACACCATTTTAAGCTCGGGGTCCCCCGAATCCCCCCGACACCCCTGCTGTAGACAGCAAATGAAAGAAGGGTATTTGGGTATTTGGGCATTTGGGCATTTGGAAGATTCTTCTCGTGGCTGAAGTATGACTTCAAATTTGGACAGCTGGTGGAAACGAAATAAAAATTGACTTAGAGTTAAACTAGCCAACGTTCGTAGCTCAGTAGGTAACACCATTTCCCTGTAAGCGAAGTGAAGACCGTGAGGTCAGGGGTTCGACTCCCGATAGTACTGGCGTTATCGCAATGGTCCACATTCGTCTGGACTGAGCGGCGTTTCTGGCCCTTTTCATTGATTTCATTATTAGTCTGGCCTGAGGCCACGCTTTAGGGTAAAGTGTGACCAATAAAGAAAGATAAGAGGTCGGATTTAATTTTTTTTTTAACTTAAATATTCATAGTATGCGAAATTATGGTATTGAATGTCTTTTATCACAGTGGGTATGATGAATGGAGGCTGCTGAACAATTTAGCAATTATCTGATTTTGTACGAAAGCCACGTTTCATAAAAAAGAGTGATTTATAAAGAATTTTAAAATGAATTTCGTTCAGAAAAGAGAGACTAAACAAAAATGATAACCGAAGTTAATTAAATTTTATTGTTTCGAGTATCTATATATTGTTGGTGGTATGCTGCTGAGGTAATTGAGGCATTAGTGCCCAAACCTGTATGGGTAGGGTTTCGACAAACTGAAGTGTTAAATGCATTATTTTATTTGATTACTTCCGGGTTTAAAAATGGCAGTGAATTATTGACCACGTTCTCTTTGATGAATTTCATGCCACGGTATTGGACGTTAAGATAATATAAAAAAATTGTAAGAATAAAACTGTGTCGTCCACGTATTTTTTGCAGAAGGTGGATGCCATTTCTGCTAGGTATCATTGCAGCCAAGTCTTTTCACGATGGCAAAGAATAATGTTAGCTCGGGCAGAATTCAGCTGTGAACCTATAGACAGAGTGTCCAATTGCTGGTATTATTAGCCATCAGATGTTTGGTGAATAATTACATTCACAACACTAAAAACTTCGTACCAAAATCCTAATTTAGCAGGAGAAGGAAAACTAAATGTTGGATGTAGAATGCTTGCACGCATTCAAACATAATTATTACAGTCGGAAAAAACAAAGCGGATTTTTTTTTTTATGATTAATTATATGCCAACATGAATTTAAAACGAAAAATTCACTTAAGATATCGCTTATCAGTTTCGGTAGATCACCACGATTATCTTGTAAATTTATCTAAATTTTAAGCCAATTTCGATAATCTTAACTCTGAGTGTCATAATTACTTGAGTGTTTCAGTCAAACCAAAAGAATAGAAGCGTCCGCTTTATTTTGGTTGTAACTTAAAAATTAGATACAATAACAGATAGATACGTACATATATAGGTAGATAAATAACTAGATAGATACATCCGAGTATGTTTTTCCCGTATTTTCATCTGAAACCGAACAATGTCTGCATCATTAGACAGCCTCGTAGTAACTGTGAACATTTCAAACATTTACTGATGTACAGCTTTGGAAAAATATTCGCTTACGAACATAAACTTTCTAAAAAACATAAAAAATTACTAATTGCTAATATTATTTTTATTTTGCTATTTTATTCATTTTTAGTGAGAGTAACTATTAAAATTTTAAAAACAAAACTTAGTTATTACCAATTACCAATTTTTTATGCTTTTTGGAAATTTTGTTTCTAGTCAAACTTTTTTCCGAAACACTACAATCTCGAAATTTTAGTAGAAATACTGTTTTAAACATAATTGTAAGGGATCACCTGAAGATCAGGGCCCCCCAGCCTTCTTTAGTTAGCCTTATGAGGCTAACTAACGAAAATATCACGACCTAACCTAACAAATCGTTAGGTCAACTGTACGCCCTTGACGATTGGTTAGGTAGGTCGTGATATTTTCGTTAGTTAGCCTTATAAGGCTAACTAAAGAAGGCTGGGGGGGGCCTGATCTTCAGGTGATCCATTGTAAGTATAAGCATTATACTTAAGAACATAATTAAATATCGTGAAGGTATAATGGAACATTTTTAATAAACTATCCCTGCTGTAGACAGCAAATGAAAGAAGGGTATTTTTGTATTTGGGCATTTGGGCATTTGGAAGATTCTTCTCGTGGCTGAAGTATGACTTCAAATTGGGACAGGAGTGGAAACGAAATGAAAATTGATTTAGAGTTAAACTAGCCAGCATTCGTAGCTCAGTAGGTAACACCATTTCCCTGTGTCCATTGCGCTCACTTCCAGATTATCATTACCAGCACCATCGGCATCGGGGATCCAACCCCTGATATAGTGTGTTTGTTTAAATGATGTTACCCACTGAGTTACACACACACACACACACACACAACACACACACACACACACACACACACCGATGTGCATATTAACTGCATCACGTATAAAAGTTATCAGACATACACAGTTTTAAGCCTAAATGTATTCTAGCAGTGATTCTATGATCCAGGTAGTGTTTTGTCATACAGAACATGGGTACCAGCTACTAATTAACGATAAGTTCGACTGTGCATGCGAACCTGCAACCAATCGACAAGTTCCACGATACCAACTATACCAGCTTCAGTGTCCGTCCGAAGTTCATACTAGCGGAACATTAAGTATGAAGGTGGATCAATGGGTCATGGATGTGATTTCTCGTGAGCATTCTAAAATAATTACTGTGGCTGACCACATTTCAAAAAGCACGCCGCCGCTTAATCGCTAGTGGAAGATTCGCCAGAAGATCAATAAAAAAAGCAGCTTCTAATGCTTGAAATGAAAAAGGAAAAGGTTAGATTGAGTTAAAAAGTACAAAAACATGACAAAAAAATAATGGCGCAGGGCAATCTTTTCAGACGAGTCATTTCTTTGTGCAAGTGCAGCGAAGTGAATCAGTGTGTAAAATATCGTCAAAAGATGATTTCCTGGGGTCCTTCAGCTATTATGGCATCGGTTCACTACATCTTGTTGAAAGAATGATGAGATTTCCTCAATATATTGAAAGAAATTTGATTCACAAGTTCACTAAGATTTCCCAATGGAGGTGGTGTTTTCCAGCAAGACTTAGCGCCATGTCACTCTTCAAAAGTTGTGACTAGGTCTTTCGGGTTTTTCAAAGAGGACAACATTCACGTGTTAGATTGGCCGGGGAACTCTCCTGATTTAAACTCAATTGAGAATCTTTGGGCTACTGTGAAATCAAGACTTAGAAAAAAGGATTGTATAACAATGGCGAAGCTGATACAGGCAATAATTGCAGTGTGGTACAGAGATGAACATATTACATCAGACTGTGCTCACTTAATAGATTCAATGCCAAATCGTGTTCAACAAAAGATAAAAAGTCGTGGTGGTCGTATCATGTACTAGAATTACAATTGTCATTGTTAAAATGTTAATAAAAATTTAATATATTCAAGTATTTGTATTATCTTTGATCCCGTTTTTCTTGTTGATGTAATTGATATGCACAAGGATGTACTGTATATATTCCTAGATAGTACGACAAGGATCGTTGCAAAGACGACATAAAAGCGCGGAACAGAAAATTAGATTACGGAATAACTGCATGTATACAGTTGATTCAGAAAGTCCTTTCGTGAAACTTCATTTTTTTTTTTAACTGATAAATATTGGTAAAAAACATGGCGTTCGAAGGAAATTACTTTTTTAAAGAATTATACGTACATAAAGGAACTGACATTGACTGACAATCATAAGTTTCCGATTTTATGAATTATCGGCAAACAAGTCGCTTCAGCCAATCATTTAGTCCTAAACAAAGATGAACCCCCAACTATCCCTAAGCGAGTTGTACCCGACGATCTGACCACGTACATACTTAAGCCCATAAATACCACACGGCCGTTTGTTGCCATTTTTCCTCCCGTGGTTCGGATCCCCCGTAAAACTGTAGGTTCCCCCACCCCTTGTTATATGACCTTAGATAAATAATCATTACATTAAAATGACATTTTTTTTATCGCTGAATCGTGCTCCGCTTAAAACCGATTAGATCATTAATCAGCGACAATTAATCAGCGACATTAATCAGCGACAATTAATCAGCGACATTAATCAGCGACAATCGGGGTTTGCAAATGTATCGAATGTATTAATTGCTATTGAGCGACAAGATTTTTAAAAATTTTCAAATGTTTTCCATTAATATGCGAACAGATACAATAGGTTTTAAGTGGGTCACGATTCAGCGGTGAAAATCAACAACAAACGACCGTGTGACAAGGACTTAATGTTTATTATTTAAAACATTATTTGAAAGATCTTCAACAATGGAAAAGAGACTTCATTCTGAGAACAAGAAAGAAGAGAAGACCATTTTAAATATAAAATGAAATGAGAAAACTATTGAATGAATTACCCGAGTTTCTTTTGTCAAAAGCGTGTGGCTGAGAAGTCAATGGAACATTTTTGTTCCCTCGCTACCAAATCTGAGAACTTGTTTCACGTTCTCAGATTTGGTAGCAAGGGAAACAACATCAAACAACATCAAACAACACCAAACAACATCAAAACAAACAATAAACATAAAATACAAACAATAAACATCAAAATAAACAATGAACATCAAAATAAACGGTCTCTGACTTACACATTCTGAAAATGAGAAAGTATTGAATTAAAGTTTAGTAAACATATGTAAAAAGATTATCAATTCAACCACTTGCACTTGGATATGATAAACCAAAGCATTATTTGTTTCCAATGGTGATAAACCACGTATACGTAAATCTCGGTAGTACGATGACGCTCGGTAGAGCATTGACAAAAGAAAATAGACACCCCCCCCCCCCATAGTTTTGAATTTGATAATAAAATTAAATTAATATTAACATATTTATTGAATGAATATATTTAGAATCGTGCTGCTTTTCTCTTTGCATTATGTAAAGGTGATACACGTTCTGGCATTCCATCGATGAACTTTGACATTTGTTCTTGAGGACAATCATCGTGGGGTTTATTCACTTTTGTCAACCCTTTGTATACTGTGAGCTGCTCGTACCCTGAATGGCTGTATGGGTGGAGCGGTGCTTTGTAAGACAGTGAAACCTTTGCTTTATATCTACAACTTAAACTATAAACATTATGTCCCAAAACCAAAACAGTCTATATATATATATATATATATATACAGGGTGGGCCGAAAGTCTGGATCCATAGGAAAATATTTATTTTAATACATAAATTACAACAAATGGTAAATACTTAAAATGAATATCAACTTTAACTCGTAAATGCGTATCCGTGATACTGTACAGTGGTTCGTACTCCAGTATAAACAACAAATTATAACAAATGCTCAAATTGGCGGCCTCTGACATCGAGACACTTAGGGATGGAATTTATGATTTTTAATAATTCTTCGAATTGACGTTCTCGAGATGCGTGTTTCATTTGATAATCTTCTTGTTGACTTTACTGGACTATTCGTTAAAGTTTCACATACCATTGCAGAGGTATTTTCATCAGTTGCAGTTTTTGGACGACCAGAACGCCGTCGATCATGTACACTTCCTGTTTCTTTGAAACGTTTAAACAACTTGCCAACAGTCGCATGTGTTACTGGATGCTTATCAGGATGATTTCTATTGAATTCGGTAGCAACTTCTCTGTGTGTAGCGCCCTGTCTTGCGTACATGAGCACAAGTTCTACCCGGTCTTCTGTTGTTAGATTCGAAGCCATTTCTGGGCTGAAATAAAAAAGTATTTGAGTATTTATACTGGAGTACGAACTACTGTACAGTATCACGGATACGCATTTACGAGTTAAAGTTGATATTCATTTTAAGTATTTACCATTTGTTGTAATTTATGTATTAAAATAAATATTTTCCTATGGATCCAGACTTTCGGCCCACCCTGTATATATATATATATATATATATATATCAACCTTTCAAATGTTCCGTGCGATTGATTGCTCATTTCACGAAGGTCAAGCTTGTTGCCCCTCCTCTCGAGTTGGCCTGGTGAAGTAGTGAGTTGGTTTCTTGCACTCTCCACCTCACATAGCCAGGTACGCCCAGCTCATCGGGGATTGTTCTGAGCCAGGCGTCTATTCTTCTTTTAAAGATGTCCACCGCAATACCACTCGTGTTCCTTAGGTCTTTGGCCAGCTGATTAAACAGTTTTGGTCCTCTCACAACAAAATTATTTTCTTTCAGGGTTTAGGATGTTCCCTGTCTAGCCTTTAATTTCGGAACACGACACAGTCTTCCTTTTCTACTTTCCACTGTTCTTCGTGGAGTTACTGGGTTCAGAGTAAGATTAGGGACTAGTTTCTCCATTATTTTCCAAGTGTAAATAATGGTGTGTGTGTCTCTTTTCCTTTCCAGTGAATATAGGTTTAATTCGCGGAACCTTTCCCAGTAATTTAGTTCATTGCACCCATTGATCTTGGCTGTGAAGCTTCTCTGAATCTATTCTAGCTGTCTAATGTTTTCTTTTTTATATGGGCATGTTAGGACCGAGCAGTATTCTAATTTGGGTATGATCAGTGTTTTCAGTAGAGGAATCAATATATTCCTTATCCCTTCGTTTAAAGGTTCTCAGTATCTGCCCAGTTATTTTCTTTGCTCTGTTTACTGCTATCTTTTTTTGGGTTTCAAATTTCGCATCATCAGTCATTACAACCCCTAAATCTTTTGTTTTAGAATTTCTCTGAATTTCCTGTCCATTTGAGGTATAATATTCCATGGATTTTAGGTCCTCTCTTTTTCCGTACCGTAACAGCTGAAATTTCTCAGTGTTAAACTTCATATTGTTGTCTTCCGTCCACTTGTAAATTCTGTTCATGTCGGTTTGTAGAGATCCTATATCTTCTGGGCTTCTTATTTTTCTACTGATCTTTGTGTCATCGGCAAAGGATGTTACTGTGCTGTCTCTGGTAACGTCCTCAGCTATGTCATTTAGCACGATTATGAAGAGTAGTGGAGCCAATACTGTTTTATATATATATATATATAAGAAGTAAATAGACACCCTTAATTTTATGGTAAAATGTATGCATCCAAATTTTTTTGCCATTATTATGACTAATATTCGTTTCCTACATTTCTATCCTTGAAGAAGGACTTATGCCAATATTCTCAAGTGGTCAAATTGAAAAAGACAGCTGCCTGTTCATGGAAGATGGAGCCCCCATGCCACACTGCAAAAAAGACGAAAGAATGGGAGGAGCGAAATGGTATCAAACGACTTCCTTGGCTGAGTCAGTCCCCTGACATGAACCCCATAGAACACGTGTGGGCAATACTAGACAAGACTTTACGTAAAAAGCCCAGAAAACCAGCAACACGATCAGAATTGTTGAATCTTTTACGCCAAACATGGTTAGAAATACCTCAAGCTACAATTTCAGAACTCATTAAGTCTATGCCTAGGCGAGTTGCTGCTCTTAAAGCAGCTAAAGGAATGTCAACAAAGTATTAATAGCTAAACCTTAATTGTTCAAAAATTAAAATTTATTGGTACTCTAATTTTCAAATAAAATTGTTACAGCAAAATCTGGGCTGTCTATTTACTTCTTACATGTCTCTGTATATATATATATATATATATATATATATATATATATATATATATATATATATATATATATATATAGAGAAACCCGCAATAAACGCGGGGGACTTAGCCAATACTTTAAAAATTGAAGTCATCACAACCCAACAGTGTTCCAGCCTGTCACACGAGGATTGAAAGTTGCCTTTGTCCTCACCAATCTACAGAAAGGAGTGCTCGCTTCTGCAAGAGTCGCTCACGTGCCAGGCTGGAACAATGTTGAATTGTGGTAACTTGCAGTTTTAAAGCACACACACACAAACACACACACCACACACACACATATATATATTAATATATATATATCCAGCCTTCACTTCGGGAAGTTTCCAACGAAGATTTATGAGAACCAAAATATCTTTCACTTCAAACCTTATTTCCTCATATCACTAATAATAATTATATCTTATATTTACAAAGATATTATGCAATGTTGGATCTACTGAACCCAGACATGAATAATTAATAAACTACTGTATATCTAATATGATATATATATATATATATATATATATATATATATTATAGGGTGTCTCAGAAGTCGCGCACCATAGACTTTATTCAGACTTACGAGGTTTACGAGTCGAAATGGTTTAGAAGTGATGTTTAATTACAATATATGTTCGATTAATGAAATTAATAGTATGTACAATTAGTTAAAAAGCTACTGTATCTTAAAATAATTAAATTGAATGAAGCTATATTAGCTAAGGGTGTCTCAGAAGTCGCGCACCATTGGGTAATATAGCTTTATTCAATGTAATTATTTTAAGGTACCTTTTTGATTAATTGTACATACTATTAATTTTATTATTCGAACATTATGTGTGTGTGTGTGTGTGTGTGTGTGTGTGAGCCTAATTGATTGTGTGTATGCCAATTTGGTAACTATAAATAAAGCATTTGCAATACTGAATAAAACGTGGCCACGTTCTAAAACCGCTTCCAGTTAAACCAGCATGGTTAAGCTACGTTGCATCTGTTCGGTAGTTGTATGGGAGACACTCTTGCGAATTCAGATGATGTAGGGACCCGTAGATGGTTCGAAGCCCCCATAAAGCTATAGGTACCCTCCGTCACGTGACCTTTACCGTTACGTAGGAGATTAAAGACCCTCAAATTCTATTATTACTTTGGATGTGATGTACTATGAAGGAAGACAGATCAGGAAGGATTTCTCCTTCGACAATTTCTTTAATAAAGAAATTAAATTTTTTGTATGGTGACACAACGAATATTTTCAAAGGAGAAATTTGCCAAAAGACGTTAATTTATTTAGTTATTTATCGTTGGTAAGTCCGTAATTACGAGAATATTGTATTAAAAAATTATTGGGTGAAATATGGAGGGTTGCATTTTTGCGAATGAACGAGAAATTTTGAGGACTTCCGAGTATTTTGTGACTATCTTTTTTTTTGTGTGTGTGTTCAAATTCCGCGGTCGGTTGCCATTCTCAGGGCCTCAAGTAACTTGGGGGGACCGGAATTAGTCCTTTTACACTACATTCAAAGAGAGAGAGAGAGAGAGAGAGAGAGAGAGAGAGAGAGAGAATATAAATAATACCGAATATGTAATGATAAATTAGAAGTTTACGCCCTAAACATATTTATAAGAATCCAATTTTTCTTTATTTATTTAAATCATTTTAAGGAAAATTATTATTATTATTATTATTATTATTAATATTATTTATCATAAGTAAATGCAAATCTTTCCACGATTTTCCTATTATTTAACTGTTATGTTTGAGAAATCCAACAGAAAATTAAAATTGGGAATCTATTTTCGATTTTGAATTTATTTCTAGAAATAATTTTTTGGAATTAATTCAAAGGGTGAGGATTTGGAGCGCAAATAAATTTAGATTTTTTTACTCAATCACATTAATTTATCGAAGAATTCTTATCGGGACGAAACAAAGTTGTTGGAAATTTGCGGGAGGGAACACCAAACGATAAAAAAAAAAAAAAAACCTAACGTCGCTTAACTTCGCTGATCAAACGGGAAGTGGGTCGCGACGTGGATACACGTAACTCGAGGTCGAGAAATTAATTTTTGGATAAAATGGAGCTAAAAAAAAAAAAGTTGAAAGCGAAGAGACACGTTGAATTTTAATTAGAATCGCGTTACGTGTAAGGTAAGGTAACAACCTGGATAGAAACTCATTTCCCACACTGTGGGAGGGGCGAGCGAGAATGCCCAAAGGGTAACTCGAGCCCGAGCATTGACAAGATAATTGGTCAATCCAACCTAACCCAAACGACAACAGCCGGGAGCGAACCTAGAACCTCACCGCCTAGAATTCAACACCCAGGTTCATAGTCTACTAATACTTTTTTATATTCTAACTCTTTCTTCTAACACATTCTAACACACGCTTAAGACTTTATATTTGGACTCTAGACAAACAAAGTACAGTGTTCAAAACTACGAATCCAAGTTTTGTTAAAAGTGAACATATAAATGGTATTTCAAAATAAATTTTGTTTAGATTAAAAAAATATACGTAAGACCATATTTACTTGGAATTTATCATTTTCAAATTTCCTATACATGAAATCCAATTCCAATTCCAAGTAAATATACTCTTAGATGTGTTTAATCTAAAACATATTTATTTTGAAGAAACATCATTTATTTTGTTCAATTTTAACAAGATTAAAAGTCATAATTTTGAACACAAATCTGTTTGCGTTTAAAGTCCAACTAAAGTTTTTGTTTAAAGTAAATAAATAGTTTTCTGAGTGCAAGCTCCGTAACATATAATTTACGCAGATTATCCCGAACGAAGGAGGGAGTTGTTCTAAATGTTTAAGGATATGTCAAAATATTACGTTTAAAAAATGTATTTCGCAAATGCATTTGAAAATTAAAATTTAATGGAAAGTATTTTAAATTTTACTTTGGCGACTCTTCAATTCTAACGGTTTTAAAGTCGCTGTTATACGTATGTTCATTCAAACATCAAATAATGTCACATAATGTGTGTGTGTGTGTGTGTGTGTGTGTGTGTGTGTGTGTGTGTGTGTGTGAAAAGGGAGCAAAGTAGCCATGGAAAATTAACCTCAAATCGAACCTGCTTCTATATACGTCAAATTCTTTGAAATGACATTTGGACTTCCTCTTTCATAAAAACTTGGCCTATACACTTTCGAGACTGAGGTCATCTTCAGGCCTATACCCTAATTAAGCTTAATTCCTTCATAGGATCGCTTCTGGGCGTGCCTACAAGGATAACTAGTTCATCCTTACTCTTTCGTGCTCCACTTATAAATAGAAGAATTTGGATGATTTGAGCATTCGATCTTAGCCGTTCACAAGATGTGGTTCTGGAGTAGCTTAGTAAGTCTTACTTTAAAATATATATATATATATATATATATATTGTTTTTATTGTAAATCTTTTTTTTACGTAATATGTAAATAGAATTTAAAGAAAATTGAAGTAAATTTTTTGAATTCAAGTGCTTACGAAGAATTGGTTTTTTTTTTTGTTTTGGGTTTTTTTCATTTTAAGTCCTACGCAGAGAAATGAATTAAAATTTTAGTATTATTTCCATTCAAAATCTTAAAAAATAGTGAGAAAACGTGATTTTCATTTAAAAATTTAAAATATTTGCTTAACTATTAATCGTATTTCGTGGTTTCTTTTTTCGGTTTAAAGATTTTTTGTTTACAATTTTTTACGATTTTTAATTTTTTTTTTGTTTTTTAGCACTTTTTCTTTATTTTAGTTTTTGGAAGGGACACTAATTTTAATTTAATGTATAAAAAAAACGCTTTACACTAAAATCTGAGTGAATTTTAGCCTTTGTTTATAAATTCAATTTGTTATGTTGTGAATGGGAAGAATTTGCTTTACTCAGTGGGTAGCACCCTTTCCCTATAAACGAAGTGAAAAAAGTGAGGGAGGGAGTTCGACCCCGACGATAATCCAAGCGTTAACGTCATGAACTGCATTAGTCGGTCTGAAGGTTGTGCCAGTTTGTGTCCCTTCTAACTCTTTATTATTACATAGTTTTGTCTTCAAATAATTTTGCCTTCAAAGTTCTTGTTTTGAATATAAATTATGGATTTTTTAAAATTTAACTTAATTTATTTTCGAGATGTTCTTTCGCGTTTTCCTTTACACACACACACACACACACACACATATATATATATATATATATATATATATATATACACACCTTCAGATAGGTTACAACTGCTCTCCATAAACCATATTAGAAAAAAATAGATATGAGTAAATATTATGGGCGAGAAAACATGATCGGTATTATTTTAAAAAAATTTAACCCATCAGCATGGGGATGACGTTTCGGGACTTACTCCCTCCATCATCAGGGAATTTTTTTTTATTTATTACGAAATTTTGCTTAAGAGCTTAATTTTTTCGACTTTGCAACGACAATTAAGTATATTTGAATTAATTTTAGCTTCTCAACTATTTTCATTGAAACGTAATCTGCTGCAATTTTAATTCAACCGAAATTGAACACCAATTTTTAATCTTAATTTTTATTACGAGTTTTATTCAATTAATTTATTATTTTAATGTAATTCGTATAATTTTAAAATTAACAAGAACGGATCAATGAGTATTAGAACTGTTGATCCCCGAAAGGTGTGAAAGCTTATTCATAATCAATGACGATCATTAAGCTAGAAACGAACTTGGCACGGCGTTTAGTCTAGAGTGACGGTGGTCACTCACCGTCACTCTAGACCAGTGGTGCACAAACTTTTTTGATGTGAGGGCCAAGCGAAGAAAATAACTAAATGTATTAGCCTACTTACTTTCCATCTAAGTCATAAATTGGGTCACTTTTATATTCTAACTTTTTCATTGAATTGAAAAGACCCGTGGGGCCACTGAAAAGACCCGTGGGGGCCACATTTGGCCCGCGGGACAGGGTTTGTGCATCACTGCTCTAGACAAATGCGGCCCATTGCGATAACTCTTGTTGTTATCTATTATTTACTATTATTAACAGCACCACCGGGAATCGAACCCCGACCTCAGTGTCTCGTTTTCACTTATAGGAAAACGGCGTTACCCACTGAGCCATAGACACCGGCGTGTGAACATTTTAATTTCATTGTTTATCCTATGATTGAGGTTGCTTACAACCAAGCTTAGAGATAGTTTTGTTTGCCACAGCATGTATCATCAAATTCACCAAGCGTGTTATTATTACGTATTTAGATTTAATTAATTCACTAATTATTAATTGATCAGTTAATTATTACTTAATAATTATAATCAATGCGCGAGCCTTCGTGTAACTTATCTTTAAACGTATCTGCATTATCAAAGTAATATTTAATACTTGAGGCGACAATTCCGTGTGTTTGCTGTTTGGTGCAGATGTTAAGGCTAATATTCGTCCTATAGCTTTTTGCAGCGAACGCACTTATCTCAGTGGGTAACACCGTTTTTCCTATAAGCAAAGTGAAGTCACTGAGGTCGGGAGTTCGAATCCCGGTGGTGCTGGTAATAATAATACAAGAGTTAGCGCAATGGAACGCATAAGTTGGCCTGAGCGCTATGTTAATTTTTGGCCCTACTCATTCATTATTATTTTAGCGTTTACAACTTTTGAATAATTTAGGATATTGAAAGATAAGCTAGATAGTCAATAATCAGTTAATAAGATAAGATGGATAATCAGTAGATAATTAATTAATCAGAAAAGCTAAATAATCAGTTAATAATTAATAATTAAATAATTAAGGCTCAATATATAATTAACATAAACTTGATGACTCTACCTACTAGATGTCGCAAGCATTAATGCTGAAGTCAATTTGTTAAAGAGATATGAATTTTTATTCTATTACAAACCTTTCTTGGACACCCCGTATATCTCTATTGCGCAAATTGATAATATATTATTTATATTTTAAGTATACGATATCAGAACAATTTTAAAAATATGTAAATTTTACATCAGATTTAGGTCGATTATTCTATCAAAGCCTATCTATATCTAGAGTGACCATGCACGCTTGTACAAAATTTCACACTCTTTTGTGAGATAGAAGGAAAGCCAGTGAGACCATAAATTTACAAAATACCACACTCCACAGCTGCACTCAAAAGTTATTAATAAGCTCGTGAGTTTAAAATAAATATTAAGGTATCACTGTTCATAATTATTAATATGTACATGTTATAATGCGAGTTTGGACTGACTAGATCTAGGTAAGCTTTGATTTTAGTAGAAATGCCCAGGACTCTTTAGTCAGTGTAAAGTATTTTAAACATACGATATTAATTCCAATTATAAATGAAGAACCTATATTTTAGATGTAACATTTGTTAAAAACAAATAACATCGATGTTGAGCTGTTCATTTCAGCCAAGGATAAACTGATTTTTAAGTATGATAGTTTTTTGCATACTAATTAGTTATCTATTTCTTACACAGAGCGTGTTGGCCTTGACGGCGGTTATTGCGTTAGGAATTCCCAGACCAGATGAATATAAAATACCAGAAATTCCTAATGATTCTAGAGCACAATATTATGTGCTTCACGATGACGGAACTTTTAAGTACGGCTATGACACCGGAGTCGGAATTTATGAAACAGCAAGAAAGACGGGCGAAAACGTTGATGGGTTCTTTGGATTCAAAGATGCAACTGGAAAAAATGTTAGACTAGATTACACTGCAGGAGGAGAGGGCGGATTTGTTCCCACACTAACTATTGCTGGAGGTGCACAGCCATACACAGTGCCTGAGAAACCGCTAGTTGTTCCAGTTGTCAAATCTGCTAAGTCAGCTATAGAATATGATTCTCCTATTACATTCAATCTTGGGGATGATGGCAGCTACAGCTTTTCTTACAAAACTGCTGATAGTTCAAGACGAGAAGAAGCAGATGCTGATCTGAATGTGAAAGGAGATTACAGCTTTGTTGCTGATGATGGAGTTAGAAGATTAGTAAATTACATAGCTGGATCGGCTACAGGATTTGTTCCTGAAGCAGATTTCTTACCGAAAGCTCCTGAGGTCCCTGGACCAGGAGCACCAGTTGATCCACTAGTTAAATCTGTCCCTGCCCCTGCCCCTGCCCCTCATGTAGAACCTTCCCCTTATGTAGAACCTGCCCATGAACCCCGTGGTGATGCAAGCTACAGCTTTTCGTACGAAGCTCCTGGTAGTTCAAGAAATGAAGAAGCAGATGCTGACCTGAACGTGAAAGGAGATTACAGTTTTGTTGCTGATGATGGAGTTAGGAGACAAGTAAATTACATAGCTGGATCGGGTACAGGATTTGTTGCTGAAGCAGATTTCTTACCAAAAGCTCCTGAAGTCCCTGGATCATCGGCACCAGTAGCTCCAGCACCGTCGGCGAGAGTATCTCCAGTTGTTCCAGTAGTCAAATCTGCTGCAGACTATTCTCCAATTGTATTCACTCTTGGAGATGATGGCAGCTACAGCTTTTCTTACGAAACTGCTGATAGTTCGAGACGAGAAGAAGCAGATGCTGATCTGAATGTGAAAGGAGATTACAGCTTTGTTGCTGATGATGGAGTTAGAAGACTAGTAAATTACATAGCTGGATCGGCTACAGGATTTGTTCCTGAAGCAGATTTCTTACCGAAAGCTCCTGAGGTCCCTGGACCAGAAGCACCAGTTGGTCCACTAGTCAAGTCTGTCCCTGCCCCTGCCCCTGCCCCTCATGTAGTACCTGCCCCTTATGTAGAACCTGCCCATGAACCCCGTGGTGATGCAAGCTACAGCTTTTCGTACGAAGCTCCTGGTAGTTCAAGAAATGAAGAAGCAGATGCTGACCTGAACGTGAAAGGAGATTACAGCTTTGTTGCTGATGATGGAGTTAGAAGACAAGTAAATTACATAGCTGGATCGGCTACAGGATTTGTTGCTGAAGCAGATTTCTTACCAAAAGCTCCTGAAGTCCCTGGATCATCGGCACCAGTAGCTCCAGCACCGTCGGCGAGAGTATCTCCAGTTGTTCCAGTAGTCAAATCTGCTGCAGACTATTCTCCAATTGCATTCACTCTTGGAGATGACGGCAGCTACAGCTTTTCTTACGAAACTGCTGATAGTTCGAGACGAGAAAAAGCAGATGCTGATCTGAATGTGAAAGGAGATTACAGTTTTGTTGCTGATGATGGAGTTAGAAGATTAGTAAATTACATAGCTGGATCGGCTACAGGATTTGTTCCTGAAGCAGATTTCTTACCGAAAGCTCCTGAGGTCCCTGGACCAGGAGCACCAGTTGGTCCACTAGTCAAGTCTGTCCCTGCCCCTGCCCCTGCCCCTGCCCCTGCCCCTCATGTAGAACCTGCCCCTTATGTAGAACCTGCCCATGAACCCCGTGGTGATGGAAGCTACAGCTTTTCGTACGAAGCTCCTGGTAGTTCAAGAAATGAAGAAGCAGATGCTGACCTGAACGTGAAAGGAGATTACAGCTTTGTTGCTGATGATGGAGTTAGAAGACAAGTAAATTACATAGCTGGATCGGATACAGGATTTGTTGTTGAAGCAGATTTCTTACCAAAAGCTCCTGAAGTCCCTGGATCTTTGGCGCCAGTAGCTCCAGCACCACAACCAGCCGTTCATTTACTGAAATCAAGACCTATAGAAGCGGGTGTATCTCCAGTGTCCCTAAAATCTAAGGCGGCACCATTTGAAGGAATTGTTGGCAATGTTTTGCTTAGACAGTACGATCCAACACATGGTTCAAAGTTTGGGTATGTGTATACTGAGATATAAAGAATAATTACTTATAAAATACTTGCTATCGCATTCCGTTAGCTTATAGAAATATTTTGAAATACTGAAAACTTGAAACGATTATAAAATGCATCATAAAAATGTCCACATATTTAAAAGTATTTTTTTAACACAAATACAGCGTACAAGTGTAACGCCAAAATTTCGTCAATTATTTGCAGTCTTTAACGTGCTTTTCTTCTATTAATAAGAAACTATAAAGTTAATTTAGTGTCAAACTGTATTCTAGTAACGTTTAATGTCAAAATTGGCTAAGTTGAGGCCTAGAATTCGTTATTAACGTAAAACAATATCGCATTAAAATGGTCAAATATTAACGGAATTTTGACGTTCTACTTTATAAAGTGATTATTTTTATACATGTACTAAACTTTTAAGGTTTATTACTATTTGTATAATCCCCTTTCATGTAATGATGTTGCCTCATAGTTATACTTTCTAGATATAGGCCTAATCAAGTGTCCGCTATTTTCATTGCACATGAGGATTCCAGTAGGCAAGACATTGCCTATATTTTTTAATTTGCAGAGCTAATTTATTAGTGTATGAATAAACACAAAATTTAAGTCTTATTTGATATTCTGATAATAATGACAAGGAAACGAAAATTTTAGTGGCAACTCCGATTTATTCAAAATTATTATCCATGAATGGTTATGTAAATGTATTAGAGGCCTGCTATAACAGTATAACACACATTTGGAAGTCTTTTAATTATAGTTAAATCTACAACAGGTGTGTGTATATATATATATATATATATATATATATATATATATATATATATATATATATATATATATATATATATATATATGTCTATTTAGAAAATACATGTGAAAAAGTTTTGTAATAAATTCCCTGATTCTTGGTCAAACCTATAACTGCAAATCAACTTTTCCATCTAAAAGTTGCTGGTTGTGATGTTCTGATTTACTTAATATGTGGGCTTTATAAAAATATTTTTCTATGTGTATCTTTGCATTTTAGAGCAATAAATACCTTACTTCCTACTTATTTTGTTTTATTTCATTAACTTTAGTTATTTAGTACTTATGAATTGAATTATGTATTCCTTTCATTAGGGTAAAAATCCATTCTGTTTTATGTATCATAACACTATCAAAGTTTTTCTTCTTCCATAGAGATACATTAAGAAGTCAAGCAAAGCCTACCTGTATCTAGTCAGAACACGCTTGTACAAAATTTTATACACGTTTTTGCAATCGAGCAAAAGCCAGTCGGTCAATAACTTTACAAAATTCCAAATTCATCAAAATCTGGAGCTTCACATCCAAAGCCATTGAATTATAATTTGTGAAGTTGCATTTTAGGTCAAAGTGGCTCGTGATCTTAAAGTAAATGGTAAGGTGTCATTGGCTTGAAATTTTTTTGTTAAAAATCTTTTCTATGGAATTTTTTACATGTTATAATGTGAGCGTGGGTCGACTAGATATTGGTAGGCTTTGATTCAAGTATGAGATAACTAAATCATAGAATAAATTTTCGTTTATGTTGTATGATTAAATACTATGGCAGAAAATAGATTTATTATTGCCACAATATTTTACTCGAAATAGAAGATAAATAGACTAAGCTCATTCTTTTTCTATAAAAGCTTAGCCAAGACTACAAACGTTTTAATGAGTAATACACTCCACTATTTATCTTCTATGTTCTGGAATAATTTTTTACTGGTGGTAACTTAACCCTTCATATATATATATATATATATATGTTTATGCAAAGATAGATGAGTGTTTGTTTGCTGGGGCTGTTTAACCGCCTTCGCAATATCCAACGTTGTATGAGGGAGGGAACCTATGGCTTTACGTGAAATCCGAACCAGGGTTCGCTACATCACCTGAAGGCACATATCACCAGTATATTAAAAGTTTTTGGCAAGACGTTAAAAATGCAATATCAAGGGCTTCTCCAGGAGTGGGGGGGCTGAGGTGACTAGCCACCCCCACTTGCCTTAGTAAATTTACTTTTTTCACAATGCTAACTTTTTGTAACGAAAATTTTTATGTACAAGAGAGCATGTTTATGTACAAAAGACATTATTTTAAGTTCTTTGAAAGCATGGCAAAATGTGTGCTCATCAATGAGTGAAATAGACACCAGAAAACGTTCTTTAGAAGCTATTTGAGCAGATTTTGATACCAGCCACCCCTCACTCAAATCCTGGAGGAGCCACTGAATACTTGGCCTCTTTCAAATATCGGTCATTTCAATTTCAATTCTCGACCGAAAATGAAAAATCTGAATGGAAAAATCTCAAAGAAAACACTATTTCAGATCACTCCATTCCAATTTTCGCTGTGCGATTTACCATTTTAAGTTTGATTTTATTTCCATAGAAAATACCCTTCGGGCATGCAATTGCGTCACAACTCTCTTTTTACTCTTTCTCAAACTACGAAACCCTTTCCCAAATCTAGAATTACCATTTCGAGCATTCGCATCTTCCGATCACGAATCGGGACTGGAATACAGCAAAGTGGGAACTATTCGCAATATTCATGGGTTGGATAGGTGGCCGTCCTACGCATCTAGATGATGTAGCGACCCGTACCACGTTAAAAATGATGTAAAGACCTTTTTCATATTCCACGTTAAGTTGTAATAAATCACGCAGTTAACATCCTTAATTCAATGGTTGACTTTTAATAACAGCCAAAAATTGTACAGATAATTCTCGGACACCCTGTATATATATATATATATATATATATATATATATATATATATATATTTCAACCTTTCAAATGTTCCGTGCGATTGATTGCTCATTTCACGAAAGTCAAGCTTGTCGCTCCTCCTCTCGAGTTGGCCTGGTGAAGTAGTGAGTTGTTTTCTTGCACTCTCCACCTCACATAGCAGGTACGCCCAGCTCATCGGGGATTGTTCTGAGCCAGGCGTCTAATCTTCTTTTGAAGATGCCTACCGCAATACCACTCGTGTTCCTTAGGTCTTTGGCCAGCTGATTAAACAGTTTTGGTCCTCTCACAACAAAACTATTTTCTTTCAGGGTTAAGGATGTTCCCTGTCTAGCCTTTAATTTCGGAACACGACACAGTCTTCCTTTTCTACTTTCCATCGTTGTTTGGGGAGTTACAGCGTTCAGAGTAAGATTAGGGACTAGTTTCTCCATTATTTTCAAAGTGTAAATAATGGTGTATCTCTCTTCTCCTTTCCAGTGAACATAGGTTTAATTCGCGGAACCTTTCCCAGTAATTTAGTTCATTGCACCCATTGATCTTGGCTGTGAAGCTTCTCTGAATCCATTCTAGCTGTCTAATGTCTTCTTTTTTATATGGGCATGTTAGGACCGAGCAGTATTCTAATTTGGGTATGATCAGTGTTTTCAGTAGAGGAATCAATATATTCCTTTCCCTTCGTTTAAAGGTTCTCAGTATCTGCCCAGTTATTCTCTTTGCTCTGTTTACTGCTATCTTTTTTTGTGTTTCAAATTTCGCATCATCAGTCATTACAACCCCTAAATCTTTTGTTTTAGAATTTCTCTGAATTTCCTGTCCATTTGGGGTATAATATTCCATGGATTTTAGGTCCTCTCTTTTTCCGTACCGTAACAGCTGAAATTTCTCAGTGTTAAACTTCATATTGTTGTCTTCCGTCCACTTGTAAATTCTGTTCATGTCGGTTTGTAGAGATCCTATATCTTCTGGGTTTCTTATTTTTCTACTGATCTTTGTGTCATCGGCAAAGGATGTTACTGTGCTGTCTCTGGTAACGTCCTCATCTATGTCATTTAGCACGATTATGAAGAGTAGTGGAGCCAATACTGTTATATATATATATAACCCGCGGGGGACTTAGCCAATACTTTAAAAATTGAAGTCATCACAACCCAACAGTGTTCCAGCCTGGCACACGAGGATTGAAAGGTGCCTTTGTCCTCACCAATCTACAGAAAGGAGTGCTCGCTTCTGCAAGAGTCGCTCACGTGCCAGGCTGGAACAATGTTGAATTGTGGTAACTTGCAGTTTTAAAGCACACACACACACACACACACACACACGTGTGTGTATATATATATATATATATATGAATAAAACCACGAAGGAAAGGAAACACAAAATGGTGCTCAAGCGCTTTCGTCTAATGACATCCTCAGGAACACTGAAGTACATAAAAAGGTTAAGCCTATATATAGGTTACAGAAAGAAAAAAAGAAAAAATAAATACATACATACACACACACATATATATATATATATATATATATATATATATATATATATATATACAAACATATCTATATATACAAATACATACATACATACATATATACAATAAACAGAGAAGTAAAAATAAAAAATTAAAAAATTAAAAATTAAAACCTTAAAGGATTACCAGTGAGGCGTACAGATTTGTAAGGAAAAATATCGATTTTTAGCACAAGATCAAATGGATTATAAAAATACAAATTTATACTGGAACTCTGCCCGGGTTTTAACACACTGCTGCCTATGGTCAGGTTTCGATATATATAAAAAAAAAAAATGCAAATTAAAAGTTAATAAAGTAGAAGACAAGTTTACCAAAGATTTAATGTTTTACCCTTCTTATCTAAATCTTTTTTAAGGGAATTCAAAATAACAGGATCGAGTTGAAAAAGACCTTTGCTTATGTTGAAGTTATTTGAAAGTTGGATAATGGCAGACTCAAGAATATTTCTATTAACAATGTTGCTTGAATGGAATAAAACTGAAGCATTATTCCAATCAATACAGTGGGCTAACTCTGACAAATGGACAAAAAGGGCACTGGACAACTGTCCTGTTCTAACGGAATATTGATGCTGTTTTATACGTGTGTGCAAATCCTTTCCCGTCTGACCTATGTAAAAGGAATCACATTGTTTACAACCAATTTTATAGATAATGCCTGAATTATTGGTAGGGCTATTTTTTACTATGATATTTTTCACAATATTGTTATATGAAAATACTACATTAATATCCAAAAGTTTAAGTACATTAGCAATGCCTAAAAAGCCCGGGAAAAATGGAAGTACTAAAATATTTTTTGACAAAGTACGAGTGTTAATATTGACACGATAGAAAGTTCGTTTTGCCTTGTTGAGACAAGATTCCATAAACGCAGATGGATAACACAAATCACTTCCAATACCGTTGATTTTTTCCAATTCGGCATCGATGTATTCCGGACTGGCGATCCTAAGGGCGCGGAGAAACATTGATGAAAATATGGCCTTCTTAGTGGGGGTATCATGTCCCGAGTAAAAGTGTACGTAGGACAAATTGTTTGTCGTTTTCCGATAGATACTAAACTTAAAACCTGGGCTTTCCCTATGTACACGCACATCCAAAAATGGGATTGAATTGTCTTGCTCAACTTCTAAAGTAAACTTAATGGAGGGGACTTGATCATTTAACTGAAGGAGGAAGCTATCCAGGTCACGATTCATGGGCCAGATACACAAAATATCGTCGACGTACCGCAACCAAGGGATGCCAACCCCCAGGATTCTCGGAATATAGGTAATTTCGAAAAACTCCATATAAATATTGGAGAGGAGGGCGATAAGGGGTTGCCCATAGCCATCCCAAAAACTTGTTGATAATACTCGTTATTGAAAGTGAATTTACAGTCTTTGATGCAAAGCTTAATGAGTTCCAAAACAATGTGTGAAGGTAGTGGCAGGTCATACTTATGTAATTCTTGGGAGAGAAAGTCAAGCATATCGTCAATCGGCACTTTTGTAAACAATGAACAAACATCAAAACTGATCAATTTATCGTTAGTTTCAGTACGTGCATTATTCAATTTTTCCGTAAGATCCATGGAATTTTTTACATGTGAATCAGAGATAGTTCCGAGAATGGGGGACAAGACTTTGACAAGCCATTTGGAGAGTTTATAAGTAATAGAGCCCACCGAGCTAATAATAGGGCGCATAGGGTTACCAGGTTTGTGGGTTTTAATAAGACCGTAAAGGTAGGGCAGAGCAGGTGAAGTGGACATGAAAAGCGGAAT
Source organism: Bathynomus jamesi (assembly GCA_023014485.1). Taxonomy (NCBI): domain Eukaryota; kingdom Metazoa; phylum Arthropoda; class Malacostraca; order Isopoda; family Cirolanidae; genus Bathynomus; species Bathynomus jamesi. Next base: position 401,278 of record JAJOZX010004117.1, read on the forward strand.
TAAGTCCTTATGATCTTTGAGAAGGCGTTTCAAGCCACTATTAAATGATTTGATGACGTCATCCTGCGGGTTCTTCCTAAGTTTGGTGTATGTGGCGGGGTCCTGGAGAAGCTCGTTCATCTTTCCGATGTAGTCCACTTTGTCCATAATAACTATGGTGTTAGCCTTGTCTGCTTTAGTAATATGGAGCTCCCCATCTTTTTTTAATTGTGAGAGGCTATTGCGAAAACGTTTAGGAAAGTTATCTTCGTAATTATCATTCGCCGCACTATAAACGAGGCCTTTAACTATGTTAAACAAATACTGAGGGAGATTACACTGTTTTTCAAAACACGCGAGACTGTAACAAATTTGTAAAGCCGAAGGTTTTTTAACAATAAAAAAGGACATACCATATCCAAGGGCACTTTTTGCATCGTCACTAATGTTTTTCGAAGAAAGGTTCAAAACACACTTTGAGCTTGCTTTTTTACTCCACTGACTATCTCGAATGAGACTTTTAATTTTTCGATCCAAAATGTTACGAAGTGAAGTAGTTTCCGACGCAACTCGTTGTAAATTTCATCAAACAAAGGTTGGATCCACGGTTGGGGAATAACGGTTACAAAATTATGTTTGGCGATGTTTAAATTTTTGAAGGCGGACCACTCATTTTGTCTGGTGACTTCAATATGTTTCTTTAAAATTAATCTGCTGAAGTTATTGAACGGATGGTCGTCAATTTGTCTGAGGCGAATCGGAAGCAGGGATTTGGGAAGAACTTGCTCCTCCAGACACTTAGTAAGAAACTTCCGTCGGATACGAATTGCATGCCCCTTCATTAATGTAGAAGAAAACACGGACACAAACGGAGACAAGAGAGGGAACAGCAAGCCGAAGGAACGCGTGGTGTTCATTATATGAAAATTATTTCACGAAAGTAACACGTGAAAAATATTTATGATGAATAAAACCACGAAGGAAAGGAAACACAAAATGGTGCTCAAGCGCTTTCGTCTAATGACATCCTCAGGAACACTGAAGTACATAAAAAGGTTAAGCCTATATATAGGTTACAGAAAGAAAAAAAGAAAAAATAAATAACATACATACACACACACATATACATATATATATATATATATATATATATACATATCTATATATACAAATACATACATACATACATATATATACAATAAACAGAGAAGTAAAAATAAAAAATTAAAAAATTAAAAATTAAAACCTTAAAGGATTACCATAAGCAAAGGTCTTTTTCAACTCGATCCTGTTATTTTGAATTCCCTTAAAAAAGATTTAGATAAGAAGGGTAAAACATTAAATCTTTGGTAAACTTGTCTTCTACTTTATTAACTTTTAATTTGCATTTTATTTTTTTATATATATCGAAACCTGACCATAGGCAGCAGTGTGTTAAAACCCGGGCAGAGTTCCAGTATAAATTTGTATTTTTATAATCCATTTGATCTTGTGCTAAAAATCGATATTTTTCCTTACAAATCTGTACGCCTCACTGGTAATCCTTTAAGGTTTTAATTTTTAATTTTTAATTTTTTATTTTTACTTCTCTGTTTATTGTATATATATGTATGTATGTATTTGTATATATAGATATGTTTGTATATATATATATATGTATATATGTGTGTGTGTATGTATGTTATTTATTTTTTTCTTTTTTCTTTCTGTAACCTATATATAGGCTTAACCTTTTTATGTACTTCAGTGTTCCTGAGGATGTCATTAGACGAAAGCGCTTGAGCACCATTTTGTGTTTCCTTTCCTTCGTGGTTTTATTCATCATAAATATTTTTCACGTGTTACTTTCGTGAAATAATTTTCATATATATATATATATATATATCCCCGCAAGGGGGTTCTAAGCTCGTGCTCTTGAGTGCTCTTTGTGCTCGTTTGTACGTGCTTGTTCCTGGAGGTTTCACGTGCGCCCTCCCGGCCCTAGCACCCAAGGATGATGGGGCTCGACCCTACAGTCCTTGTCATCCTTGGTCTTTTTCCACTTCGACTGTCCCCTCCACCCTTTCTTTTTCTCTGTCTTTCCTCTCACTTTTTCTTTGTTTTTCCGCTGAGATATGCCCTTTAAATAGAGGCGAATCGGTTCTTCCCGAACTAAAAAAAAAAATAAAATAAATAAAAATAAAAAATATTATATATATACATATCCAGCTTCACTTCGGGAAGTTTCCAACGAAGATTTATGAGAACCAAAATATCTTTCACTTCAAACCTTATTTCCTCATATCACTAATAATAATTATATCTTATATTTACAAAGATATTATGCAATGTTGGATCTACTGAACCCAGACATGAATAATTAATAAACTACTGTATATCTAATATGATATATATATATATATATATATATATATATATATATATATAGGGTGTCTCAGAAGTCGCGCACCATAGACTTTATTCAGACTTACGAGGTTTACGAGTCGAAATGGTTTAGAAGTGATGTTTAATTACAATATATGTTCGATTAATGAAATTAATAGTATGTACAATTAGTTAAAAAGCTACTGTATCTTAAAATAATTAAATTGAATGAAGCTATATTAGCTAAGGGTGTCTCAGAAGTCGCGCACCATTGGGTAATATAGCTTTATTCAATGTAATTATTTTAAGGTACCTTTTTGATTAATTGTACATACTATTAATTTTATTATTCGAACATTATGTGTGTGTGTGTGTGTGTGTGTGTGTGAGCCTAATTGATTGTGTGTATGCCAATTTGGTAACTATAAATAAAGCATTTGCAATACTGAATAAAACGTGGCCACGTTCTAAAACCGCTTCCAGTTAAACCAGCATGGTTAAGCTACGTTGCATCTGTTCGGTAGTTGTATGGGAGACACTCTTGCGAATTCAGATGATGTAGGGACCCGTAGATGGTTCGAAGCCCCCATAAAGCTATAGGTACCCTCCGTCACGTGACCTTTACCGTTACGTAGGAGATTAAAGACCCTCAAATTCTATTATTACTATGGATGTGATGTATATGAAGGAAGACAGATCAGGAAGGATTTCTCCTTCGACAATTTCTTTAATAAAGAAATTAAATTTTTTGTATGGTGACACAACGAATATTTTCAAAGGAGAAATTTGCCAAAAGACGTTAATTTATTTAGTTATTTATCGTTGGTAAGTCTGTAATTACAAGAATATTGTATTAAAAAATTATTGGGTGAAATATGGAGGGTTGCATTTTTGAGAACGAGAAATTTTGAGGACTTACGAGTATTTTGTGACTATCTTTTGTTTATGTGTGTGTTCAAATTCCGCGGTCGGTTGCCATTCTCAGGGCCTCAAGTAACTTGGGGGGACCGGAATTAGTCCTTTTACACTACATTCAAAGAGAGAGAGAGAGAGAGAGAGAGAGAGAGAGAGAGAGAGAGAGAGAATATAAATAATACCGATATGTAATGATAAATTAGAAGTTTACGCCCTAAACATATTTATAAGAATCCAATTTTTCTTTATTTATTTAAATCATTTTAAGGAAAATTATTATTATTATTATTATATTATTATTATTATATTATTATTATTTATCATAAGTAAATGCAAATCTTTCCACGATTTTCCTATTATTTAACTGTTATGTTTGAGAAATCCAACAGAAAATTAAAATTGGGAATCTATTTTCGATTTTGAATTTATTTCTAGAAATAATTTTTTGGAATTAATTCAAAGGGTGAGGATTTGGAGCGCAAATAAATTAGATTTTTTTACTCAATCACATTAATTTATCGAAGAATTCTTATCGGGACGAAACAAAGTTGTTGGAAATTTGCGGGAGGGAACACCAAACGATAAAAAAAAAAAAAAACCTAACGTCGCTTAACTTCGCTGATCAAACGGGAAGTGGTGTCGCGACGTGGATACACGTAACTCGAGGTCGAGAAATTAATTTTTGGATAAAATGGAGCTAAAAAAAAAAAAGTTGAAAGCGAAGAACACGTTGAATTTTAATTAGAATCGCGTTACGTGTAAGGTAAGGTAACAACCTGGATAGAAACTCATTTCCCACACTGTGGGAGGGGCGAGCGAGAATGCCCAAAGGTAACTCGAGCCCGAGCATTGACAAGATAATTGGTCAATCCAACCTAACCCAAACGACAACAGCCGGGAGCGAACCTAGAACCTCACCGCCTAGAATTCAACACCCAGGTTCATAGTCTACTAATACTTTTTTATTCTAACTCTTTCTTCTAACACATTCTAACACACGCTTAAGACTCTTTATATTTGGACTCTAGACAAACAAAGTACAGTGTTCAAAACTACGAATCCAAGTTTTGTTAAAAGTGAACATATAAATGGTATTTCAAAATAAATTTTGCTTAGATTAAAAAAATATAAGACGATATTTACTTGGAATTTATCATTTTCAAATTTCCTATACATGAAATCCAATTCCAATTCCAAGTAAATATACTCTTAGATGTGTTTAATCTAAAACATATTTATTTTGAAGAAACATCATTTATTTTGTTCAATTTTAACAAGATTAAAAGTCATAATTTTGAACACAAATCTGTTTGCGTTTAAAGTCCAACTAAAGTTTTTGTTTAAAGTAAATAAATAGTTTTCTGAGTGCAAGCTCCGTAACATATAATTTACGCAGATTATCCCGAACGAAGGAGGGAGTTGTTCTAAATGTTTAAGGATATGTCAAAATATTACGTTTAAAAAATGTATTTCGCAAATGCATTTGAAAATTAAATTTAATGGAAAGTATTTTAAATTTTACTTTGGCGACTCTCAATTCTAACGGTTTTAAAGCGCTGTTATACGTATGTTCATTCAAACATCAAATAATGTCACATAATGTGTGTGTGTGTGTGTGTGTGTGTGTGTGTGGTGTGTGTGAAAAGGGAGCAAAGTAGCCATGGAAAATTAACCTCAAATCGAACCTGCTTCTATATACGTCAAATTCTTTGAAATGACATTTGGACTTCCTCTTTCATAAAAACTTGGCCTATACACTTTCGAGACTGAGGTCATCTTCAGGCCTATACCCTAATTAAGCTTAATTCCTTCATAGGATCGCTTCTGGGCGTGCCTACAAGGATAACTAGTTCATCCTTACTCTTTCGTGCTCCACTTATAAATAGAAGAATTTGGATGATTTGAGCATTCGATCTTAGCCGTTCACAAGATGTGGTTCTGGAGTAGCTTAGTAAGTCTTACTTTAAAAAATATATATATATATATATATATATATATATATATATATATTGTTTTTATTGTAAATTCTTTTTTTTACGTAATATGTAAATAGAATTTAAAGAAAATTGAAGTAAATTTTTTGAATTCAAGTGCTTACGAAGAACTGGGGTTTTTTTGTTTTTGGTTTTTTTCATTTTAAGTCCTACGCAGAGAAATTAATTACATTTTTAGTATTATTTCCATTCAAAATCTTTAAAAATAGTGAGAAAACACGTGATTTTTATTTAAAAATTTAAAATATTTGCTTAACTATTAATCGTATTTCGTGGTTTCTTTTTTCGGTTTAAAGATTTTTTGTTTACAATTTTTTACGATTTTTCATTTTTTTTTTTTTTTTAGTATTTTTTTTTATTTTAGTTTTTGGAGGGGACACTAATTTTAATTTAATGTATAAAAAAAAAAACGCTTTACACTAAAATCTGAGTGAATTTTAGCCTTTGTTTATAAATTCAATTTGTTATGTTGTGAATGAGAAGAATTTGCTTTACTCAGTGGGTAGCACCCTTTCCCTATAAACGATGTGAAAAAAGTGAGGGAGGGAGTTCGACCCCGACGATAATCCAAGCGTTAACGTCATGAACTGCATTAGTCGGTCTGAAGGTTGTGCCAGTTTGTGTCCCTTCTAACTCTTTATTATTACATAGTTTTGTCTTCAAATAATTTTGCCTTCAAAGTTTTGTTTTGAATATAAATTATGGATTTTTTAAAATTTAACTTAATTTATTTTCGAGATGTTCTTTCGCGTTTTCCTTTACACCACACACACACACACACATATATATATATATATATATATATATAATTATATATATATACACCGCGACCTTCAGATAGGTTACAACTGCTCTCCATAAACCATATTAGAAATAACAATGAGTCATACAATGAGTAAATATTATGGGCGAGAAAACATGATCGGTATTATTTTAAAAAACTTTAAACCCATCAGCATGGGATGACGTTTCGGGACTTACTCCCTCCATCATCAGGGAATTTTTATTTATTTATTACGAAATTTTGCTTAAGAGCTTAATTTGGACTTTTCCAGTTTGTGTACCGTTTTCATATAATTTATTTTTGCTTTATGAGGGCTAACTAACGAAAATATCATGACCTAACCTAACCAATCGTCAAGGGCGTACAGTTAACCTAACGATTGGTTAGGTTAGGTCGTGATATTTCGTTAGTTAGCCTTATAAGCATAACTAAAGAGATTGATATTATCACTCATTTTTGATCTGAAAAGAAAAACGGTACACAAACTGGAAAAGGTCCCTTAATTTTTTCGACTTTGCAACGACAATTAAGTATATTTGAGTTAATTTTAGCTTCTCAACTATTTTCATTGAAACGTAATCTGCTGCAATTTTAATTCAACCGAAATTGAACGCCAATTTTTAATCTTAATTTTTATTATGAGTTTTATTCAATTAATGTATTATTTTAATGTAATTCGTATAATTTAAAATTAACAAGAACGGATCAATGAGTATTAGAACTGTTGATCTCCGAAAGGTGTGAAAGCTTATTTATAATCCAAGACGATCATTAAGCGAGAAACGAACTTGCACGGCGTTTAGTCTAGACAAATGCGGCCCATCGCGATAACTCTTGTTATTATCTATTATTTACTATTATTAACAGCAACAGCACCATCTGGAATCGAACCCCTGACCTCAGTGTCTTGTTTTCACTTACAGGAAAAAACGCCAGCGTGTAAACATTTTAAGTTCATTGTTTATCCTATGATTGAGGTTGCTTACAACCAAGCTTAGAGATATTTGTTTGCCACAGCATGTATCATCAAATTCACCAATCGTGTTATTATTACATATTTAGATTTAATTAATTCACTAATTATTAATTGATCAGTTAATTATTACTTAATAATTATAATCAATGCGCGAGCCTTCGTGTAACTTATCTTTAAACGTATCTGCATTATCAAAGTAATATTTAATACTTGAGGCGACAATTCCGTGTGTTTGCTGTTTGGTGCAAGATGTTAAGGCTAATTAATATTCGTCCTATAGCTTTTTGCAGCGAACGCACTTATCTCAGTGGGTAACACCGTTTTCCTATAAGCAAAGTGAAGTCACTGAGGTCGGGAGTTCGAATCCCGGTAGTGCTAGTAATAATAATACAGGAGTTAGCGCAATGGAACGCATAAGTTGGCCTGAGCGCTATGTTAATTTTTGGCCCTACTCATTCATTATTAGTTTAGCGTTTACAAATTTTAAATAATTTAGGATATTGAAAGATAAGCTAGATAGTCAATAATCAGTTAATAAGATAAGATGGATAATCAGTAGATAATTAATAATCAGAAAAGCTAGATAATCAGTTAATAATTAATAATTAAATAATTAATGCTCAATATATAATTAACATAAACTTGATGACTCTACCTACTAGATGTCGCAAAGCATTAATGCTGAAGTCAATTGTTAAAGAGATATGAATTTTATTCTATTACAAACCTTCTTGGACACCCCGTATATCTCTATTGCGCAAATTGATAATATATTATTTATATTTTAAGTATACGATATCAGAACAATTTTAAAAATATGTAAATTTTACATCAGATTTAGGTCGATTATTCTATCAAAGCCTATCTATATCTAGAGTGACCCATGCACGCTTGTACAAAAATTTCATACTCTTTTGTGAGATAGAAGGAAAGCCAGTGAGACCATAAATTTACAAAATACCACACTCCACAGCTGCACTCAAAAGTTATTAATAAGCTCGTGAGTTTAAAATAAATATTAAGGTATCACTGTTCATAATTATTAATATGTACATGTTATAATGCGAGTTTGGACTGACTAGATCTAGGTAAGCTTTGATTTAGTAGAAATGCCCAGACTCTTTAGTCAGTGTAAAGTATTTTAAACATACGATATTAATTCCAATTATAAATGAAGAACCTATATTTAGATGTAACATTGTTAAAAACAAATAACATCGATGTTGAGCTGTTCATTTCAGCCAAGGATAAACTGATTTTTAAGTATGATAGTTTTTTGCATACTAATTAGTTATCTATTTCTTACACAGAGCGTGTTGGCCTTGACGGCGGTTATTGCGTTAGGAATCCCAGACCAGATGAATATAAAATACCAGAAATTCCTAATGATTCTAGAGCACAATATTATGTGCTTCACGATGACGGAACTTTTAAGTACGGCTATGACACCGGAGTCGGAATTTATGAAACAGCAAGAAAGACGGGCGAAAACGTTGATGGGTTCTTTGGATTCAAAGATGCAACTGGAAAAAATGTTAGACTAGATTACACTGCAGGAGGAGAGGGCGGATTTGTTCCCACACTAACTATTGCTGGAGGTGCACAGCCATACACAGTGCCTGAGAAACCGCTAGTTGTTCCAGTTGTCAAATCTGCTAAGTCAGCTATAGAATATGAGTATTCTCCTATTACATTCAATCGGGATGATGGCAGCTACAGCTTTTCTTAAAACTGCTGATAGTTCAAGACGAGAAGAAGCAGATGCTGATCTGAATGTGAAAGGAGATTACAGCTTGTTGCTGATGATGGAGTTAGAAGATTAGAAATTACATAGCTGGATCGGCTACAGGATTTGTTCCTGAAGCAGATTTCTTACCGAAAGCTCCTGAGGTCCCTGGACCAGGAGCACCAGTTGATCCACTAGTTAAATCTGTCCCTGCCCCTGCCCCTGCCCCTCATGTAGAACCTTCCCCTTATGTAGAACCTGCCCATGAACCCCGTGGTGATGCAAGCTACAGCTTTTCGTACGAAGCTCCTGGTAGTTCAAGAAATGAAGAAGCAGATGCTGACCTGAACGTGAAAGGAGATTACAGTTTTGTTGCTGATGATGGAGTTAGGAGACAAGTAAATTACATAGCTGGATCGGGTACAGGATTTGTTGCTGAAGCAGATTTCTTACCAAAAGCTCCTGAAGTCCCTGGATCATCGGCACCAGTAGCTCCAGCACCGTCGGCGAGAGTATCTCCAGTTGTTCCAGTAGTCAAATCTGCTGCAGACTATTCTCCAATTGTATTCACTCTTGGAGATGATGGCAGCTACAGCTTTTCTTACGAAACTGCTGATAGTTCGAGACGAGAAGAAGCAGATGCTGATCTGAATGTGAAAGGAGATTACAGCTTTGTTGCTGATGATGGAGTTAGAAGACTAGTAAATTACATAGCTGGATCGGCTACAGGATTTGTTCCTGAAGCAGATTTCTTACCGAAAGCTCCTGAGGTCCCTGGACCAGAAGCACCAGTTGGTCCACTAGTCAAGTCTGTCCCTGCCCCTGCCCCTGCCCCTCATGTAGTACCTGCCCCTTATGTAGAACCTGCCCCTTATGTAGAACCTGCCCATGAACCCCGTGGTGATGCAAGCTACAGCTTTTCGTACGAAGCTCCTGGTAGTTCAAGAAATGAAGAAGCAGATGCTGACCTGAACGTGAAAGGAGATTACAGCTTTGTTGCTGATGATGGAGTTAGAAGACAAGTAAATTACATAGCTGGATCGGCTACAGGATTTGTTGCTGAAGCAGATTTCTTACCAAAAGCTCCTGAAGTCCCTGGATCATCGGCACCAGTAGCTCCAGCACCGTCGGCGAGAGTATCTCCAGTTGTTCCAGTAGTCAAATCTGCTGCAGACTATTCTCCAATTGCATTCACTCTTGGAGATGACGGCAGCTACAGCTTTTCTTACGAAACTGCTGATAGTTCGAGACGAGAAAAAGCAGATGCTGATCTGAATGTGAAAGGAGATTACAGTTTTGTTGCTGATGATGGAGTTAGAAGATTAGTAAATTACATAGCTGGATCGGCTACAGGATTTGTTCCTGAAGCAGATTTCTTACCGAAAGCTCCTGAGGTCCCTGGACCAGGAGCACCAGTTGGTCCACTAGTCAAGTCTGTCCCTGCCCCTGCCCCTGCCCCTGCCCCTGCCCCTCATGTAGAACCTGCCCCTTATGTAGAACCTGCCCATGAACCCCGTGGTGATGGAAGCTACAGCTTTTCGTACGAAGCTCCTGGTAGTTCAAGAAATGAAGAAGCAGATGCTGACCTGAACGTGAAAGGAGATTACAGCTTTGTTGCTGATGATGGAGTTAGAAGACAAGTAAATTACATAGCTGGATCGGATACAGGATTTGTTGTTGAAGCAGATTTCTTACCAAAAGCTCCTGAAGTCCCTGGATCTTTGGCGCCAGTAGCTCCAGCACCACAACCAGCCGTTCATTTACTGAAATCAAGACCTATAGAAGCGGGTGTATCTCCAGTGTCCCTAAAATCTAAGGCGGCACCATTTGAAGGAATTGTTGGCAATGTTTTGCTTAGACAGTACGATCCAACACATGGTTCAAAGTTTGGGTATGTGTATACTGAGATATAAAGAATAATTACTTATAAAATACTTGCTATCGCATTCCGTTAGCTTATAGAAATATTTTGAAATACTGAAAACTTGAAACGATTATAAAATGCATCATAAAAATGTCCACATATTTAAAAGTATTTTTTTAACACAAATACAGCGTACAAGTGTAACGCCAAAATTTCGTCAATTATTTGCAGTCTTTAACGTGCTTTTTCTTCTATTAATAAGAAACTATAAAGTTAATTTAGTGTCAAACTGTATTCTAGTAACGTTTAATGTCAAAATTGGCTAAGTTGAGGCCTAGAATTCGTTATTAACGTAAAACAATATCGCATTAAAATGGTCAAATATTAACGGAATTTTGACGTTCTACTTTATAAAGTGATTATTTTTATACATGTACTAAACTTTTAAGGTTTATTACTATTTGTATAATCCCCTTTCATGTAATGATGTTGCCTCATAGTTATACTTTCTAGATATAGGCCTAATCAAGTGTCCGCTATTTTCATTGCACATGAGGATTCCAGTAGGCAAGACATTGCCTATATTTTTTAATTTGCAGAGCTAATTTATTAGTGTATGAATAAACACAAAATTTAAGTCTTATTTGATATTCTGATAATAATGACAAGGAAACGAAAATTTTAGTGGCAACTCCGATTTATTCAAAATTATTATCCATGAATGGTTATGTAAATGTATTAGAGGCCTGCTATAACAGTATAACACACATTTGGAAGTCTTTTAATTATAGTTAAATCTACAACAGGTGTATATATATATATATATATATATAGTCTATTTAGAAAATACATGTGAAAAAGTTTTGTAATAAATTCCCTGATTCTTGGTCAAACCTATAACTGCAAATCAACTTTTCCATCTAAAAGTTGCTGGTTGTGATGTTCTGATTTACTTAATATGTGGGCTTTATAAAAATTTTTTCTATGTGTATCTTTGCATTTTAGAGCAATAAATACCTTACTTCCTACTTATTTTGTTTTATTTCATTAACTTTAGTTTTAGTACTTATGAATTGAATTATGTATTCCTTTCATTAGGGTAAAAATCCATTCTGTTTTATGTATCATAACACTATCAAAGTTTTTCTTCTTCCATAGAGATACATTAAGAACTCAAGCAAAGCCTACCTGTATCTAGTCAGAACACGCTTGTACAAAATTTTATACACGTTTTTGCAATCGAGCAAAAGCCAGTCGGTCAATAACTTTACAAAATTCCAAATTCATCAAAATCTGGAGCTTCACACCCAAAGCCATTGAATTATAATTTGTGAAGTTGCATTTTAGGTCAAAGTGGCTCGTGATCTTAAAGTAAATGGTAAGGTGTCATTGGCTTGAAATTTTTTTGTTAAAAATCTTTTCTATGGAATTTTTTACATGTTATAATGTGAGCGTGGGTCGACTAGATATTTGTAGGCTTTGATTCAAGTATGAGATAACTAAATCATAGAATAAATTTTCGTTTATGTTGTATGATTAAATACTATGGCAGAAAATAGATTTATTATTGCCACAATATTTTACTCGAAATATAAGATAAATAGACTAAGCTCATTCTTTTTCTATAAAAGCTTAGCCAAGACTACAAACGTTTTAATGAGTAATACACTCCACTATTTATCTTCTATGTTCTGGAATAATTGTTTACTGGTGGTAACTTAACCCTTCATATATATATATATATATCTATGTTTATGCAAAGATAGATGGTGTTTGTTTGCTGGGGCTGTTTAACCGCCTTCGCAATATCCAACGTTGTATGAGGGAGGGAACCTATGGCTTTACGTGAAATCCGAACCAGGGTTCGCTACATCACCTGAAGGCACATATCACCAGTATATTAAAATTTTTTGGCAAGACGTTAAAAATGCAATATCAAGGGCTTCTCCAGGAGTGGGGGGGCTGAGGTGACTAGCCACCCCACTTGCCTTAGTAAATTTACTTTTTTCACAATGCTAACTTTTTGTAACGAAAATTTTTATGTACAAGAGAGCATGTTTATGTACAAAAGACATTATTTTATGTTCTTTGAAAGCATGGCAAATGTGTGTGCTCATCAATGAGTGAAATAGACACCAAAACGTTCTTTAGAAGCTATTTGAGGCAGATTTTGATACCAGCCACCCCCTCACTCAAATCCTGGAGGAGCCACTGAATACTTGGCCTCTTTCAAATATCGGTCATTTCAATTTCAATTCCGACCGAAAATGAAAAATCTGAATGGAAAAATCTCAAAGAAAACACTATTTCAGATCACTCCATTCCAATTTTCGCTGTGCGATTTACCATTTTAAGTTTGATTTTATTTCCATAGAAAATACCCTTCGGGCATGCAATTGCGTCACAACTTCTTTTTACTCTTCTCAAACTACGAAACCCTTTCCCAAATCTAGAATTACCATTTCGAGCATTCGCATCTTCGATCACGAATCGGGACTGGAATACAGCAAAGTGGGAACTATTCGCAATATTCATGGGTTGGATAGGTGGCCGTCCTACGCATCTAGATGATGTAGCGACCCGTACCACGTTAAAAATGATGTAAAGACCTTTGGTTCATATTCCACGTTAAGTTGTAATAAATCACGCAGTTAACATCCTTAATTCAATGGTTGACTTTTAATAACAGCCAAAAATTGTACAGATAATTCTCGGACACCCTGTATATATATATATATATATATATATATATTTCAACCTTTCAAATGTTCCGTGCGATTGATTGCTCATTTCACGAAAGTCAAGCTTGTCGCTCCTCCTCTCGAGTTGGCCTGGTGAAGTAGTGAGTTGTTTTCTTGCACTCTCCACCTCACATAGCCAGGTACGCCCAGCTCATCGGGATTGTTCTGAGCCAGGCGTCTAATCTTCTTTTGAAGATGCCTACCGCAATACCACTCGTGTTCCTTAGGTCTTTGGCCAGCTGATTAAACAGTTTTGGTCCTCTCACAACAAAACTATTTTCTTTCAGGGTTAAGGATGTTCCCTGTCTAGCCTTTAATTTCGGAACACGACACAGTCTTCCTTTTCTACTTTCCATCGTTGTTTGGGGAGTTACAGCGTTCAGAGTAAGATTAGGGACTAGTTTCTCCATTATTTTCAAAGTGTAAATAATGGTGTATCTCTCTTCTCCTTTCCAGTGAACATAGGTTTAATTCGCGGAACCTTTCCCAGTAATTTAGTTCATTGCACCCATTGATCTTGGCTGTGAAGCTTCTCTGAATCCATTCTAGCTGTCTAATGTCTTCTTTTTATATGGGCATGTTAGGACCGAGCAGTATTCTAATTTGGGTATGATCAGTGTTTTCAGTAGAGGAATCAATATATTCCTTATCCCTTCGTTTAAAGGTTCTCAGTATCTGCCCAGTTATTCTCTTTGCTCTGTTTACTGCTATCTTTTTTTGTGTTTCAAATTTCGCATCATCAGTCATTACAACCCCTAAATCTTTTGTTTTAGAATTTCTCTGAATTTCCTGTCCATTTGGGTATAATATTCCATGGATTTTAGGTCCTCTCTTTTTCCGTACCGTAACAGCTGAAATTTCTCAGTGTTAAACTTCATATTGTTGTCTTCCGTCCACTTGTAAATTCTGTTCATGTCGGTTTGTAGAGATCCTATATCTTCTGGGTTTCTTATTTTTCTACTGATCTTTGTGTCATCGGCAAAGGATGTTACTGTGCTGTCTCTGGTAACGTCCTCATCTATGTCATTTAGCACGATTATGAAGAGTAGTGGAGCCAATACTGTTATATATATATATATAACCCGCGGGGGACTTAGCCAATACTTTAAAAATTGAAGTCATCACAACCCAACAGTGTTCCAGCCTGGCACACGAGGATTGAAAGGTGCCTTTGTCCTCACCAATCTACAGAAAGGAGTGCTCGCTTCTGCAAGAGTCGCTCACGTGCCAGGCTGGAACAATGTTGAATTGTGGTAACTTGCAGTTTTAAAGCACACACACACACACACACACACACACACGTGTGTGTATATATATATATATATATATATGATGAATAAAACCACGAAGGAAAGGAAACACAAAATGGTGCTCAAGCGCTTTCGTCTAATGACATCCTCAGGAACACTGAAGTACATAAAAAGGTTAAGCCTATATTTAGGTTACAGAAAGAAAAAAAGAAAAAATAAATAACATACATACACACACATATATACATATATATATATATATACAAACATATCTATATATACAAATACATACATACATACATATATATACAATAAACAGAGAAGTAAAAATAAAAAATTAAAAAATTAAAAATTAAAACCTTAAAGGATTACCAGTGAGGCGTACAGATTTGTAAGGAAAAATATCGATTTTTAGCACAAGATCAAATGGATTAAAAATACAAATTTATACTGGAACTCTGCCCGGGTTTTAACACACTGCTGCCTATGGTCAGGTTTCGATATATATAAAAAAATAAAATGCAAATTAAAAGTTAATAAAGTAGAAGACAAGTTTACCAAAGATTTAATGTTTTACCCTTCTTATCTAAATCTTTTTTAAGGGAATTCAAAATAACAGGATCGAGTTGAAAAAGACCTTTGCTTATGTTGAAGTTATTTGAAAGTTGGATAATGGCAGACTCAAGAATATTTCTATTAACAATGTTGCTTGAATGGAATAAAACTGAAGCATTATTCCAATCAATACAGTGGGCTAACTCTGACAAATGGACAAAAAGGGCACTGGACAACTGTCCTGTTCTAACGGAATATTGATGCTGTTTTATACGTGTGTGCAAATCCTTTCCCGTCTGACCTATGTAAAAGGAATCACATTGTTTACAACCAATTTTATAGATAATGCCTGAATTATTGGTAGGGCTTTTTTACTATGATATTTTTCACAATATTGTTATATGAAAATACTACATTAATATCCAAAAGTTTAAGTACATTAGCAATGCCTAAAAAGCCCGGGAAAAATGGAAGTACTAAAATATTTTTTGACAAAGTACGAGTGTTAATATTGACACGATAGAAAGTTCGTTTTGCCTTGTTGAGACAAGATTCCATAAACGCAGATGGATAACACAATCACTTCCAATACCGTTGATTTTTCCAATTCGGCATCGATGTATTCCGGACTGGCGATCCTAAGGGCGCGGAGAAACATTGATGAAAATATGGCCTTCTTAGTGGGGGTATCATGTCCCGAGTAAAAGTGTACGTAGGACAAATTGTTTGTCGTTTTCCGATAGATACTAAACTTAAAACCTGGGCTTTCCCTATGTACACGCACATCCAAAAATGGGATTGAATTGTCTTGCTCAACTTCTAAAGTAAACTTAATGGAGGGGACTTGATCATTTAACTGAAGGAGGAAGCTATCCAGGTCACGATTCATGGGCCAGATACACAAAATATCGTCGACGTACCGCAACCAAGGGATGCCAACCCCCAGGATTCTCGGAATATAGGTAATTTCGAAAAACTCCATATAAATATTGGAGAGGAGGGGCGATAAGGGGTTGCCCATAGCCATCCCAAAAACTTGTTGATAATACTCGTTATTGAAAGTGAATTTACAGTCTTTGATGCAAAGCTTAATGAGTTCCAAAACAATGTGTGAAGGTAGTGGCAGGTCATACTTATGTAATTCTTGGGAGAGAAAGTCAAGCATATCGTCAATCGGCACTTTTGTAAACAATGAACAAACATCAAAACTGATCAATTTATCGTTAGTTTCAGTACGTGCATTATTCAATTTTTCCGTAAGATCCATGGAATTTTTTACATGTGAATCAGAGATAGTTCCGAGAATGGG